>MCJB01008357.1:2080-105753 GCA_002018475.1 Nicotiana obtusifolia | reverse complement strand
TTCCCCCCCCCCCCCAGTATTCCCTTTTTCGAACAACATAACTTATTTAATTGTTGTCCTACAGTCATCAGGAATTAACAGTCTTTCCATAACAAATCTAACATAATTCTTGAAATTCTCACGCACACAACGGCAGGACAGTAGGGAAGCACTAAACGACCTGCATAAATTGCATTTCAGAAAAATATGATCTGAAAGTATATCAAGCAAATGCATAAAGAAACTCGGCACAAATGTAAGTCAAGTCAATTAGCAGAATGCTCAACGAACCAGAAAACTGCAGAGACAGGCATTGCTTCACTGTCAAATGCAGAATAATATTATATTACCGGTAAAACAGCTAAATGCTGAATAATTCGAACATAATTTATTCACAAATATGGGGAGTTAAATTAATATCACTCCTCAGAAATTATGAAGTGCAAGAGCAGAGAAAATTATTACCCCATAGAAGGCACGATTCCCTTCATTAGAACTAGTTGATCGATAGTGGCTCATAAAATCGTCGGCGCACACATACACGTCTTCCATGCTTGACCGAGATCCAATGTCCGCCCAAGCACCTGAGCGAAGTAACGGAATGTACTCTGTTGCATGATCACCTGTAGCTGCTCTTGGTTCAAGAGAAACATCTGATAACTTGGTTCTCACCTGGTAAATCTCCACTCAAAACTTCAATACACATCAAGAAGATACAAAATCACCACAGATCATACAAATGCTGAAAGTTCAGCCAGCAACTAATTCGAAGTAATATAAAAATAAAAAGTAACAGATCATAACATCCAGATAAATCACAATAGATCAGGAAAAAAACATGATTAATAAAACCGACAAACAAAATATACTGACCCAATAGTTGATATATTAAATTTCTATTAATTCAGAAAACTATCCTATTAAGATTTTTCATGTAGACCTAAGAATAAAATTCATATAAGAATTAATGAAAGTGGTATACTCTTCAAAGAGAATAACACTGAAGAAGCCAAAACCCGAAAAATACATCGTCCTAGTAGATGCTATTCAAACCAGAGAAGGATTAATATCATTCACTTCACTAAATCAGCAGAAAGTCAACATTGCTTCCAACCATGACGCCACAGCCATAAAAATTCCCAGAGAACAACACAGTAAACAATTTTTTTTTCTTTAGTTATATTGAAAACATATGCATGTAAATTCCAAATTTCAACATTTTACTAATGAAACCATAAAACAGGGTTGGAACACATCTCCCCAATAAGACAATCAAACTTTAGATGACAAGAAGAGATAGTTGCAAAGAACACACCAGCTTCCACTCAACAGCTAGGACCCCCTAACCTTTTCTATCTATCTTTAAAAGTAAGGCGAGTGAGTCCGTTCCTTTCTCATGAAGGTTTTGGGATATGTGACCAGATGCTTCCTCCAAATCTAACGTCTCTATCAACTAAATTCTCTTTTCTTCACCGGATCGATACTAACTAACCTACTCCTGCTCCTACCGGATCCAAGAGGACCGATGCCCGATTCCCCGAACCATTACTCATTCCATCCCGACTCGATAGGGATTGCAATCTCGAGAGAGGGAGCAATAATTGACCTCCTACAATAGGTAGATGGGGTCCTGTTTTAAAACACATAAAGATAACTTTTCTAACTTGATCGCTATCTATATCGGGAGAGTCAGATTACCACGAAAACGTCCAATATTTGTTAATATAAGCAATCATATGATAATAACATATCCAAAGAACAAAATAATGGAGAAGTAATTCTTTTGCTTTGTTTACGCACTAAGCCAACTAACACAAATTATCTTTTAAACCCACTCTAAAAGATGCATAAACTTTACTATAACAACAATAATAACGACTCCATCTCAATGCCAAACTAGTTAGGATCGGCTACATAAGCTCTATTCAAGGGCGGAGCTAAATAGGAGTAAGGGGGTTCAATTGAATCCTCTCCTTTGAAAAGCTACACTACGCTACTACAACAACAACCACCCAGTATAATCCCACAAGTGGGGCGTACGCAATCTTACGTCTACCCTAGAAGAAGGGCAGAGAGACTGTTTCTGATAGACCCTCGGCTAAAAAAAGGTAAAAGAAGCCCTGGTAGCAAGTAATAACAAGTAATAGCAAGACAAATAGTTAGAAAACTACATCGAAGATAGCAACAGAGAATATGAAAGAGGTACCGATAACAAGCAATAGCACGACAAGATATTTAGAAAATTAAATTGAAGGCAGCAAACGAGAATATGAACGAAGCACTGCTAGCATACTACGAAATTACCGATGACAAGTAATAATGGAACAAGACATGCGAATATAGCAAAAAAAAAAAAAAAAAAAAAAGGTATCGAACTAAAACTAATACTACCGAACTAGAGAAGACAAAGGGAAACGCACGACTACCTACTAACCTCCTACCCTAATCTTCAACCTCCACACCTTTCTATCTAGAGTCATGTCCTCGGTTAGCTCAAGCTGCGCCATGTCCCGCCTGATCATCTCTCCCCAAGACTTCTTTGGCCTACCTCTACCCCTCCTCTCACCTCCCAAGACCAACCTCTCACGTCTCCTGACTGGGGTATCTGTGCTTCTCCTCTTAATATGCCCGAACTATCTCAACCTCGCCTCACGCATCTTTGCCTCCACAGGGGCCACTCCCACCTTGCCCCGAATAACCCCATTCCTAATTCTATCCAATCTAGTATGTCCACACATCCATCTCAACATCCTCATTTCTACTACTTTCATTTGCTAGACATGGGAGTTTTTTACTGGCCAACACTCTACCCCATACAACATAGTCGGTCTAACCACTACCTTGTAGAACTTACCCTTAGGTCTCAACGGCACATTCTTATCACACAAGACACCGGAAGCGAGCCTCCACTTCATCCACCTTGCTCCAATACGGTGTGTGACATCCTCATCTATCTCCCATCCTTCTGAATTATAGACCCCAGATACTCGAAACTCTCTCTCCTGGGAATGACTTGCGTATTGAGCCTCACATCCCTGTCCGCCTCCTGGGTAACACCGTTGAACTTGCACTCCAAGTATTCTGTCTTGGTCCTGCTCAACTTGAAACCCTTAGACTCCAGAGTATGTCTCCAGACCTCCGACCTCTCGTTAACGCCACCCCGCGTCTCATCAATCAGGAGTATGTCATCCGCAAATAACAAGCACCAAGGCACCTCCTCTTGAATGTGTCGCGTCAATGAATCCATCGCTAGGGAGAACAAAAATGGGCTAAGCGCTGATCTCTAATGCAACCCCATCTCAACCGGAAAGTAGTCAGAGTCTCCTCCTGCTGTCCTAACCCGTGTCTTAGCTCCATCATACATGTCCTGAATCACTCTAATATACGGTACAGGCGCTCCTCTAGCCTCCAAACATCTCCATAGAGTCTCTCTCGGGACTTTGTCATAGGCTTTCTCCAGGTAAATGAATACCATATGCAAATCCTTCTTCATCGTCCTATACTGCTCCACCAATCTCCACACAATGTGAATGGTCTCAGTAGTCGACCGTCCCGACATGAAACCAAACTGGTTCTCGGAAATGGACACACTCCTCGTTAACCTCCCTTCAATCACCCTTTCCCACACTTTCATCGTGTGGCTTAACAACTTGATGCCCCTACTAATTGTTGCAGTTTTGGACATCCCCTTGTTCTTGTACAACGGGATCATCGTACTCCGCCTCCACTCTTCGGGCATCTACTTCGTCCTAAAAATGACGTTAAACAACCTAGCAAGCCATTCCAAGCCCTCCTTACCCACGCTCTTCCAGAATTCCTCCGAGATCTCGTCCGGCCCAGTCACTCTACCCCTACTCATCCTGCGCATAGCCCCTACTATGCGTCTACAGTACCCAAAATCTCGCTGCCGCTCCGACTACTCCAACTCCCCCAGCACAATGCTCCTATCTCCCTCTTCATTCAAGAGTTTATGGAAGTAAGACTGCCATCTCTGCCTAATCTATTCCCCCTCCAATAAAACTCTACCCTCCTCGTCTTTTATGCACCTCACTTGGTCCAGATCCCAGGCCTTCTGCTCCCTCACCTTCGCCAGCCTGTACAACTTCTTTTTTGTTAAAAGCTACACTACGCTAATAAAGAAAAAATGAGATTTTTTCGTATATATAAACGTTGAATCCCCCTGACTAAAAAAATCTAGTGTAGTGGCTGAGCGGGTCCAAAATTGCTTCAGGTCCTAGTTTCAAATCTTAGTGAAACATTGTTGTATTTTTTGAATCCACTTGTATAAAGTCTACCCATTTCATTCTAATACTCAAGAAATTAAGTTTTTTTACAACAAATTAAGTTTCTCTAACACCGGATCTAAGGAAAGTGCCCCGACACAACTAAGGCCTTCATCCCAACTAGTAAAAATTAATACTTTGCAAGTTCACTAAACTAAAAATCTAAAAAAAATCAATAAATGCAAAGGTTAAAATACACAATTTACCAAAGAGGGGTGTCGAACAAGGGACCGCTTGGTGGCAGAAGCCACTAAACGGTGGTGCCCACCAGCAAGAGGGTTTGGCGGCTTGCTATTACTGGAGCTCTCATTTTCTCTGCAATTATCAAACATCAATTTACTGTCTTCCATTTTGACTCTCAACCATAACTGCACGGAAACAAAAAATATGAATCAATGTAGAAATTTGTTATAAAACTAGGGATCTGCGGTGCAATTTCGATGAATCTAGGGTTTTTATTTAAATTAAAGAGGTTTCTTTTAGGGTTTTAACGGGCGGGAAAAAGAGGATTTTGTAGGGTGTGCGAGGAAACAGAGAGATTTAGGGATGGATAGAATGCAATTGGTTTGGGATCTGTTTTAAGAGAAAAGATTGGGGATTTCTGAGGCGTTGGTTTTTGAGGTGGGGACTGAACTTAAGCAAGGCGGTGATTTGGTTGACTACTTGACAGGTAGAAAATATAACTACGTATGATATAAGTTACTCATACTTATGATAGTGTGAATTTTTAGTATTATTAAATAAATATTATAGTATTATTAAATTATCAATCATTTTAAAATAAATATTATCAATCATTTTAAAATAAAAATTTATTTATAATTGTGCTTAATTAATATAATTATGACATTTATAATAGCACTTAAGCTCAATAACTCTATATTGTCAATACACTAATATTATACTTTTCGTTCAAATCTGTAATTATCTTATAAATAATTAGTATAAAAATTAAACTCAATAATTATATATTGTCAGCACAAATATTATGGAGTATATCTCTTTTTTGTATCACGAAAACTATACTCTTTACTTGTTAAAATTTATAAAACTTGAGAATAAGGATAAATATTTAAAATAGAAAATTATATAAAACAACGTGACCTTTTTTTTTTCTTTTAAAAAATAAAGTTCTCTTTGAACGTAGTGACTTGTTTTAATTTTCTTTCTCTCTAATTTTTCTTTTTTACAAATAAAACAAGACCTAATATCTCGACTAATTATCTTGTAGAAGAACTAATGGAACAAACCATGCGAGTATGAAAAAATGAACATAGAATAAAAAAATGGGAGTCATAGCATTTGACGTTTAAACTTTAAAGCGTTGGCATTTGCCTACACGTTTTATCAACTAATCAATTTTAATCCATGAGCAACTAAGAATATCTCAACCAATAATTCCATTTATAGTAATTCAACGTTAACAAATCCAACATCTAGGAAAACGTTTGACGCTAGTATTATTTCTTGTGTCTTGAGGTACATCTGAACTAGGGCTGAATACACATCTTATTATGCATTATTAATTTTAAATTATCAGTTCAATTAATTTGAATTGGTGAGTATTCAAGAACTATTTATGGTAAAAAGTCGTTATTTATTTGAGATAAAGGTATTTTTTTTCTCCTGTCTTAAGTTTGAAGAGAGTGTATTTTTACCATAACACTCATGAACAATTAGACTCTGACCTTGTTTGGATGAACTTATTTTAAATCACTTCTAAGCATAAGTAATAAGTTAGAAATTTTAGTTTTTGGGTTTTGGTTTATTGTTGCCATTTTAGCTTAAAAACAAGTACTTAAAAGTATTTTTTTACTTTATCCAAACACTACAAAATAACTTAAAAGTCATTTTGACTTAAAAACACTTAAAATAAGTTAATCCAAACGGACTCTATCGATCCTTGCTAATGTAAATGGACTTGATAAGTCATCATATTGGGTAGCTCGACTGCAAAAAATGGCCCGATATTACGTTAGTTCATTATTAGGACATTAGTATCTATGATGATACAGTGTAATAACCTTAGGCATACGTGACACTTTATTGGGCCGTTTAAATACTCATTTACTAAAGTTTAATCACCTTAATTCCATCCGTAATGTCATCACATGACAAGCCTTCTTTTTAAATAGAAAAAATATTGTTTGGGACAATTTACGCAATCAATTTAAGTAGCAACATATCACAAGTATAGAAATGTAGATGCCGAGTAAATCAATATACCAAAACTAGAAGAGTAGGGCTTATATTGAAAAGCCGTGGCAAAGATTTCTAACATAAGATGTGTACTACAAGTTTTTCTTCAACGCGTCAACAACTCAACCAACATTTAGGGACCACCACAAAATTCTCCCTACTTCTTTTCGTCTTTTTATTTTTTTGGGGGGGAGGGGNGAGTGGGACGGGGTGGCAAGACAACTATTTATTAATAGTAAAAAGAGAGAAACTTTTGTGGTGTATGATTTGACGGCCAAAGAATGTCATTTTTCTTGTAGAAGATCTTTTAGGAGAGTTAAAGTTCCTAAAGTTCGAACTTAAAATTATTTATTTAATTATATGGAGATTAAAAATGTAATGATTCTCATTGATAGAACTTTAGGAATTAAAACACATATAACATAATTAATTTGAGGTGATCAAAGCACCATAATTTAGACAAAAACCATGAAAAAGCAAAACACCGCTTTTATCTTTATGTAGTTGATATGCTATATATAGAAAGAGCAACTACTATGTAAGTCACTATTTTCTATTGATCAATCTCTACAATTCAGTTCACTTTTGAGCAGTCAACATCTGGACTAATATCAAAAGGAACATTGGCACCACATTTTCCAGGGATAGCAGCGGCACGACTGAGTTCGTCTCCGGTCGCACGAGAGGCAAGACTCTTCACACACGAGCACGCGCTCTGGCGGTCCGCGGTGGTTGTTGCGCTAGCGATGAGGGATTTAACCCCGTCACAGCAATCAGATGGCACACTAGAACCAATCAACACATAAGTAAGGCATGGTTGCAGGTTGCTATACACCGTGTCGCATGTTAGCTCCGCCTTAACCGGTGGTGCCGCCACCACCATGCAAATGAAGAGGAAAGAAAGAAATTTCATGCTTAGCATTCTAGGGATAATCAATTGAGTTATACTATGAAAAGAAAAAGAGATTAATCTCTCGGATGTTTTGATGAAAAGCTTTGGAAAGAGATGGTATTTATAGGCACTCAACTTTGATTTCTCCTTTGTTGACTCTTGTTTATTGTTTGGCTTAGCGTTTTAGAAATATATGGTACATAAATAATATATAATATACAAGTAGCGGGAAAAATGAAGTTTCTTCTTCTTCTGTAGTACATTTTAAAAAGTTTCTTTTTGTTTTTTCCTACTAATTTATGTTATTTCTTGTTATGGTTGGGTCAAATTAAAATTTAGTTCTTGCCAGGATTAGGATCTAGATCTGATTATCTTGATATTTATTTTATTTCATTGTTTGACTCATCTAGATTTTCCTAAATAGAACTTTTGACTTAAAATATTTTCTACTTTATGAATTTAAATTTGTATCTTAAGATACTACATTGGTTTTGGTCACTGGAATATAAATATTTCCATATGAGATTATCCCTTATTTCCAAAGTTGGAATACGAGGTCGTAAAAATTAATTCTTTCGTTGCTTTAGTACAAGTGATGCTGAGTTTTTGAGAACTGTGGAATTACAAGGCAATTAATTACTCTTTAGAAATTTCCTTAGCTCTTTTAATTATTTCTTAGTTCTTTTCTAAATGTTTTATTTTACTTTCATTGTGTTTTCGGTCTAAATTAGGAGGACCATATATAATTAACAATATTGTCTAAATATAGGACATTTCAACTAATTAAGAGTTTTTACCAATTTAGTACATTTGGATTTGATTTTACTTCTGAAGATTTTAGGCATTGAAGTCTTGCCTAAATTGAATTCTTGGCTCAATATTTGAGGGATTTATTTGGAGCTTAGATTGTCATTAAATAGAAATCAATAAAATATCATCTATCCTTTTGAGATTTTTTCTTACACCCAAAGTGGGATTTTATCTTTTGACTTTTTTCACTTTTAGCTCGCGTCAGAAACTATTAGTATTTGATAGCCAAAAAATATATAAAATTTGTATAATTTTTGAATATAACATACAGATTCCCCAAGTGTTATATATTTTTTGTATATTGTGTGTGTGTGTGTACACACACACACAAATAATATACAAAGAATACATAATTTCGACTATTATTTTAAGAGCGGTTATACAGTATCACTTTTCCTTTATTTTTATCTTTTCATATATAGCTTGGGCCCAGTTAGATGATATTGAAAAAAGAGCTTCGTCGTCTTGCGGACTAATGACTAAGTGATGACATCAATATTGGTTAGTCTCGTGACGCTAGGGGCGGAGCTCCAAGATTATCTACGAGTTCAATCTAAGTTAGTAATTTTAAAATTATTTGCGAGTTCGATCGAATTCAATAATTTTAATTCAAATTACATATTTTCATTAAAAAATTTATTGATATGTACAAAATTCAATTTAGAACTCAATTATTATTATCCTTCAATTTAAAACCTATAAAATTCATATCCTAACTCAACTTATGCATGACTCTAGTGTTTGTTGATCCAGCTTGCTATGGGTGATGATTCTAAATTCTAATGTGTTATGTCAGCTAAAAGCCAACTTCTCACAGACAATAATGACCATTCAGAAAACTAGAAGTCTATGAAGACCCTCCCCCTCCTCCCCCTAATCTTAATTTTGCTGACAAAAGATATGCTGGTGTACTCAATTTTTTGTATCAAAATTGATCTTATCACTTTTGATGGTCTAACTTAAATTGAACCACTTGGCTAGCATTTGGATATAGATTTGGTTGAAACTTAAAAAAAAAAAATTGAAGTCGTGTTGAAAAATAATATTTAGAAGTTGAAGTTGTATTTGGATATGCATTTTATTTGAAAAAAAGATTAAGTTTTATGAGTGGAAGAAAATTTTCACCCTGAAACTGCCCTAAACAAATTTTTGGGAACTTGGAATTTTTTTCCAAAACATGATCATATTCCATGAACAAACAATATTTCAAAAAAAAAATTTAAAAATATACCCAAAACCTATAGCCAAACAAGAGCACAGTGCACGGCCAGACCTTCTTGCGTACGTCAGCGGCACCAAATAGCCCGTGTGGCTCCTGTAGTCACCCCTCGCTACAGGCCAACCTATCCTCTTTCCTAGGTTCCCTAGCACGATCCTGTGCCCGTGGTGAAGCTTGCCTAGGAGGCTAACTTCAACTGTGTCGCCCGTCTAATGTATAGGCTTATTGCCTCGACTAGCTGTGGCGCTTCTCATCTGCTGGATCTCATCCA
Organism: Nicotiana obtusifolia; assembly: GCA_002018475.1. Classification (NCBI taxonomy): domain Eukaryota; kingdom Viridiplantae; phylum Streptophyta; class Magnoliopsida; order Solanales; family Solanaceae; genus Nicotiana; species Nicotiana obtusifolia. The sequence continues at coordinate 96,100 of MCJB01008357.1, read as the reverse complement.
TGTGCACACCCGGGGTTGGCTAAGGACATGTGTGTCCCTCGCCTAGCACTGAGCATCGCTCTCGCGTACACAGTCCAATCCTCAAGCTTGGCACTCGCCTCGTGCATCGGCACCCAGCTTGTGCTTCGCCCCGAGTAAGGCAACCTTTAGTCCTTGGCCTACATCATGTGCGTCTTTCATAGCATGCCCATGGTTGTCTTATGGCATGTCCAAACATAACCCTCGCGACATACTTCCATCCCGTATAGTGAAGTGTTGCCCTAGAACTGTACGTCTAGGCCAACGGACCCTTGCTCGCATAACTGAACCCAAGCTATGCTCACAAGTCAACACATGAAACCCCTAAGATAGGTGCTTCAAAAATCCAATCGGCACAGAGGTCTTCATCCACCATTTCGGTAGCCCGCAGGGCATACTGGTCCTACATATCAAGCCTCTAGCACCCATTGGGTGCCCAACGCTAGCCCTAAGGCGTCGTGTTGTCTATAGAGTTCCGTAACTCGTATGGATACCTAAGACACTCCTTTGAGATGTCTAGGCAGGCCCTTGAGGTTCCCCCTCAAGGTGGCTCATTTGGTACGGCTTGGTGGTGGCACGCACGGGGGAGGCAGGTTGAGCTTCAACACCATTACCCCCTTATATATGCTTAAAATTAAAAAGCCCAAAAATCCCCAGCAGACATGTCTACGCCAGAGAATCAAAAGGAACCTTTCTCACCGAAATCGAAACCCCCAAAATGCGGGGTATAACATCCTCCCACACTCAACCTGTCATCGTCCTTGATGATACAGCAATGCCCACGACAAACCGGAGTCTACCCCCTCAGGGATGTGCATTGCGGCTCCCTTAATCTTGTGGGTCGGACTTCCTCGAAGTCCATCTCAAAATTGAGTCGTGCCCCATGCACTTCTCCCCCAAATATCTTCCAAGCGTGCCTTTGCACTTCATCTCCTTTCGGTATTCGCTTGGAAAGTGCCTCCGCACTTGCACCCTCTGGTGTCTAACTTTGTGGTGACACACACTAGTCAACCACACCATGACCCTCACGGCGTTGGTTTCTGTCCGAAGCTCTTCCCTCACTGGTAAGCACATCAGCGTGCTCTTTGGCGCGGCTCCCGCAGTTCAACAACTAGCGTAGCCTTTGCTCCCATGGCTCAACAGCACACCAAGCCCTTTCCCGCCCTCTGGCATAGCTCCCATAGCTCAATCGCTCACGTAGCCCTTTTCTCGCCCTCATTACCTTGGAAGACTTGCTTGCTTCAGGACTCACAATTTTGCCCAAATGCCTCTGTATAGGCGGATCCTCCCACACTCAATGTGGAGGATACTTCTCAATGCTCCTGTCCTACTTGGCATACTAGCCCAGCCACCGGAAACTCATGCTGCAACATGGAACCTTCGCAACTCAACTGCTTCGTACCCTAAGGCACCCAGCCAGCTCTTGGGATGTACTCTTGGTGAGTACTACATTATTAAAGTAATAACATTGCCACATTCAAGAACAAAGCTCTTTGTTTTCCAACTGTCACTTCCTCAACAAGTACCTAATGCTCCCGGTAGTACCTCTGTACTCGCCCAATAGACAAGAACCCTCACGGTCCTGCTAGCATGGCTTCCCGGTTCGGTGTGCCTCGCACATGTGCCCCAACTTTGTGGTCCCTGATCATCCGGCGTACCCCTTTCCAAAATGACACTTTCCAACTTGGAAATCCGCTTAATTTTGAAGCTTCACTATTTTCCTTCGAACTCGTCTCCTCACTTTGGCAATTCAGCACTATGCTCCCCATGAAAATGGTTTGGCTCCTCTTCACAAACATGGTGGCTGACTCCATCTCATTGTGACATTCACACACTCCCGCTAAGAAGTCTGCACTCAGGTCCTTCTTCATAGTTGTTAAGGGACTCGCCTTCTATTCATTGCAACCCTTTAGATGGCTAGGGGACCTCTAGCATCTATCACAATGCCCAACTCTTTGGAAGGTCCCTTCTCAATGCTCTCAGGCAGTCCACAAGTCTATCCCGCAGGAAAGACACTTAAGTGATGCGCTGCTTGCATCCTCAGCAAGATCTCTGCACGATCATGCCCAAAGTTTATAGTCCACGGCTCACACTCTTTGCAATATGGCTGCAGGACCTGGCAACATGGCCTTTCCTGACCACCAGACTTATCGGCATATCACCACCTTCAACTGAAGCCCATGTCACGACCCAAGCCGGAGGGCCGCGACGGGCACCTGGACCCTACCTGCCGAGTGCCGGCATACCTGCTATCTTACTTTCTTTGTTATCTATGAGGTCGATGATGCCAGTATGAATGGTAACAATAATCATAATCGACTGAAACTTTTCGATAACTACATATTCATACATATCAGCTGAAGTACCATACAATGACATGAACATACTGATATACGTAACATGGCCAACAAGGTTGCAATGCAAAAGCTACACAACAAAATACATTTGCCGATGAGGCAATACAACTGTACATAAATCAACCCATTGTCTATTGTCTATGAGCCTCTACAAGAAGGCAAACTATGCGATCTAAGTCGAAACAGGGCCCCGACATGCCCATGATGCCTATAATCAAAATGCATACCAAGACTACGGCAAGTCCGAAGGATGGATCTCGCTAATATCCGCCGAACTGGATAGCCTATTGTGGTGGGGGAGCCTCGTCTACCTGTCTGCCCGGACCTGCAGCACGACATGCAGCATCCACAAATAAAAGGACGTCAGTACGGATAATGTACTGAGTATGTAAGACAGAAAACATAGTATAAGAACAATAATATGCGTCAGGATGAGAAATATACAACCTGTACTATCTGAATGCCTCTGAGGATGACTAATCATGACATGCCTGATGTGCACATGCATATACATACATATATATATATATATGTATATATATCCTTTTTAAATTTATGATGTACGTACGCCTCTGGGGACCTTATCATCATCATATACATACGCCTCTATGGGCCTTATCATCATCATATACATATGCCTCTGTGGGTCTTATCATCGTCATATACATACGCCTCTGTGGGCTTCATCATCATCATATCATACCCGGCCGTAATAGGCTCGGTAAAAACGTACCCAGCCATCATAAAGCTTGGTAGGATAAAACATATACATATATATAGTTGTACAATAGGTGCCATACCCGGCCGACTATAGCGCGGCTCGATAGAGTAAAACATATACAATGTATGCTAGACTAGTATGAATCATACTTTCATGGCGACGTAAGGTCGAAGAAATAACAATACATCAATCCTCCCATAAGAGGGGAAACAATATAAGCACTCCTACCTTCTAAGAGTAGAATATCTTTTGGGGGCTTGTTCATTGTAGGATGTACAATCGGAGTCGTGCAAAAGAAATAAAGGGATGGTCTTACATACATGGTATTCTCTGCGTCAATTTCAAGCTTCGCACAGTCACAATTTCCTTAGTCTACAATGAAAGAAATGATTCTATCGTTATCCTCTAAACGGTCATAGTTATGACTAACCACAGCCCTAAATTTATATGGTGTTTCTCCACACCCTTTTTCTTCTAAACCTCCACAATAATAGTAGTAAGACATGCAACCCAATAGCAAGCCAAACAACCACAACCCAGTCCATCACCACTAGTTAACTTGAACTCATGGCTTCCAATGACCATCCCATGAGTTCTTACATACATAGAACGACATACCATGAATTCCCAGGAGAAAGAACGCTCTGAAAGGGAGTAGTAACTTACCTTGCATGTGGAATATATCAGCCCTTTCCCTTGGTTCTTCAGCTTCTAGGTTTCACTCTCCATTAGGGCTTGAAAGAGAGGAAAATCAGTTAGGGCTTTTCCCTAATTCTTCAATTTCTAGATTCTTTCCCCAATTTAGAACTTGGAAGAGAGGGAGATTGATTAGGACTTGTGTGGGATTCTTTGAGAAGGGTTGTAAGGGGTTCTACTCGGTTTGGGTTTCAGAAAATGGTGAAATACCTGGTGTATGCTCCTTTTATAGGTTAGTGAATAAGTGACACACGTGTCTGAAACCTACAGGTCTGCGATCGCATTCTCGTTGCAGAATCAACATGCGGTTCGCATTCTGGATGTGAACCGTGGCCCAGAAATATGTCTCATTATGCGATGAAGGAGGTCATTTTTGCGGTCCGCATTTTCAGTATGCGATCGCATACTGACCGCATTCCTAACACAGATTTCTGCCCAAAAATCTATCTTGGTCTGCGATTTCAGTGTGAGAAATGCTGCTCGCATGTGGGTTTTGCAACCGCATTCCCAGCTTGGCGAAGCGTTCTGCTCTTTTCTTGACTTTTTGAACTATTTTCCGGGTTCTTAAGCTCTTATATGTAAACTATCTCACGGCGAAATCTAACGTACGAATTTACGGGTTGTAACAGCCCAGACTTTCGAAAGAAACTGGGATTACCCATTTCCTTCTTTAAAACGGCCAACAGCTCCAACTTGATGCTTAGCACGAACAAAACGCCTTAACCTGACGAGCTTCCAACGCCACTGAACTCTCTAAGTTCAAATGGTATTCAACCCGCACAAGGAACACTCTCAGTCTGCACTCGACATTCCTTATGTCCATGCCTTGGTTAGCAAACATGCTAACCAACAGCTAGCAGAGTTTCTGACACACTGTCGGATCATCACAATCAAGAATAATTGAGCATATGTTAACCGTCTGTCCCTTCATGTGGAACTATCCAAACAGCATCACACAATGACTCTCTTTGCAAGCCAAATGCGCCTCAATAGAATCCCTCTGAAAACAGCACCTGCTGCCCGGAAGACATCCCTAACAATATCTCAATCAAACTAGTATGCGCCAAAATCACTTCCCAAAACACAAATGATGGCGGTAACAATGACTGCGAATTGGTCTAGTCCTGATGGTCGTATTTTATGGCTGACAAATCAATTCTAGCCATAACTCACGGAATTAATCCCTTTTGCTGGCCAGTAGTATCGGGTTCTCGATCTCTGGTGGTCAATCTCTACTTCGATATGATCTCCGCACTGACATCCAAAATGCACTCGCCATCTCAACTTCTGCTTTGACATCATATGTCGTGGCAGAATATGGCCTTAAATAGATCTGATACCACGTGTCACGGACCGACCTTCTTGCGTACGTCAGCGGCACCAAATAGCCCGTGCAGCGCATGTAGTCACCCCTCACTACAGGCCAGCCTATCCTCTTTCCCAGGTTTTCTAGCACGATCCTGTGCCTGTGGTAAAGCTTGCCTAGGAGGCTTACTTTAACTGTGCCGCCCGTCTAATGTCCAAGCTCATTGCCTCGACTAGCTGTGGCGCTTCTCATCTGTTGGATCTCATCCATGCGCACACTCGGGGTTGGCTAAGGACATGTGTATCCCTCGCCTAGCACTGAGCATCGCTCTCGCGTACACAGTCTAATCCTCAAGCTTGGCACTCGCCTCGTGCATCCGCACCCAGCTTGTGCTTCGCCCGAGTAAGGCAACCTTTAGTCCTTGGCCTACGTCATGTGCGTCTTTCATAGCATGCCCGTGATTGTCTTATGGCATGTCCAAACATAACCTCGCGACATACTTCCATCCCGTATAATGTAGTGTCGCCCCAGAATTGCACGTCTAGGCCAACGGACCATTGCTTGCATATCTGAACCCAAGCTATGCTCACAAGTTGACACATGGGACCCCTAAGATAGGTACTTCAAGTATCCAATCGACACGGGGGTCTTCATCTACTATTTCGGTAGCCCGCAGGGCATACTCGTCCCACATATCAAGCCTCCAGCACCCGTTCGGCGCCTAACGCTAATCCTGAGGCGTCGCGCCGTCCATAGAGTTCCCTAACTCGCATGGATACCTAAGACACTCCTTTGAGACATCTAAGCAGGCCCTTGAGGTTCCCCCTCAAGGTGGCTCATTTGGTACGGCTTGGTGGCAGCATGCACGGGGGAGGCGGGTTGAGCTTCAATACCTTTACCCCTTATATCTGCTTAAAATAAAAAACCCCAAGATTCCCCAGCAGACATGTCTACGCCAGAGAATTAGAAGGACCTTTTCTCACCCAAATCGAAACCCCCAAAATGCGGGGTGTAACAACAGTCTCACTTAATAATACAACTAGTCATATGTACGCTCTTAATAAAATGAGTGTTTTGCAGTTAAACACTAAACTCAATTTAGCTATCACTCAATTTGATATTTGATTTAATCCTACTAGTACTAGCTATATACATCGGCAATGTGAATTTTAAGTTTCTATACAAGGGATAAAATTTCGCTAAGATTAATAATTAACCAATTTTCAGCAAAGAGTAAAATGGGAAAATGTATTTGATTCTTCTTTTGTTCTATGCTTGAGTTCTCACTTTCAATGTTGTACTTGTACTTATCATAATTAACGTAACCAACCAAAAATGTCTTGGTATTTAGCTCAATGCTAATAGCTGTGGCACCTATTAATATATTGATCAAAGTAAGTTATCCCTGGCCCTTTGGTTTGAAAGGAGAATTTGTAAGCGCATTAAAGTTAAACTCTATCAATGTATAGAAGTTGATCACCACCGTAAGAAGTCTCTCTGCAATAATTATATGGGAAAGAAGTTGTAAAAAACAATTCATGCTATGTAGACAGTCTTTTTGTATACATAAATTTGGTCAGTAAAATTGATCAACTATGAGTACTTACTATTGTAGAATCGATGACTAAAATTTGTGTAAACCGAACTAATTCGTCATCAACATTGCAATACAATCATTTTATTGAATATTTCTGATTTTTCATATAATTGGAGAATGGAGATCATGAGGTTAGAAAGTTCTTATACAAGACATTCAAAACGAGAAGGATAATTATTTTAAGGGGTCATATAACAAATATACTTCGACAATGATAAATCTAATACATGATTAAGAAAAAGAAATTAAATTGCGTAAAGTAGGACTTCCGAGTGGAAGAAACCATCCAAAGGTGACTAAATTTTAATAGTCACGAGAAATATACAATCGTATTAGAGGAATTAGGGCGACACCTCTAAATACCTTTTTGAGTTTGATTCTTGATCATGTAACCTAACCTCTTAATAACAACTTTATTTTAAGCAAACAATATGTTACATGGAGAAATAATAGCAACATCTTATTTGACCTTGGAAAAGTTCACATCTGGGCTAATCATAAAACGAACACGGACGTGGCTTCGTCTTGACAAACCGTTGGCGTGGTCGAGTTCTTCGGGTGTGGCACTAGAAGCAACGCCTTTGACGCACGAGCAAAAGCTCTGATGGTCAGAGTGGTCTTGGCGACAGAGAAGAGAGACTTAAGCCCATTGCAGCACTCTGGCGGCGGAGTTCCGCCGCCTAAGTACGTTTCCTATGCATGGTTAAAGGCTACTATAAACTGTGTCACATGAGAGTAATGCCTCTGTCTGAAGTGCGCTGCCAGCACCGTGCAAATGAGGCGCAAAGAAAGTGGTTTCTTAGGACTTAACAATGTGGAGCTGGCCATGTCCTTAATTGGAAATATTCTTGTTGAGGAAAGCTAAGACTTGGTATTTATACACACACAAAAGTTTTATTATTATTTGGCTTGGCCATCACAGGCTGATGGACAATGTGACAAATTAAAGTAATGGAGGAGTGTTCCAAAAATGTATAGGTCATTAGCTAACCATCTATCAATTAGTGCCACTTAGTTAATTCGCTATTAGTTTTATTATCCTTAAGATCGAATACTTAAATTCTTTCTTAGTAGTAATGAATAATAATGCGAACAAAATCACATGCCTCTAGTGTGTCCCATGTGATAAAGACAGCCAGAAATTATGTTGGGCTAAAACTAAATTGATCTTTACCAGGATTGAAGTCTAATTCATTTTATTTACTCTTGTTCATGTTAAGATACTTCCTACTTAGAGCCCGTTTGGATGGGCTTATTTTACGTGATTTTCAAGTCAAAATAGTTTTTAAGTCATAAGTTAGGTATTCTCGGTTTTGTCTTTTAACTTGTTTTTGTCATTTTAACTTAAAAAGCACTTTTTTACTTTATCCAAACACTACAAAATGGTTTTAAAATTATTTTAGCGTAAAAACACTTAAAATAAACCAATCTAAACAGGTAATTATTATACCAAAAAAAATAGTAAATAACTGCTTGTCACGGGACAAAATCAAAGTTATATTTATCAGCGTTATGACCAATTTTAGTTTATTCAACTATTACTAATTGACCAATAACTTAAAATTTTACTTAAAACTACAGGAAATGATTATTATTTAAAGCCAGAGCCGAATGTGGTCAGAAAATATTATTTTTACCAAAGATACGTGTGAATAATTACTGGTTACAAAACTTCTCCTCTTAAAATATCTTTACACAAATAGCCGGTTAAATTTACTGTTTATTTTTTTAAACTAGTATACATATATTATATAATGATTATAAACAATTATACACATTATATATCACGCCCCGATCTCGAGGAGCGCAACCGGCACTCAACAGAGTTATCCCGGTCGAGCAAACTTGTACAGTGCCGTCTCCCCAACTCACTCATGAATAAAGAGAAGAATACATTTCAGTAATTTGACAGTAAGAGGTCATGAGATTAACACCAACTCATTTTCATTAGTTACGTCATTAACAAATCTCCAAAACAACACATTGTACAATCATAGTTAAAGTTGAATAAACGAGACGATTACAACATTTTTAGTTTCAACCTTCCCAAAAATAGATATAACCCACACTATGTCTACGGAGCCTCTAACAGGAACAGAGGAGTGCTATGACAGTGACAACAACAAGGTCCCGGCTATACCTCAAAACGCTATGTACAAAGGATAAGAGACACATGACCCTGAAATGAAGTGGAGCTCATCAAGTCAACTGAGAAGAGGGTGTGCTACTATCACTGATCAATACCACCTGCATCCATTAAAGATACTGCTCCCCGGGCAAAAGAGATGTTAGTACATATGGAATAGTACTAGTATGTAAAACTAAACAGCCTCTAAATAGAACAAGTAACAATACACGGAGAATAAAATATGAAATCAATAAGGGACTCAAACAGTACCAAGGTGTCAAATTAGGGGAAAAGTAAATTTCAAGTAAGTTTCAGTAATTTAAGTTGGGAGATCTTTAGCACCAATACACCACCGTATTTTAGCACGGAGTCCGATTTCAGCCCGACCGGCTAAGCCGTTTCACCCCGAGATATACACCCACAATACCACCATGTGCGCGGCATGACGTATGATCTCAGCCCGATCGGCTAAGTCGTCTCACCACAATGTCGTGTGGGTACATCACAACTTGCTAGCAATAATCTCATCCCATTTAAGGGAAAACATCTCAATACACCAATCTCATATGATATAAGGGGAAATAGTCTCATCATATTAACACAAGAATTTACCCCTCAATCACTCATACACCGACACGTGTAGTTTCGGGGTTAGGTTGTTCCTACCTATCCTTCTTCAGTGGCTAAACGATACTCCCAAGACATTTGTTATTAAAAGAATATACCACTCATTTCATAATCTTTTTCATATCATTCATTTCATTGGCACCAATGGCCATGACGCAATATCATTCTTGGCACAATGGTCGCACATCATATTACATTTTCTCTTCTTTCATTTTCAAATATCACCGTGGATAATCAATGACAAAGCCTTTCAAATTAAGACTTTAAACACATATTTGAGCAATTTAGGGTCTTAGGTACATGTGATTTCTTACACAATTGACATGATAACTTTCACTATAATCACGCTTATAAATCATAATGTAATAACACACAGTCCATACTTAAATCACATTCTCAACAGTGACTCAACATAACAAGAATCTTTGGAATACATATTGAACGCATATTTATTTTGATGGAAGGCTTATTTGGAATAAATCAATTTATAATGAGCATCACAGGACTTACAAGGATATTCTGGGGTTCAATTCTACGAGAAGGGTTTAGCCAACATACCTTGTTTTGAGCTTTCCGTAATTCACTACACAGCTTCGGGATCCTAGCAACTTTGATCTATTTAGAGATATAGCAAAATTGAACATAAATTAGGAAAGAGTTCATGTTTCCAACTCATGTGAGCATTTTATCAAACACTAGGCGGGCATTGTTGTTGCTAGCTTCTCCTATGGAGGATTTCCTTCACCCCACAATACAAAGTCTACCCATTTGAATTCAATTACCTTCACACAACTCATGAATGTACATGCATGCATAAACAACAACCCCCATCCTCGAAACCTTCCTCCCCATTACCTATTCCCAAATAAAATTTCGTAATTGGGGGTTAGGACTATAATCTTACCTCTTGGTTAAAGGCTTTGTGAGCTTTCTTGTTGAATTTCAAAGCATGGACAAGATTTTGGAGGAACAATTAGCTTGGGATTTCACCTTTCACTCTAGGGCACTCTCTCTCTAAAAATACCAGATATCCCCTTTAGAAATGGTCCCTTGCGTCCAATTATCGAGATAGGTGTGAGCACGTGATTTTTGCCACACTCAGAATACTCCTATAAAATAAAAAAAAAATAGATTTTTAATTATTATTCGCTATTTTTAGGAATTTTATTAGATTTTTAAATTACTTACATTTTCTTGCTTGTTTAATTTTTAATTAATTAAATCATGAAAATACCAAAAAATATCATGCATTGCATTTAGGATTTGTTTTTACATTTTAAATTAAATTATTATTTATTTGTTTTATAAGATTGAAAATCACGAAAATAGTTCATTTTTACACTTTTCTTAATCTTTAATCTTTAACTCTTAGAATTAAGTGTTATTATAATTTTTATAATTAGTTAAGTAGTTAAATTCACATTTAGGTAATTTAGGATTTTTAATTATTAGGATTCTAAGTTTTAAAAATAAAAGAGAAAATTAAAAACACAAGAAATTAAAAAAAAAAAACAAACAAAACAAAACAAAACAAAAGAGAAAAGAAATCGGACTAGGCTGCCTTAAATTAAACAGGCCCAAATTGTAATGGATCGGAATCAGCCCTGACCCAATTCCCCCTAAACCTAAACGACGTCGTTTGGGTAAGTGGTTGATTTGAGCCGTTGATCTCAGATGATCCAACGGCTCACAACTGACCCCTCCCACCTATATATGTGTCCGAACTTACCCCCCTACCCCATTTCTTCTTCTCCCAAACGACCCCTATCCGAAACCCTAGCCGCCCCAAAACTTCATTGAAGAACTCAGTGGTTTACCACCTCAAACAGCCCCCAAATCCACCCAAAATCATACCCAAGAACCGATGTCGTCCCCTCACCCCAAATTCCTACTCTGTTCCAGCCAAAACCCCCTGAAATTCTTGTAATTTCATATCAAAAAACGCCCTAAAGTTTTCAAAACCTTTGAAATCAAAGTTCTTGAGTCGATTTAAAGTCAAGATAGACTTTATCCGTGTGTTCTTGACAAGAACACACGGTTAAGGTCAAGCTTGGCTAAAAATCGAATTTTCGAAAATGTTCAAGTCACTGGTCCAAGGTATTTTTTTCATCTTTCTTTTTCATTTCTGTTTTCTGTTTCACTTTTTAGTGTTTCTCATCTTCTACCCCTTCTTTAGTTTTTTCAGTTTTAATGTTTAGTTTTTTTTTTTTGTCAAAATCAGTGTTTGCACGTTAATATTTATGGTCTGTTTTCTTTTATTCTTTGTTGTTTCACTTCTGTTGCGTTTAAACTGGCCAAGTCGTCAAGACTCTGTGAAAGGCCATGGAAGGGCTGAGTCATATTTGGAGTAGGGTCGACTCGACCCATGAGGTTTACATAGTGAAATCAGAGTATTGAAGGGTTAATTGGGTAATAGATATGAAGGGAATCTGTCAATAACAAAATAACAGATTAAGAAGCTTCTAAGTAATCCTAAAATCCAAACTTTTTTTTTTAAAAAAAAAATACAAACTAGATAAGTAAAATTAGGAAAAAGCTGGGCTAAAAGAGATAATTTCAGAAGAAATAACTGAAATGGGACAACTGTCCAGAAGTTTGTTAGAAAAAGATGCTTTTTTCTCACGTGCACGGGGAACATATTTTTTGGATATATTCTCTGATTTTTTTTTGCATACTGTTGGATAAAAAAGGAGGAGCATATTCAGAAAACTGGGGGATTGACTCACATACATTCTCATATTCACTGCATTCACACAATTGCAGTTTGAAAAAGAAACTAAAGTTCTAAAAAAGTTGTTTTCAATTGGCTAAATCCTCTCTTGCATTTCTGGATTTCGAAGTGTATCGAGCTGTGGATTATTATTTGCTTGCTGCTGTTATCTGTCAATTAGTAGCTGAGTTCCTAGTGTAGTTGATCTCAGCTTTATTTGGCTTTCTTAGGATTTGTTTGCTGCTGTATAGGTATGTTCAAATATCTCTGTAGTTTTAAATATGAATGAAATGCTTACTGCCTAGTTCCATCGAGTTAACATGTTCAATGGTTGAATTTGTTTGAATTCCTCTTTCTATCAATCTCTGAAATTGTGAATGTGCAAAATTTGGACTGACTAGTATCAATGGATCATATGTTAGTGGTTGTTTGGAGTTTTGTTGATTTGTACAGAAATCTGGATTATTGTTGCAATACGTATTCAGTTTTCTTCATGACTATATTTGTTTTGCCAAATCTGTTTCCTTTGTTCCTCTATTAGCATCAGTTTTCTGTTTGTTCTGTCCATTTAACTGAAATTTTGGCTGAAACTACTCATAAATTGATCCAGTATCAACTGATAATCATTTATCCTCCAAAGCATGCTAATATTATTTCAGTTATAGTATAGGATATATAACATGCTGAAACGTAGTAGTTTATTTGACTAAAAAACATAACTGGAGTTAACATTTTCGAGTTTAATTAAAGCTAGGAAGAAGTGTTCATCTCATATCTGATTATTGTACATTTACATCTGAAGTCTAAAGAAGGAACAGGGAGAAGGCCATTGGTTACTGTGTTAATGTATTATTCTAGAATTTGGGCAGCTATTTTTATGGAGTTTAAAGATTGAATTAGGAAGTTTTGTAATAATTTAGTTCATCGGTTTTGTAATTAATTAGTAGGTTGATAATTGTTTATATTTTAAATTTTCTCTAGATTAATTGAAATTTTGTAATTAATTTATTCCTACTTGTGGTTATACGAATGATCTGCTGAGAGCATTTGCTGAATTACCCCTTTCCTTTGATGTTTGGGCTACAATTGTTGCCCATTCCTGAGAATACAGCTTTGTTTAAGGCTGGTTTTGAGCCCGACTTTAAGTTGGCCCATTTCGGTGTCATCCAGGCCCAAATCTTTAAGAGTTCCACCTGGAACTTGGGTCAGCCTAAAGTGGTCAAGTCTTGGCTAGATATCATGATTGATTTTGAGTTTGGAACTATTAATTTGTATACTTAAATTGATGAGTAGAATCTGATTATGTATTAGCTTAAGAATTTCGTTTCTGGTCTCTTAATGTTGCAACATTGTGCTAGTCTTGTTAGTTGAGCCATGTGCTTTGGAAAATTTAGTTAATAGAACTTTGGGCTAGGGTAACTCAATGGATAGTGGGCTGGCCCAATACGTAAAACCACAAATATTTTTTTTAATTAATGGAGGTGAGCCATGTAATTAGCAACGATCACCTATGGCCCTCTTAATAGTTAAATACAAAATTAAAAAAAAATAATAATTAATTTAAACACCTTAAACTTTCGTAGCTTTCTTTTAGGCACGATTAATAAACATTGTGACTACGGGTACGGTTCCCGTGACATAGTAACAATGCCAATTTCGAGGGTGTCTTTTAGGTAACTCGATTTTAATAACTTCAAATAAGGAAAGCTTTTGAAATAATTTGAGGTGCGCCGCGCCGGATAAAATTTTAAAATGCATGGCCCTCATTAGTCAATGTTAAAATCATTAGAAAATCGATGTGTGCTATTCAGTGAATTTCCATGGCCCTCGAAAAGTTAAAAACGCGTAGCTGCTTTAGGCGCGTTATTTTAATAATTCACTTTCCTAAACTCGGGTGCGCATTTATGCGACCCAAATTCAAATCTCAACGTTAAATAAAATATGTTACGGATTACGGGTGCATTTATGTGACGTGGTTCATGACATATTTTAAATAACGTTGTAATTCTCCAATAATTAAACAAAAGCGGTTAAAGATAAAACGTACCATAGGCTAGAAACATGTATTAAAATCAGATAATAAGCCGATTATAACAGTTGAGCGACCGTGCTAGAACCACGGAATCCGAGGATGCCTAACACCTTCCCTCGGGTTAACAGAATTCCTTACTCAGAATTTCTGGTTTGCAGACTTCACAAAGAAAGTCGAAATTTTTCTCGATTTGGGAGTAAAAAATAAACCGGTGACTTGGGACACCAATCAAAATATTCCAAGTGGCGACTCTGAAGAAATTAAATAAATAACCCCGTTTCGAGTAATGTCACTTTAATTGAAAAAACTCCCTTATATACTCCTCGAGGGGTGTACGAAATGGAGGTATGACGGCTCTGGCGACTCTGCTGGGGATCGAACCCTGAGTCTCTAGTTCAGGGTTTAAGAATTCGAGCTTAGAATAACTGTTATGCTTGGCTTTTGTTATTATCTGATTTTATTACATATTGAGCCTAATGTGCTAAATGCCGCCTTTTACCGCTTTGATATTATTTGAACTGTATATAAAACTGTTACGAACCCTTCTCTTCTCATCTTCGCGGATGTGCACGCTGGCCGTGACTCCCTATTCTGTTAGTGTCATACCTTAAATAAGAAAGAGCCCGGACAAGTTACAAAGCCGGGTGGCCTTTTGGTGCCCTGCACGTAGCCCCCTCCTTGGCTCGAGTTGTCCGCTCGGGTACACAAGTCTAGAACAATACCCAGGTTTTCAGATTAGAATAACATAATCTCATGCCGGATCCCTAGTAGGAACGTTTATTTGCATCATATGTATTTGACATTGAGGACTCAACACAGGGGTTGGGTCCGTCTAGGACAGGTGACCCCAAAATCAAAGACCATCTTGATGCATACTTTACGTGCTACTTATGCATTTATTTACCTCGGTTTGTGTGTTGACCGGCTGTTAGAGTAAAATTTAAAAAAATGAAGTTGAGGTATGAGAAATTTGAGAGTCGATTACACGTTTTCAAAAAAACCTGGTGTCCAAAATAAGCCGAAACTCTGCCGAAATTTTAAAGAAAAAAAAAAAGAAATATAGAAAACGAAAAAAAAAATTTAAGAAAAAGAAATTGAAGTCCAAAATACTTTTGATTTTCTAAATGAATGAAATAACTCTGAAATATTTTCTTTCTTGCTTTTGAAAGCTCAAAAAAAAATATAAAATTATATATATAAAAGATATTTTTCTTTCTTGCTTTTGTAAATAAACGAAAAATCCAAAGTATTCTCTTTCATTTGTACGTAAAAAATAAAAAATATTTTCCTACTTTTTCTAAATATTCTTTTCATGCTTTTGTAAATAAAATAAAAGTTCAAAAATATTTTGCTTTTAAAAGACGCAAAACAAAAATACTTTCTTTCTTGATTTTTGATAATAAATAAAATCTCAGAAATTCGAGGCAATGAAAAAATTTTCTTTCTTCCTTGGAAAAAATAAAACAAAATTCAATCAAAAATATTTTCGTTTACTTTTGAAAAATTCCAAAAGTAGTCTTTCTTTCAAAAAAAAAAAAAGAAATTCAAAAATCCAGAAATACCCATTATTCTTCTAAGCATTTTATTTAGAAATTTCGAAAATGAAAATGAAAGTTGTTTTAATTAGGTATTGTCGTCCTTGCATAAATACCCAAATATCTCCAAAAGGACGCCGGAAGGCTGTTTTTGCAAAAACGATCACCTATTTCAATTTTTGGCTACCTAGCAAGCACAACCCTAAAATCTTCCCTTTTGAAGTGCTGAAGGGCCGTATTTGCAAAAGTAGCCGTTTATTTAAATGTTTGCATGATCGACTCCTTTGTAAAATTCGCTGGTTTTAAATCAATCACCTTAATTTAAATGTGCAGAACGAGCACGAATCAAAAATTACCGATGGAGATCTTGACTAAGATTCCTTTGGAGCTGCACATGTGGTGGAAAGATCTGGGTGAATCAGGGCAAAATATGGTTAAATTGTATTTGGATGGTCTCACCGACTTGTTAATGATCAGGCCCAGAGGAGATGTCATAAAGGACTTGGTTACATTCTGGGATCCAGCCTATAATGTGTTTCATTTCTCGGACTTTGAGCTTACTCCCACTTTGGAAGAAATAGTCGGGTATGTTGGGAAAAATGAAACTCCTTTGAGGCATGGGTATTTGGTCGCTCCAAGAGCCGTCACTCCACACAAATTCCTAGATATGCTGAAAATAAGCAGAGGGGTCCAAAACCCAAATTTGGCAGACGGCTTCTCTACTCCACATTTCATATATCAGCGGTACGGGCATATAGGGGGTTTCAACGACCCAGAAAGCATGACCTGCAGTAAAGGGAATCAATTAAAATGGGAAGAGCACAGGTGCTTTGCTTTCATGGTAGTATTTTTGGGTCTCCTAGTGTTCCCCAGGAAAGACGGAAACATTGATATACGGATAGCTGGGGTCGTCAGCACTCTGCTCACTCAGGCCAAAAGCACCCTCGCGCCCATGATAGTGTATGAAATCTTCCGAGCTCTCACATCCTGTAAAGCCGGAGGAGACTTTTTTGAGGGGTGCAACCTTTTGTTACAAATATGGATGATTGAACATTTATGTCTGCGTCCTCAATACATGAGGTACGCGTCAACAGAGAAGAGTTGCATAGAGGAATTCAACGCAAGGGTTTAAGGTTTCAGCATGCCTGAAGGGGTCGCAGAATGGACATCCCGTCTCCGTTCCATTACTGCGGAACAGATAGAATGGACGCTTGGCTGGTTTCCTGTTGACGAGGTCATATATATGCCAGCTACTGGGCCTCACTTTCTCCTGATGGGTCTTAAAAGTATCCAGCCCTATGCCTCATATCGGGTTTTGAGACAGTTGGGGAGATGCCAAATGGTGCCCAAAGATGAAGACCTTAGCCGCCATGTAATTGAGATCCGCACTGATGGACAGTTTCCTGAAAAGGTGGTTTGTCAGATTTGGAGTGAATGCCAATACTTGCCAGCAAATACTTGTGTGCGTGACATGTCCCGAGGTGAAGTTTCACCTGGCTATCTTGCTTGGTACAAAAAGGAAGTCGAGTCTGGAAGGCCGGCCAAAAGACCTCATCTTCAAGAATTCATCGAGGAGTCACAAGCACAGTGGGATTGGTTGGCCAAAGAAAATGAATACCGGGCTACCATAAGCAAGCTGGAAAAGCAAGTCCGGACCTTCATTTCGAAAATGGTTTGCAAGCTGCTGCGGATGAGGGTGAAAAGAGAAAGCTAACTCAAGAAAATGAAGCCCTCAAAGCTCAAATTCAACAAATGAAAATAGCTGCTAGAAACCAGGAAAGAAGCCAAGCGGATGGAAAACTTATAAGCAGTCTGAGGAAGAAAGTACTCGAATATCAAGACAATCTAGAAAAGTCTGAGGCAAATCAAGCAAAAATCCGAGAACAATTGGCAAAAAACGTAGAAGGGCGGACCCAATTTGTTCGGCAAATGAAAAGAAAATATGAAGGGACAATCACTGATCTAAAAAGAAAGTTAAGTAATCTTAAAAATGAGGCAGACAAACAGACCCGAAACTTTAAGGCTGATAGGGAGTACTGTTACGCTCTGATGGCCCAAATGGAACATGATATGCAATGGTTACAGAATCAGAGCCGTCATGACACTCAGGTGTTAAAAGCCCGGGATCAATAAATCAGGCGCTTGCTCCAAGAAAAGGGTGTTGTCCGAGAAAAGGTCAGAGCTATCGCCGACTATATTCTCATGAAATGCCAAGCATGCGAGGACATGACTCAAACCACCTTCTTTGCCGCGGTAATGACATTTGTCCGCCAAATAATGAGTGACTTGGAGCGGCTCCAGGGGGATCTTGCACACAGGCCCGTGGCAAGACCGAACGATATCCCACGGGCCCAGGAGTTGAAGCATTAATGTATTCTTGATTTTACATTTATCAAATATGTATTCCAGTTTAATTCAAGAATTGTTTCAAGCCTGTTTGCAGTTTTCCTTTAAGAATTGAGTTTGTAAATAGAAGAGTTTTATTAATGGAAATCGATAATTCCCAAAATTGTTTCTTTATTTTTCATATTTATTTCTCCGGAATTACGTTATGATTTGACTCACGCAATCCCCATAAAAAAAAGACCAAAAAATGATCAACAAAAAAAGGGAAAAGAGAGCAAGAACGGGATGGAAAGAAAAGAGTGAAAATTGGAAAGTGAAAAAGAAAAAAGAACTGTAGAGGGAAATAGGCAAAGCCGGGATGAAACCTGAAACCGTTGTGAAACATGTAGAAACACAATTAACTGCTTAGGTGCATCACACCCCAACGTGCGATTGCCTATGTGTTATCTGCTCCAAACTAACCAGTTTGCTGTTAAGTTCAAGTTTTACAAGTAAGGTGATTGGTTTTGTGGTAACCTGGCTTCGCATCCATACTTCACGAGGTCAAAAGGAAGTGTCGAAATGTCTTCTGAAATAAATTTGCCGGCAGTTCCTATTGCAAAGGAAAATCCGATCTCAGGCATCCTAGTTCCAGAATCAGCAGCTGCCGAAGAAAATCCGCCTGGACAAACAGAAAGGAACCGCCAAATGCAATTCCCGAATTTTCCGAGCTCTTTCCCAGGGCCAGTGGGACTTCCAACATCCTGATAAAGCTACCCACTGGGATACCCTACCATCACTGCTAACTTTGTGGGAACACCCTTTGAGGATCGCCCACAGGTGTCAATGTCAGGTGCGGCTTCAAACATATTTACTGCACCACCTTGCTCAGCCACGGCACAACCTACCTTGCCTAGACCTAGCTTCAATCCTCCCCCTTTACATATCAAGCACAGCCTTTCCCGATGGAATCAGCCTAGTTCGCAGCAAGTGCTTATCCTCAGTTGCCTAGGTACGAGTTTACCTTAGGGCAGGAGACAAATGTAAAAACCCCTGAACAAGATGAGATTGCAAGAAAGATGAGAAGTCTCGAACAAAGTCTCAAAAACATACAGGGTTTGAGCGGACAGAAAAGTGTATCGTACGCCAGCCTGTGTATGTTTCCTCATGTCATCTACCGTTGGGTTTTAAAACCCCAAAGTTTGAGAAATATGATGGACATGGGGATTCCATCGCCCATCTCAAAAAGTATTGCAACCAGTTGAGGGGAGCGAGCGGAAAAGACGAGCTCCTCATGGCTTACTTTGGGGAGAGTTTGGTAGGTATTGCTTCTGAGTGGTACATAGACCAAAAAATATCCCGTTGGTATACTTGGGATGATTTGGCAAGGGATTTTGTCCGACAGTTCCAGCACAACATTGACATTGCTCCGGACAAAAATTCTTTAGCAAATTTAAAGAAGAAAGCCTCCGAAAGCTTCCGGGAGTACGCCGTCAAATGGCGTGAGCAAGCATCAAGGGTAAAACCTCCAATGGACGAAGTTGAAATGGTCACGGTCTTTCTCCAAGCTCAAGAAGCTGATTATTATCAAAATATGATGTCTGCGATGGGGAATCCATTTGCTGAGGCCATCAAAATCGGAGAAATGGTCGAGAACGGTATGAAAACAGGGCAAATTTTGAGTCAATCTGCCATAAAAGCTACCTCCCAAGCCATCCAAGGCGGGTCTGGAGGATTAGCGAATCGAAAGAAGAAAGAAGAATCGTCGATGGCTACTTCAAGTGTAAGAAAACCCCGTCCGCCCAGAACTCTTTTCTCTTGAAGGACCCCACAACACTACTACCCTCACCAAGATATAGCCTATGCTCATCCGCCGTATGCAGTGATGAATGCCCAGCTATATGGCAGGCCACAGCAATAATTCAACCAAAACAGAGCTCCACCTCCCAGAAATCAACCTCTTTACCAAGCCTACTACAATCCCTGACCTCCACAAAATAATTTTCATGCCCGGATGCCGCCAAGGAAAACAAACTTCACACCCATTGGCGAGTCAGATTCGAGTTTGTTCCCGAAGTTAGTTCAAATGGGTTTGCTACAGCCTGTACCCCCAAATAGGTAAAACCCCGAGTCACCCTCTTACCAACGGGGCACCCGGTGTGCATATCACTCAGGGGCAGAGGGGCATGATACGGAGAATTGTTGGACATTGAAAAGAGCTGTGGAAGATTTAATAGAACAGAAAAGAATAGTGCTGAGGGACGAGGATATTCCCAATAATCCACTACCAGCTCATAACAATGGGCGGGTCATTGGAATGATTTGTGAAGACAGGGAATTTGACCCAGCCTTGAAATCCATCATCACCATAGCTGACACAGAAACAAAGCCAAAAGCTGTCCCAAAACATGACAAAATAGAGAAGAAGAGCAAAACTGTTCCTCAGAAGGCGGAAGAGAAGGTAAAAGTTGAAACCGGGGCAATGCCCTCCAAAGATGTCGTTCTTTATGTCCCTCGAGGGCGCAAGAAAGAACAAATGCCATTGAGTCCCCCCAAGAGATTTGAATTAAACAAGCAAAAGGCTCAGACGTATGTGCAAAAGGGGACCTATGTGGTGCGCGGACCGGTATGTCCACCAAGGCGGAATGAGCCCGTGGTTATCGGTCGTGCGCCACAAAGGCCTATGACAGACCCCACTGCTGTGCCATGGAACTACAACAAGACGGTAGTGACATACAAAGGCAAAGAGATCTCGGGGGAAATCCAGAAAGATAACCTAGCTGGGAGGTATCTCAATTTTGGGGAAGTAAATAATGCTACAAAGAAGCGCTTCCTATCTAAGAAGCCAGTAAGCCCCGAAGAAGCGGAGGCATTCCTCTAGAAAATCAAAATGGCAGACTATGAAGTAATTGATCAACTTCGAAAGTCTCCCGGCCAAGTCTCTCTTTTATCTCTGCTGATGAGCTCAACTGAGCATCAAAAGGTGTTAATCAAAACCCTCAATGAAGCATATGTACCCACCGAAACTACGGTGGAACAATTGGAGAGGGTGGCAGAGAGATTCTTCGCAATCAATCAAATTTCCTTCAGCAAGAATGATTTGACCCCGGAAGGGGCCGCACAAAATAGAGCCCTTCACCTGACATCAAATATTAAGGATATTACGTAAAAAGAGTCATGCTGGATGGAGGTTCTGGGGTAGATATCTGCCCACTCTCAACTTTGCAACGCATGGAAATCTCCACCAAGAAAATCAGACCTAATGATGTGTGTGTGCGTGCTTTCGATGGCTTGAAGAGGGATACAATCGGAGAAATTGACCTGGTCCTGACTATTGGTCCAGTCGACTTCGAAGTGACCTTCCAGGTTCTGGACATGGATACTTCCTACAATTTTCTCTTGGGACGACCGTGGATTCACGCGGCAGGAGCCGTGCCTTCTACTCTCCACCAGATGGTGAAATTTGAATATGAAAACCAAGAGATTGTGGTTCATGGAGAATATGAGCAATCAATTTATCGGGATCCATCAGTCCCATGCCTTGAAGCAAGGGAAGGAAGTGAACATATAGTCTATCAAGCCTTTGAAATTGTGGTCGCAGACCAATGCAAAGAGGGAAACCCTTGCCCTCAACCCTTCCTTTCAAACGCATCAATCATGGTAGCTAAAGAAATGATTAGACATGGTTACCAACCTGGGAAAGGGCTCGGGAAATCACTGCAAGAAACAGCTAAACCAATCACCTCGATTGCCAGCGAGGGGTTCTTTGGGTTAGGCTTCCGACCCACGCTAGCTGATGTAAAATGGGCAAAGAAAAGGAAGAATGATGGGTGGGTCTTGACGCAGCCGATTCCACAGCTGTACAAAACATTTGTCAAGCCTAAGTACAGTGAAGAGGAGGAAGATGAAGCCTTTACGGCCGAAGAAATTGAAGAAATTTGTGGGGCTATGAAACAAATGTTGTACGAAACCCATATGGTCCAGCCAGGGGAAGGCTCAAGCACCGCTGAGGTGCTGTACATGGGACCCAATGCCAAGCTACAAAATGGCTACGCCATTCCCAATCAGGCGGAAGTCCCGGTAGACCTGTCTTGCCACTTTTCTACATCACGAGTTATTCCAGGGTGTAACTCGGATGTTTTTTTTTTTAGTTTCATGTCTTTAGTTTCTTGTCTTTTAATTCCCAGTGTAAACCCTGTTATCTTCAAAATTCAATGAAATAAAATCAATATTTCATCGATAATCTCTTCTGATTTTGTTTTTTTATTTTTCTTTCTTCTTTTCAGTTCTAATAATGCGGCTTTAAATAACATGACATGCTTGCGGACTTCATACCCAGATCCAAACACGCTGTCTAACTGTGAAGTAATGAACCAAGAATCGGAATATAATAAAGAAGAGGCTTTTAAGGAAATAAACCAAGAATTGGAACAATTTGAGAATAAACCTAAGCCGAATTTAAATGATACTGAGCCGGTTAATTTGGGTAGTTCTGAAGAAATCAGGGAAACCAAGATAAGCATTCACACAGATTGAAAAACCCGAGATGCATTAATCCAACTCTTGTTTGAGTTCAAAGATGTGTTTGCTTGGTCATACGATGACATGCCAGGACTCAGTGTTGATATGGTGGTTGATAAGTTACCAACTTACCCTGATTATCCCCCTATCCAGAAAAAGCAAAGGAAGTTTAAAACTGATATCAGTGACAAGATCAAAGAAAATGTCACAAAAATGCTGAAAGCAGGGGTGATCCGTGTAGTTCGATACACCACGTGGCTAGCCAATGTAGTCCCAGTACCAAAGAAAGACGGAAAAACTCGAGTGTGTGGGGACTACAGAGATTTAAACAAAGCAAGTCCCAAGGATAATTTCCCTTTGCCAAATATCCATATCCTTGTTGATAATTGTGCCAAACATGAGATACAGTCCTTTGTGGACTGTTACGCGGGATATCACCAGGTGTTGATGGACAAAGAAGACGCTGAAAAGACAGCCTTCACCACACCTTGGGGCACATACTGTTACAGGGTCATTCCATTCGGATTGAAGAACGCCGGGGCGATCTACATGAGGGCCATGACTACCATTTTTCATCACATGATGCATCAAGAAATAGAAGTGTACGTGGATGATGTGATCATCAAATCTAAAAATAAGGAGGATCATGTTCGAGATCTGAGGAAATTCTTTGAGCGGTTGCGCAAATATGATTTGAAGCTAAACCCAGCTAAATGTGCATTTGGAGTCCCATCCGGCAAGCTCTTGGGATTCATAGTCAGTCGAAGAGGCATTGAGCTAGATCCAACCAAGATAAAGTCTATTCGGGATTTACCCCCTCCAAGAACCAAGAAAGACGTCATGAGTTTGTTAGGAAGATTGAAATACATCAGCCCGTTCATCGCTCAATTGACTTCTACATGTGAACCCATATTCAAGTTGTTAAAGAAAGATGCGGCAATCAAATGGACGGACGAGTGCCAAGAGGCTTTTGATAAAATCAAAAAGTATCTGTCGAATCCGCCAGTGTTGGTCCTACCTGAGCCAGGGAGACCTCTGTTCTTGTATCTGACAGTCTTGGAAAATTCTTTCGTCTGTGTCCTCGGGCAACATGATGTGACCGGAAAGAGAGAACAGGCCATCTACTATCTGAGCAAGAAGTTCACCAAGTTATTAAGCCAAGTACACTTTGCTGGAAAAAACTTGCTGCGCTTTAACTGTCGCCCAGAAGCTGAGGCATTATTTGCAAGAATACACCACCTACCTCATAACCAGGTTGGATCCTTTAAAGTATATATTCCAGAAGCCAATGCCCACCGGGAGGTTAGCAAAGGGGCAGATCCTTCTCACAGAATATGACATAGTCTATGTCACTCGCACGGCAATGAAAGCCCAGGCATTAGCAGATCATCTGGCTGAAAATCCGGTCGATGATGAGTACCAACCTTTGAACACTTACTTCCCGGACGAGGAGGTAAATTCAATTGAGGCAATATCCGAAGACACCAATACTTGAAAAATGTTCTTCGATGGAGCGGTAAACGCAAAAGGTGTTGGAATTGGGGGCAATCTTGATCTCACCTGATGGTCAGCATTATCCGGCCACAGCTAGGCTTTGGTTTTTCTGCACAAACAACACCGCCAAGTATGAAGCCTGCATTACGGGTATGAACATGACAATCGCCCAAGATGTCAAAAAATTGTTAATCACGGGAGACTCGGACCTGATTATCCGATAAGTTCAAGGAGAATGGGAGACCTGAGATGTCAAGCTTATTCCATATAGGCAACATGTGGAAGATTTGAGCAGAAAATTCGAGTCAATAGAGTTCAGGAACATCCCACGTTGTCACAACGAATTAGTTGATACACTTGCTACTTTGGCCTTGATGCTGCCATACCCATGCAATGCCCACATTGATCCTTTGGAGATCCAAATCCGTGAAAGGCATGGCTATTGTAATACGATTGAAGCAGAACCAAGTGTTCAACCATGGTATCATGACATTAAGAGGTTTCTGAAAACTAAAGAATACCCAGATCAAGCCAGCGGAGACCAAAAGAGAACCATCAGACGACAGGCAAGTGGTTTCTTTTTAAGCAATGATATCTTATACAAAAGAACTCCGGATCTCAACTTGTTAAGATGTGTTAATGCCGAAGAGGCTGGAAAAATCATGCATAAAGTGCACGCAGGAGTGTGCGGACCCCACATGAACGGGTATGTCTTGACAAAGAAAATCCTCCGAGCAGGCTATTACTGGATGACCATGGAGAAAGACTGCTTTAGTTTTGTTTGGAAATGTCATCAGTGTCAGGTGCACGGCGATTTGATTCATGCACCTCCCACATAACTACATCCCATGTCATCGCCTTTGCCATTTGTTGGCTGGGGTATGGACGTCATTGGGCCGATTGAGCCAAAAGCCTCAAACGGGCACATATTCATATTGGTCGCCATCGACTACTTCACGAAACGGGTTGAAGCAATTACTCTCAAATCTGTTACCAAGAAAGCTATGGTGGATTTCGTGCATTCCAATCTTATCTGCCGTTTCAGTATCCCTGTGACCATCATCACAGATAATGCAGTAAACCTGAATAGTCATTTGATGAGAGAAATATGCGAACAATTCAAGATAACGCATAGGAACTCTACTCCATATCGGCCTAAAGCCAATGGTGCCGTGGAAGCAGTAAACTAGAACATCAAAAAGATTTTGAGGAAAATGATTCAAAGTTCCAGGCAATGGCATGAAAAGTTGTTGTTTGCATTGTTAGAGTACCGCACTACTATGCGCACATCGATCGGAGCAACTCCATATCTTTTGGTTTATGGCACTGAAGCTGTAATACCTGCGGAAGTTGAAATTCCTTCCTCCGAATCATTGTTGAAGCTGAAATTGAAGACAGTGAGTGGGTCAAAACCCGCCTGGAACAGTTAACCCTGATTGATAAAAGGCGGATGGCCGCAGTCTGCCACGGGCAGTTGTACCGACAAAGAATGGCCCGTGCCTACAACAAGAAAGTACGGCCCAGAAAATTTGAAGTGGGGCAACTTGTTTTAAGGCGTATTCTTCCCCATCATCAGGAAGCAAAAGGAAAATTCGCTCCTAATTGGAAAGGCCCATATATTATCAGAAAGATACTGCCATGAGGAGCATTGTACCTGGGAGATGTTGAAGGAAATGATCCCGAAGCAGCAGTAAATGCGGATGTAGTCAAAAGGTACTATGTGTAATCTTTTCGATTGGAATGATGAAGGCTTTCATTCTCGCTACCCCAAACACTCCAATCCTTTGCTAACCCTTTGAGCCTGTTATTTTTCTTTGATTACCCTCTTTGGAACTCGGAAACATCACTGGAAAGTTTAGTTGAAAGACAAGAAAAGAAAGGTCAAAAAAAAAAAAAGAATCCAAAAACAAATGTAGTCTGAACTATGTCTGACTTGATTCCGAAAGGATACGTAGGCAGCCTCTTTCCTGAGGTCCAGTCACACCAAAATAAAAATCCAAATTTCCCCAAAGTGAAACTGGGGCAGATGTTATAACGGTTCGGCGATGTTTCGCCTGAAATGTTCCAAAGTTGTAATCCAATCAAAACTCTTTTTACCAAAGCATGTTCAAGTCCTTCCGATCAATCGGTGAAAGGTTGACAAAATCAGAGAATGCATTCAAAATGAGAGAAATAAAATAAGAGAGTCTTATTGGTGAAAACCCACACGGGCACCGTAAGGCGATGTAAGCAGAGAAACTGAAAATGAGAGAGTCTTGTTAGTGAAAACTCGCAAAGAGCACTGCAAGGCGACGGTGAGAAGAGAAATGAGAAAGGTCAATTGGCGAAAACCCGCAAAGGGCGCCGTTGATCGAAAAACAGGAATCCTCACCACTATTGGTACTGAAAGAGTCCTGGCAAGGATTCTCGATTCAGAATACGGATCGTGATGGGTTCATGAGAAGTTGGATAGTTGCACAGATCGGGCATCCAGTCCAAGAAGCATGTCATGCCTATGCGAAGTCTGCATGCACCCCAGATAGTCCTTCTCTCTTCCCCAAAAGGGACACTTTTCTAAATTCATTCTCTTGCCCTTTGCTTACTTTTCTTTGAATCCCTTTCGGTCTAATTCTGCTTCCGAAACTAATACAAAGAAAAGGTGTCAAGATTGGTTTTACAGGGTCCCGCTTAATAAAAGCCAGATCCAAAAGAAGTACCAGCCTCAGCGAGTGCATCAAGTCGACCCGGACTGACCATGATGGTTGATACTCTGAAACCCAAAGTTGTGGAAAATGAAAATAAATCCAAAGGCAAAAGCCCCTAGAGGCAAGAAAAAGCCCATATAGGCAAGCCATTACAATAAATTTACGGAAAGCTGAGTCCTTTGGTTCAAGAAAGAGGTCAATCTTCAGAAAACCAAGCAAGAAGCAGAGGTTCTCATCAAAATTGGGCCGGGATCGAGTGATCAGAATCATCAAGGCCACAAAACCAATCACCATTTCAAACTAAAAAATTGCTCTTTGTTTGAAAACAGGAAATTGGTGCAATCCCAAAGCAACTTTACAAGAAGCAGGTGTAACAAGAAGAAAACTGCACAAAGGCTAAAAACAGCTTTGCAGCAATAATCAAAGGGAAGTCTCCTCCAAACTCTTTCCTGCATTATTGTGGACCTCTTTGCATGACCCAAAGATCTTTGTTTTCCTTTATCCCCGGCATAACCCGTGGATCTCTTTGACATAACCCAAAGATCTTTGTTTTCCTTTTCTCCGGCATAACCCGTGGATTCTTCGGCATAACCCGTGGACCTCTTTGGCATAACCCAAAGACCTTTGTTTTTCCGTCATCTCCAGCATAACCTGTGGACCTCTTTGGCATAACCCAAAGATCTTTGTTTTCCTTTATCCCCGGCATAACCCGTGGGTCTCTTTGGCATAACCCAAAGATCTTTGTTTTCTTTTATCCCCGGCATAACCCGTGGATCTCCCCGGCATAACCCATGGACCTCTTTGGCATAACCCAAGGACCTTTTGTTTTCTTTTACCCTGGCATAACCCAGGAATTCTTTTTCTTTTCCCCAGTAGAATCGACCGATAACATCCTCGGCATAACCCGAGAACCTTTCTTTTTCCAGCATAACTCAGTCGGCTTCCCAGCATAACCTGGCAATCCTTCCTTTATTTTACTGTTTTCAATAGAGAAATAGTTTAGCTTTTAGTTACAAATAACTCACGAAATTTTCCTAGTGGAACTGGGGCAGGATAATTTTTGTTCATTTGTTGGTCTGGTGTCTGAGCAGATTTTCCCTCGAGGCACAGGATTCGAGATGACCAAAAGAATGAGTTTCAATCCAGAATAAAGAAAAGAAGAACAAAAAGGAAGTAAGTTCAAAGGATGTAATGGACAAAGATGCGGCCTGCTCAAAATTTAATTGAAGTCATACGCTTCGCATGTCCCGCCTTGATTCAAAATCTGAAGAAGAACAGGCACCTACAGCTGACGAGCATCAAGATTCAGATCGGAGTCTGTCTCGAGAACCAGCTAAGACTCAAGATCAAGCTTCAAGAGATTTGTAGATAGGAATCTTGTATATTATAGCTGATAGACGTAGCTAGTTTAGCTTTTTATTTTTCTATTTTTGGTGTAATAAGGAGCGCAACAAGCAGTAACAGCAGCAACAACAGTGAAAATCACAGCTTCCTGGTAGTCCCAACTACCAAAACTTCCAAAACTACACTGACCTCATTCCTTTATAGCCAAGGATATGTAGGTAACCTTTGAAGCAAGGTTCGGTCAGACTCTTTCAAAAATGCTTCTCATGGAGTCTTGGATAGGCAAAAATCTCGCAGAATTGCTCATTTTATCTTTGCCCGAAAACCCTTCGTGTCTCCGAGCAAAGAGGGGCAGCTATGAGCAGGTGATTTTTGCCACACTCAGAATACTCCTATAAAATCAAAAAATATATTTTTAATTATTATTCACTATTTTTAGGAATTTTATTAGATTTTTAAATTACTTACATTTTCTTGCTTGTTTAATTTTCAATTAATTAAATCATGAAAATACCAAAAAATATCATGCATTGCATTTAGGATTTGTTTTTACATTTTAGAATTAAATTAGTAATTATTTATTTTATAAAATTACAAATCACGAAAATAGTTTATTTTTGCACTTTTCTTAATCTTTAATCTTTAACTCTTAGAATTAAGTGTTATTATAATTTTTATAATTAGTTAAGTAGTTAAATTCACATTTAGGTAAAATAGGATTTTTAATTATTAGGATTCTTAGTTTTAAAAATAAAAAAAATTAAAAACACAAGAAATTGAAAAAAAAAAAAAAAAAAAGAGAAGAGAAATCGGACTGGGCTGCCTTAAATTAAACAGGCCCAAATTGTAATGGATCGGAATCAGCCCAAACCCAATTCCACCTAAACCTAAACAACGTCGTTTGGGTAAGTGGTTGATTTGAGCCGTTGATCTCAGATAATCCAACGGCTCACAACTAACCCCTCCCACCTATATATGTGTCCGAACTTACCCCCCATACCCCATTTCTTCTTCTCCCAAACGACCCCTATCCGAAACCCTAGCCGCCCCAAAACTCCATTGAAGAACTCAGTGGTTTACCACCTCAAACCGCCCCCCAAATCCACCCAAAATCATACCCAAGAATCGCCGTCGTCCCCTCACCCCAAATCCCCACTCCATTCCAGCCAAAACCCCTTGAAATTCTTGTAATTTCAGATAAAAAAACGAAACCCTAAAGTTTCAAAACCTTTGAAATCGAAGTTCTTGAGCGATTTAAAGTCAAGATAGACTTTATCCTTGTGTTCTTGATAAGAACACACGGTTAAGGTCAAGCTTGGCTAAAAATCAAATTTTTGAAGATGTTCAAGTCACTGGTCCGAGGTATTTTCTTCATCTTTCTTTTTCATTTCTGTTTTCTGTTTCACTTTTTAGTGTTTCTCATCTTCCACCCCTTCTTTAGTTTTTCCAGTTTTAATGTTTAGTTTTTTTTTTGTCAAAATCAGTGTTTGCACGTTAATATTTATGGTCTGTTTTCTTTTATTCTTTGTTGTTTCACTTCTGTTGGGTTTAAACTGGCCGAATCGTCAAGACTCTGTGAAAGTCCATGTATAAAAATGTGTGTGTGTTGAATTGGACTTTTGAAAATCAAAGCCCTAAAAGGAAAAGGGTCGAATTGGGCTGAGTCATATTTGGAGTCGGGTCGATTCGACCCATGAGGTTTACACAGTGAAATCAAGGTATTGAAGGGTTAATTCGGGTAATAGATATGAAGGGAATCTGTCAGTAACAAACTAACAGATTAAGAAGCTTCTAGAGGGTCCTAAAATGCAAATTAGATAAGTAAAATTAGGAAAAAGCTGGGCTAAAAGAGATAATTTCAGAAGAAATAACTTAATTAGGACAGCTGTCCAGAAGTTTGTTAGAAAAAGATGTTTTTTTCTCACATGCACGGGGAACAGCTTTTTTGGATATATTCTCTGATTTTTTTTGCATACTGTTGGATATAAAAGGAGGAGCATATTCAGAAAACTGGGGGACTGACTCACATACATTCTCATATTCACTGCATTCACACAATTGCAGTTTGAAAAAGAAACTAAAGTTCTAAAAAAGTTATTTTCAATTGGCTAAATCCTCTCTTGCATTTCTGGATTTCGAAGTGTATCGAGCTGTGGATTACTATTTGCTTGCTGCTGTTCTCTGTCAATTAGTAGCTGAGTTCCTAGTGTAGTTGATCTCAGCTTTATTTGGCTTTCTTAGGATTTGTTTGCTGCTGTATAGGTATGTTCAAATATCTCTGTAGTTTTAAATATGAATGAAATGCTTACTGCCTAGTTCCATCGGGTTAACATGTTCAATGGTTGAATTTGTTTGAATTCCTCTTTCTATCAATCTCTGAAATTGTGAATGTGCAAAATTTGGACTGACCAATATCAATGGATCATATGTTAGTGGTTGTTTGGAGTTTTATTGATTTGTAAAGAGATCTGGATTATTGTTGCAATACGTATTCAGTTTTCTTCACGACTCTATTTATTTTGCCAAATCTGTTTCCTCTGTTCCTCTATTAGCATCAGTTTCCTGTTTGTTCTGTCCATTTAACTGAAATTTTGGCTGAAACTACTCATAAATTGATCCAGTATCAACTGATAATCATTTATCCTCCAAAGCATGCTAATGTTATTTCAGTTGTAGTATAGGATATATAACATGCTGAAACACAGTAGTTTATTTGACTAAAAAACATAACTGGAGTTAACATTTTCGAGTTTAATTAAAGCTAGGAAGAAGTGTTCATCTCATATCTTCTTGTTCTGATTATTGTACATTTACATCTGAAATCTAAAGAAGGAACAGGGAGAAGGCCATTGGTTACTGTGTTAATGTATTAATCTGGAATTTGGGCAGCTATTTTTATGAGTTTAAAGATTGAATTAGGAAGTTTTGTAATAATTTAGTTCATCGGTTTTGTAATTAATTAGTAGGTTGATAATTGTTTATATTTTAAATTTTCTCCAGATTAATTGAAATTTTATAATAAATTTATTCCTACTTATGGTTATATGAATGATCTGCTGAGAGCATTTGCTGAATTACCTCTTTCCTTTGATGTTTGGCATTCCTGAGAATACAGCTTTGTTTAAGGCTGGTTTTGAGCCCGACTTTAAGTTGGCCCATTTCGGTGTCATCCAGGCCCAAATCTTTAAGAGTTCCACCTGGAACTTGGGTCAGCCTAAAGTGGTTAAGTCTTGGCTAGATATCATGATTGATTCTGAGTTTGGAACTATTAATTTGTATACTTAAATTGATAAGTGGAATCTGATTATGTATTAGCTTAAGAATTTCGTTTCTGGCCTCTTAATGTTACAACATTGTGCTAGTCTTGTTAGTTGGCCATGTGCGTTGGAAAATTTAGTTAATAGAACTTTGGGCTAGGGTAACTCAATGGATAGTGGGCTGGGCCAATGCATAAAACCACAAATATTTCTTTTAATTAATGTTGGTGAGCCATGTAATTAGCAACGATCACCTATGGCCCTCTTAATAGTTAAATACAAAATTAAAAAAAAAAAATAATTAATTTAAACACCTTAAACTTTCGTAGCTTTCTTTTAGGCACGATTAATAAACATTGTGACTACGGGTACGGTTCCTGTGACATAGTAACAATACCAATTTCGAGAGTGCCTTTTAGGTAACTCGATTTTAATAACTTCAAATAAGGAAAGCTTTCGAAATAATTTGAGGTGCGCCGCGCCGGATAAAATTTTAAAATGCATGGCCCTCATTAGTCAATGTTAAAATCATTAAAAAATTGAGGTATGCTATTCAGTGAATTTCTATGGCCCTCGAAAAGTTAAAAACGCGTAGCTGCTTTAGGCGCGTTATTTTAATAATTCACTTTCCTAAACTCGGGTGCGCATTTATGCGATCCAAATCCAAATCTCAGCGTTAAATAAAATATGTTACGGATTACGGGTGCATTTATGTGACGTGGTTCATGACATATTTTAAATAACGTTGTAATTCTCCAATAATTAAACAAAAGCGGTTAAAGATAAAACGTACCATAGGCTAGAAACATGTATTAAAATCAGATAATAAGCCGATTATAACAGTTGAGCGACCGTGCTAGAACCACGGAATCCGAGGATGCCTAACACCTTCCCTCGGGTTAACAGAATTCCTTACTCAAAATTTCTGGTTCGCAGACTTCACAAAGAAAGTCGAAATTTTCCTCGATTTGGGATTAAAAAATAAACCGGTGACTTGGGACACCAATCAAAATATTCCAAGTGGCGACTCTGAAGAAATTAAAGAAATAATCTCATTTCGAATAATGTCACTTTAATTGAAAAAACTCCCTTATATACTCCTCGGGAGGTGTACGAAAAGGAGGTGTGACAATAGGGTCAAGTTAAAAAGTTAGAAAAATGAAGCAGCGATGTAGACCTGACGTTCCGCAAAATGGACCGCATAATGGCCCTCCGGAATTGGGCACCCTGCCTCACTTTGCGATCAATCAGCGGCTCGCAGACCTATTATGCAGTCACATAATGAGCCGTAGAATTCCCCTCCGAATATTTTTTTGTGCTGGGTTTGTGATGGGTTATGCGGCCGCATAATGGAACGCATAATGGTCGAAACATTTGCCCAGATTTCTGCCTCAGTCTGCGACAGATTTGCGGTCCGCAGAAACGCCCTGCATTTCCAAAAGTTTTCTTCAACTCCTCAACGCACTATTCAACCCAAAAAGTCCGAATCGTGGCGAGCAAGCTCACCGCAAAGAATCTTTGCAATCATCAACACATAAGTCTACTTGAACATCACGAAACCCCTGGTTTTAGATAAATTTTTACGGGGCCAACATTATATATGAATTTTACATATATTATACATTCGCTGTCTTTTTAAGTTTAAGGTTGGGTGGGCGGTTTTTTTAGTTAATTCTTCCATTTTCTTAAATGTATACTGGGCTAGATGTATCGTCAAGCCTGGGCTGGCCCATTTTCTAGCCCAGATCGCGATGGGTTTCAATAAGTATATTTTTCAAAAACCCTAATCCTTTGTTCACCATAGCCACTGGCGGTGCACAGAGCAGCAGCGGGAGAGCGAGAAAGGAAGAGGGCCGTACAGAAAATGGTGACCTACAAAGTAAGCTTTTTTAACAGCTTTTTTAACTTTCTTTTCTTTTCTCATTTCTTGCGGTTCAGTTGATAACTCCAATTGTGTGTGTGTGTGTGTTGTTGTTGTTGTTCGGCAGTTTCATCAGTACCAGGTGGTGGGCAGAGCTCTTCCAACAGAGAACGATGAGCACCCAAAGATCTACCGAATGAAACTTTGGGCTACAAACGAGGTCCGTGCTAAATCCAAATTCTGGTTAGTACCTGCGCCAACTACTCATTTTTTATATAAACATATTATATAGTTAAATGTGTGTATTGGAAAATGATTGTTACTGAAAAATAAGGTTTTGGTTGATTTGGTGGAGAAAAGGTACTACTTGAGAAAGTTGAAGAAGGTGAAGAAGAGTAATGGGCAGATGCTGGCTATTAATGAGGTATGATCTTCATATATATGTATTTATGGATGAATCAATAGGATTTTACTGCATTTCTGGTATCTGCTTATGTATTTGGTTTTTTTCATGTCAACGTTAGTACATTGACTACATCTTAATGCCAAATTAGTTGAGTTCTTCGGAGGATTCTGTCATATTTATGCTATTTTTATGGTGTCCTCCTTTGTTTGGGCTGGGGTCTGGCTATGCTTTGTAAATTTTACATAGGCGTGTTTTTTGTTTTCTCTAGTTCCCCGAAATTGATTTTGTACTTCACCAAGTATCCAGTGTCTATTACCTACTTTTGCTTCTTTTTAGTCAGTGAAATAGGAAATGTAAATACTAGCTTATTGGTTTTCTGCATCTGATGTTTGTAAAGGTGATTCCAAACAGTTTACTTGCCAATTAGAATGTATAAGGGCATTTAGATTATGACCTCGTGACTTGTGAGGATGGTTTTCTTTCTACTACTTACATGATATTGCAGGTATATGTGATTTCCTTTTTCTGAAAGTTTTGTGTTGCAAATATGGAGCCTCCTATTTCTTTCATGTTGATTACATTATAGCCAACTAGAGGGAATTGCTGTCTCGCCAATCTTTTCAATGATATATTTCTGTCAATTTATTTAATAACAGCGGTGTTTGGGTCAGCCTTTTTATCTGTGCGTGTCGGGAACTGTATTCTCGCTTCTGCTTCTTCCAATGATTCCTACTCTTACAAGTTACAACAGCAGCTTTATTGTTGCACCACTCTTCCTTGAGGAATTTGAACTGTAGTTACATTTCTTTTACTTGGTGCTCTTAGGATCCAGAACATATTATACTATTGCTATTTATTTACACATGCACACACACACACACACACACACACACACACACTCACTCTTTTGTTGCTAATCTGCATTACAAAAGAGAGGTGTTTTATGGTGATATTACTCCTTTCATATACCCCTTGGAGATGAGGGCTTAAGTTGCTGTGCTGGGTGTAATCATGAAAGCAAGTTGGGAACAGGATGAGTAACAGAGGGAGCAAGCTAGAACATGTATCGTTATTTATAAGTAAAGGGGGGAGAGTGTGAGGTGCAGGGAGCCATGGAGTCTGGGAGTCAAACCCTACAATGGGCTTCTTGAGCTTCACTTTGAAAGTGGTCTATTACTTCTTGTATGCTTGACTGAAATGTTATTTGTCTCTGTAGATCTTTGAGAAGAATCCAACTAAGATCAAGAACTATGGTATATGGCTGCGTTATCAGAGTAGAACTGGGTACCACAACATGTACAAGGAGTACCGAGATACCACTTTGAATGGAGCTGTGGAACAGATGTACACTGAGATGGCTTCACGTCACAGGGTCCGCCATCACTGCATCCAGATCATCAAGACAGCCACTATTCCAGCTAAGCTATGTAAGAGGGAGAGCACCAAGCAGTTCCATGACTCCAAAATCAAGTTCCCACTGGTGTTCAAGAAAGTCAGACCACCTAGTAGGAAACTCAAGACAACATACAAGGCTACCAGACCCAACTTGTTCATGTAACATGTTAGGTCATTAAGTTAATTGAGAAGCAACTTTGAATTTTTGCAAATTTTGTTGCACTAGTTGGCCAGTTAGACCCTAAAAAATTGTTTGCTTCAACAGTTTAAGTTAGATTCTGTGTTTTCTCAAGGATAATTTTGTCATTTTGTTGTCATGATTTGCTGTAGTATACTAGTATTGTGATGATAGTTGTCATTAACTTGATGCATAGAGTTGATTAGTATGCCACCACTTTGCTTATAGGTCATTAGCTACGTTAAATTCGCTATTGAATATTTAAATTCTCTTAGTAAAATTGGTATTATTTCCTTATTAGTTTGTTTCAAGAAGTTTGGCACCTTTTAATATTAAATTAATAAGAAGTATTTATAGCTGTACAAATGCTATGACAGAATTCAGACCACAAGTATCAAATATTTTAGTGTTACACAAGTTCTATATTTTAGTGTTACACAAGTTCTTTGGGTTATTTAAGAAAGTATTTTCTTCTTTATTAAAGTTTGTGTCAGGTTAATAAGACCACAATATTATTTAAACGGAATGAGTAGTAAATAACTATGCAAACAAAAACACATGCCTTGAGTGTGTCCCCCCAGGTGATCAATACAGCCAGAAATATGGTTGGCTACGACATTGGTCTTTACTAGGAAATGAAGTCTTAAAAAAATCATTTTATTAACACTTGTTCAGATAAAGATAATTCCTACTTATTATACCTTTTTTTTTTTTTTTTTTTGTAAATAACTGTTTGTAGAGGGACAAAATCAAAGTCATATTTGTGGCTTTAGTTTTTTCACCTGTTACTAGCTGCGCTGAGATGAACAAATATCGGCCTTCAATCATAATTTACAGTGAAAGAAATATCCCCAAACATTTTGAAGAAAAGAACAGAAAATATATGTTAATCACAATTGATACACTGTGTCCATATTGAAAGGAAAATCACATCGATCATAATGGTTACCAAACTTTCAGAAAGGAATTTTTTTTTTTTAACAAAAAAAACTTGTAAAGATTTTAGTATCACTTTTGAGCAAACTGAAAATTTTACGAGAAATATTGGACAACGATTTATAATTTTGTAAGTTATAGCTAATATTTGATGATAATTTAATGTTTGTTCTGTAAGGTTAAGTAATATATGAGCAAATATTAGACCCGATTCTAATATTATCCAAAGGAGTAACTTTTCAAGGGCTATATTTACACAGATTTAAAAAATAGGGACAAAAAATGGTGGTAAAAAAAGGAACATTTGCTTATATCACTTTTAAAAGTATTGGGCCAGATATTGTGTCAAGTCTGGGCTGCCCCATTTAGCCCAGATCGCGATGGGTTTCGCTAAATATCGAAACAAAAACCCTAACCCTCTGTTCTCCATAGCCACAGACGGCGCGCAGAGCAGCCAGAGAGGGAGAGAGGAAGAGGGTCGTAGAGAAAATGGTGACCTACAAAGTAAGCTTATAAACTTGCTTATTTTTTTAACCATTTTGTTAGGGTTCAGTTGATTACTCTAATTGTGTGCGTCTGTGTGTGTTTTTTGTTGTTCGGCAGTTTCATCAGTACCAGGTGGTGGGCAGAGCTCTGCCAACAGAGAACGATGAGCACCCAAAGATCTACCGCATGAAGCTTTGGGCAACCAATGAGGTCCGCGCCAAATCCAAGTTCTGGTGAGTATCACTACTCATTTTTTGACAATGAGCGCAGTCTTAGTATAAACATATTAGTACTAGATAGTTAAATGTGTGTATTGGAAAATGATTATTACTGAATATAATGTGTTGGTTGATTTGGTGGTAAAAAGGTACTACTTGAGAAAGTTGAAGAAGGTGAAGAAGAGTAATGGGCAGATGCTGGCTATTAATGAGGTATGATCTCGATATCTATGTCCTTATGGATGAATGAATAGGATTTTACTGCATTTTTTATATTCCTTTATATATTTGGATTTTTCGTGTCAAAGTTAGTACACTAATGAATCATGATTCATTAATGAGGTATGATCTCGATACCTATGTCGTTATGGATGAATGAATAGGATTTTACTGCATTTCTGGTATTCCTTTATGTATTTGGATTTTTCGTGTCAAAGTTAGTACACTAATGAATCATGATTCATTAATGAGGTATAATCTCGATATCTATGTCGTTATGGATGAATGAATAGGATTTTACTGCATTTCTGGTATTCCTCTATGTATTTGGATTTTTTGTGTCAAAGTTAGTACGCTAATGAATCATGATTCATCAACTACGCCTCAGTGCCAAATTGCTCCTTTATTTTGGCTTAGGTTCGGCTTTGCTTTGAAAATATGACATAGGGAAGTTTGTCTGTTTTCCCCAAAATTGATTTTGGACGTGACCATGTATCTATTGCCTCTTTGTTGTAAATCTTTTTAGTCAATTAAATAGGACATGTAAATACTAGCTTACTGGATTTCGGAATCTGATGTTTGTTGAGGTGTATTCTACACAATTGACCTACCAATTAGAATGAGATTATGGCATTTGGATTTTGACCTTGTGAAGGCAGTTTTACTTCTACTACATGATATTGCAGGTATATGAGAGTTATGTTTGGAAAGCTGTGTTGCAAATGTGGCACATACTATTTCTTACATGCTGGTTATGTTTTACTTATTAGAGAATTGTTGGTTTCGTGTTCTGTTGGCCATACTTTTTCAATACTGTCATTTTTTCTGTCAATGTATTTTATAACAGCAGTGTCTGGGCAGCATTTTTGTCTGTGCATATCACGAACTGTATTGTTGCTTCTGCTGCTCAATGATTCCTATTCTTACAAGTTACAACAGCACTAGCTTTACTGTCCACCACTCTGCCTAGAGGGATGCTTTTTTTTGAATTGTAAAGTTACAAATTTCTGAACGGTGCTTGGTGCTCTTAGAATCCAGAACATATTATACTGTTGCTACTTATCTCCACAAGCACACACTCACACATATTCTGTTGCTAATTTGCATAATAAAAGAGGTGGATTTTGGTGATATTACTCTTTTCATTAATCTCTCGGAGATGAGGGTTCAAGTTGCTTTGATGGGTGTAATGATGGAAGCAAGTCTGGGACAAGATGCGTAATAGAGGATGTGAGCTAGTATATCATATATTTATGGATATTGATGAGTCAAGGAGGGAGAGGGCAGAGGATGTTATGAGGCTTCTGGAACTTCACTTTAGAAGTGGTATATGACTTGCTTGAATGGTTGACTGAAAAGTTATTTTTGTCTGTAGATCTTTGAGAAGAATCCAACTAAGATCAAGAACTACGGTATATGGCTGCGTTATCAGAGTAGAACTGGGTACCACAACATGTACAAGGAGTACCGGGATACCACTTTGAATGGAGCTGTGGGACAGATGTACACTGAGATGGCTTCACGTCACAGGGTCCGACATCACTGCATCCAGATCATCAAGACAGCCACTATTCCAGCTAAGCTGTGTAAGAGGGAGAGCACAAAGCAGTTCCATGACTCCAAAATCAAGTTCCCATTGGTGTTCAAGAAAGTCAGACCACCTAGTAGGAAACTCAAGACAACATACAAGGCTACCAGACCCAACTTGTTCATGTAACATGTTAGGTCGTAAGTCAATTGAGAAGCAACTGAATTTATGCAAATTTTGTTGCACTAGTTGGCCAGTTTGACATTTAACAAAACCTTTGTGGCTTATCCTTTTATTATAATTCTAGCCTTCTAGTTATCAGCCAGTCTCTTCCTTCTGAGTCCAAAAAATTGTTTGCTTTGACAGTTTTCAGTTAAACTTCTATATGTTCTCTCAAGGTTGGTTTTGTCATTTTGTTGTCATGATTTTGTTATAGTATTATGATGATGTCATCAACTTGATGCATAGAGTTGATTAGTATGCCACCACTTTCCTGATGAACAGATTGTGGTATCGGTAAAGCTGATGCCAACAGTAGTATCATAGTAAGCAGGAAAAGATCTAATGTGACACCATTATCATGGATAAGCAAAAGATTCTGTATCAGTGAAGTTGAAGCCATTTTTTTTCTGGGAAGTGGTGTCATATTAGGCATCTTTTCCTGCTTTTTTGCCATGATATTACTGTTGATACAGCAAATATTGGTAAAATTGTGTTTGAATTTCAATTTGCTGATGTACTTGGCTGGGTGCACTTGAAGTTTCTCTGGCCCGTCTGCTTGTATAGTTCTATCTTTGATATTGATATTCAAGCAGTGCCATGAGATTAATAGATCTCCATGAGGAATGCAAAACTGGAAAATGTTTCTTGGTCAGTGTAATGGTTATTCAGTTTTTCATTTAAGATCGGGACGTGATAATGAAGGATACACAGTTGACAAAGTTCACTTCTGCTTCTAATTTGATATAACACAATGTTTGAGATGGAACAGAAAAATCCTATGATATAAATCATTATCCAAAAGCACAAAAGCTTTCTTTTTGCATATAGAGCAGAGAAGCTGTTAAGGTCCCTTTTTATAATGCCATCAGAAATTCTATCTTTAATCAAATGGATCGTTCCTTACCTAAAACTAAGGGGGGAAACAGTAACAATTTCAGTTTTTGTTTCCTTAGAAACTATGACATTTGAAGAAATATCGAAATTCTTCAAGGTAACATAACGCAAAGGCTCCAACTTTGTCAAAGGAGTGCTCCATAACCCCTATATTTTATGTCTTTCCTGACCGAAAAAAGAAAAGAGAAAAGAAACTAAATGTGCACCCTAAAATTGCATTTTTAACAAATTAATTTGACATAAATATTTCCATAAAAGAGTCTCCTCAACTAAATGAAAAAAGAAAGAATATAATTAAGGCACATACCTAAAAGAGGGATCCTACAACTTCATTAAGTGGAAAAGGTGGGGGTTACCTTCATTATTTTCTCTTATGCAAGAGGTACACATGCTCATTGACTTGCACTTACTGATTCCTACTGTATTAGAAAAAGACCTACTTTGTTAATGATGTTAAATGGTTCTATTGTCCTTCCTTTTACCTTTCCTAAGCCGGGGGTCTTAGGTTTGCGGCGTACACATTATTTTATACATTTCCTGTAAATTTTTTTATGTATATTGGTGACCCAATAGGCTTAATGTCCGTAATTAATATTTAATTAATGAGCAGTCCGATCGGTTACTTGATGGACGTACATGATTAAGTGAGAACCTCTATAAATTGGTCTTCTCCCCACCCATTAGGATTACTGTATTTTTCTATTCTCTCTTCCATCACTAAAGTGGCGGTAACGAAAGCTAGGGCAAGGGGCGAGAAACCAAGTCCAATTAACGCTTCCGCTTCGTGATAATGGCTTACTATTCAGGTATGTTTGTTGTAATAATTTTATGTAAGATTATCATGTTTAAGATCCTGGTATAAATTAATGTTTATGTTTACATGTGGTATCATGATTCTGGATTATTTGAACTGATAGTCTTCATTTATTGTTCGATTTAGTCGCCATGATTTTAGTCGATAAAGTTTTTCGACAAAGAACTTGTTCTTCAATGTCAATGAGATCAATAAGGTTTTTAGTGGGTTTCTCTGAAAAGATTCTCCTTGAAATTTCTTCCACAGCTAAATGCATAAAATTATCTAGTGATATGTATTCCGCAAGTGCTCATTAACCATCAAACAATTAAGACTAAAGTGCTTTGGATAGTGAGATGTATTTTTGTGCTTGTTTCTTACTTCCTTAGTTTCAAGAAAGATAAGGGGTACTGGAATTTAGGTTTAGTGTGATTGTGATTGCTGACTGTTTAAGTATTAAGGAAGATGTATCTGTCCCTAATTATTTCCTAAATCAATTTCGGCCTAACTAATTTAATAAATGCTTATATTTTGTTTAAGATTTGGGCTGTAAATGGAAACGATCTTCCTGGGCCATAAAGTAAAGTTGTTGGTACTTTTAAAAATTATATAAGGATCTTACGAAAAACAAAGTTTCATCCGTTAGGTTTCTGGAATGCATACACTTTACAGTAATTGCACGCAACTCCCTTATTGAATTAATTGTGATATGGTTCTTATATTATATTGTGCAATGAGTAATGTATATGCTTAAAGTTACATATAGTCTGTTAGTCACCAAAGTGATCAAACTATAGTGTTTAAAGTATTCACATGCATATAATCTTTTAATAATTATTTTATATGTGTATTTATGTTTATATAGCTTGTTAGTCACCACAACAGCCAAGCTAGTATGTTTATGAAAAACATGCATACATAAAATATAATTTATCCATAAAATTAATGAAATGCCTATAGTTGAAAATTAGTGGATAAATTAAATTTCGCTGTTGTTAGAACTTAAGGATTCACCCAAAGGTGAATCAATTATTCGATGAATAGTGAATATGATGAGGTAAATTAATATTCTTTAGTCAAATATATATTGTCTGTACAAAGATGTCATATATGTTTGGTTAAAAATATTTAATTACCTATTAAAGACTAAAGGACATTTAAATTATGATAGTGTGTCGTAGTATTTGCCCAAAGAAAAATCACGATATGCTTTAACTGTTTTACTGAATTCATATTGATTTGTGAGCATGTATTATCTATTTTGCAGCTATTCCTTTTCATTCGCATTCTTCGTTTGTTACTGTGTTCAATGGATTAAACTTCTGAATGACATGAACAAGTCCAGTTCCACTTAGGTGTAATGGATCTTGACTTGTCTCTACTGAATGATAAGCCCGCTGCCATTACTGATACGAACAATGCGGATGAGAAGTCTTTCCATAAAGCATGGGAACGTTCTAACAGGCTGAGACTTATATTTATGCGAATGAGTATTGCCAACAACATTAAGAGTACTATTCCACAAACAGAAAATGCCAGGGAATACCTGAAGTTTGTGGAAGAATATTTTCATTCTGTAAATAAGTCTCTCGCTGGTACACTAATGGCTGAACTCATGACCATGAAGTTTGATGGGTCGCGTAGTATGCAAAATCATATAATCGAGATGACTAACATTACAGCAAGACTTCAGACCTTGGGGATGAAAGTTGATGACTCCATCTTAGTTCAGTTTATTCTGAACTCATTGCCTCCTGAGTATGGACCTTTTCAAATTAACTATAACACTATTAAGGATAAGTGAAATGTTAGTGTATTGTCCAGTATGCTTACTCAAGAGGAGTCGAGACTTCAGAAATAAAGGAGCCATTCAATTAACCTCATGGGTCAAGGAGCTGGTAAAGGACTTAAAGTGAAGGCCAACAAGTTCAAAAAGAAGAAGGCACCTGCTAAAGCTCCACATGATGCTAACAAGGAACATAAGACAAATACGTAAAGCTTGGTTCGAAAAGAAAGGTACAATTAGTGGTTTTGCATGTTTCGAATCAAATTTAATAGAATTTCCTAATAATATTTGGTGGCTTGATTCTGGTGCAATGCTCATGTATCTACTACGTTGCAGGGATTTCTTACGATCCAAACTACAAATCCAAATATGGATTTCTTGTTCATGGGAAATCGTATGAAGGCTCCAATTGAAGGCATAAGGACTTATTGTTTGATTGTGGAGACCGGATGTCACTTTGATCTATTATAGACTCTTTATGTACCTTCAGTTTCTAGGAATTTGATTTCTCTTTTAAGACTTGATGTTTCTGGATTTGATTTAAAGTTTGAAAATTGAGGTTTCAATTTATATAAGAATGCTGTTTTTTATGGTTCTGGTTTTCTTATTGATGGTTTATATAAATTGAAACTTGATATTGGTTTTTCTGAATCCCTTATTACTGTTCAACATAATATTGGAATTAAACGTAGTTCACTAGATGAAAGTTCTGCTTACTTGTGGCATAGACGTCTGTGTCATATATCCAAAGAAAAGTTAGAAAGATTAGTAAAGAATGAGTTTCTTCTGAATCTAAATTTTACTCATCTTAATATATGTTTGGATTGCATTAAGGGAAAGCAAACCAAGCATAGTAAGAAAGGTGCTACAAGAAGCACCCAACTTCTTGAAATTATACACACTTTTTATGGACCCTTTGATGTTCCATATTTTGGTGGAGAAAAATATTTTGTCACTAATTAGTGACTTTTCACGTTATGGATACATCTATTTGCTGAAAGAAAAATCTCAAGCAATAAATGCCCTCAAAGTGTTTGTTAATGAGGCTGAAAGGCAATTAGATAAAAAAAAATCATTAGGTCAGATAGAGGTGGTGAATATTATGGAAAATATAATGAATCAGGACAATGTCCAGGTCCATTTGCAAATTCCTCGAGGAACATGGCATATGTGCACAGTATACTATGCGAGGAACACCTCAACAAAGTGGTGTTGCAGAAAGGCGTAATTGAACACTTATGGATATGGTTAGGAGCATGATGAGTAATTCCTCATTGTCCAAATCATTGTGGATGTATGCTTTTTAAACCGCTGTATATTTATTAAACAGGGTTCTTAG
Organism: Nicotiana obtusifolia; assembly: GCA_002018475.1. Lineage (NCBI taxonomy): Eukaryota > Viridiplantae > Streptophyta > Magnoliopsida > Solanales > Solanaceae > Nicotiana > Nicotiana obtusifolia. The sequence continues at coordinate 52,487 of MCJB01008357.1, read as the reverse complement.
TAAGGCAGTTTCAAAGACTCCTTTTGAAATGTAGACAGGAAGGAAACCTAGTTTAAGGCACTTGCATGTTTGGGGTTGCCCAATGGAAGCTAGAGTTTATAATCCACAAGAAAAGAAATTAGATTCTAGAACAGTAAATGGTTACTTTATTGGTTACCTAGAGAAATCTAAAGGGTATGTGTTTTACTGTCCAAATCATAGTTCGAGAATTGTTAAAACTGGTAATGCAAGATTCATTAAGAATGGTGAAGTTAGTGGGAGTGTTGAAAAATAAAGTGTGGAAATAAAAGAGGTGAGGGTCAATGTTCCATTACCCACGAATGTGCCTACTTCCACACAAATACCAAATATTGTTCCAGTTGTTGAAGAACACTTTGACAACACCGAACAACATTTGGATGAAATACTTCATGAACAAACTAACTCACAAATATCTGACACAAATGAATCACAAGAAATGCCATTAAGAAAATCTCAAAGAGTAAGAAAATCGGATATTTCGGATGATTACATAGTTTATTTGCAAAAGTCAGATTTTGACATAGGTCTTAATAAGGATCGGGTTTCATTTTCACAAGTCATAGAAAGTAATGAGTCTGACAAATGGATTGATGCCATGAAGGAAGAGTTAAAATCCATGGAATACAATAAAGTCTGGGATCTCGTTGAATTGTCGGAAAGTTTTAAAAGAATCGGGTGTAGATGGGTCTTTAAGATCAAACACGATTCAAATGGCAATATTGAACGATATAAAGCCAGACTTGTTTGCCAAGGGTTATACTCAGAAAGAAGACATTGATTATAAAAAAGATCTTTTCACCTGTCTTAAAGAAAGATTCGCTGAGAATTATTATGGCTTTGGTGGCTCGTTATGATTTAGAGTTACACCAAATGGATGCAAAAACTGCCTTTCTTAATGGAGACATCAAGGAAGAAGTTTATATGGACCAACCAGAGGGTTTTGAAACTAAAGAAAAAGGTCAAATAGTGTGTAAACTGAAGAAGTCAATACATGGACTTAAACAAGCCTCACGACAATGATATATAAAGTTTGATGATACCATACCATCTTTTAGATTTGTGAAAAATACCGTTGATCGATATATATACCAAAAGATCAGTGGGAGTAAGTTTATATTTTTAGTCCTATATATTGATGATATTCTACTTGCTGCTAATGATTTAGGCATAGTGAGTGAGACTAAAGATTTTCTCTCTAAGAATTTTGAAATGAAAGATATGGGTGAGGCATCCTATGTGATAGGAATAGAAATATTCGTGATAGATCACATGGATTATTAGGATTGTCTCAAAAAAGCTATATCGAAAGAGTTCTAAAGAGATTTAACATAAATAACTGTTCAGCAGGAATTGTTCCAATTCAAAAAGGGGACAAATTTAGTCTCATGCAATGCCCTAAGAATGATGTAGAACGAAAGAAAATGGAATCAATTCCTTACTTTTCTATTGTTGGTACTCTGATGTATGCTTAGACTTGCACAAGACCGGATATTAGTTTTGCGGTCGGAATACTAGGAAGATATCAGAGTAACCCAGGAATTGATCACTGGAAAGCTGCAAAGAAAGTCTTGAAGTACCTAAAAGGAACGAAGGATTACATGCTCATGTATAGGAGATCCAAGCATTTGGAAGTTGTTGGATACTCGAATTCAGATTTTGCTGGATGTATTAACACTAGGAAGTCTACGTTTGGTTATTTGTTCCAATTAACTGAAGGAGCAATATCGTGGAAGACTGCCAAACAGTCTGCCATTGCTACATCCACGATGGAAGCAGAATTTGTGGCATGTTTTGAAGCCACAATTCATGTATTATGGCTGCGAAATTTTATTTCAAGACTTGGGGTTATCGACACCATTACCAAGCCACTGAAAATTTTTTGTGATAATTCTGCAGCGGTATTCTTCTCCAATAACGATAAGTACTCCAAATGTGCCAAACATATGGAATTAAAGTACTTTGTTCAGAAACAAAGAGTGTCACTTGAGCATATTAGAACTGATCTCATGATTGCAGATCCGTTAACAAAAGGTTTATAGCCAAAGATATTTAAAAAACATGTACATAGAATGGGTCTTGGCTGTATTTATGACTAATGTATTTATGATGTTTTGACACTCTGAGCTCATTTATGTGTTTTTGATATACATTAATAATTTTCCGTTTCTCATAATGGGGTGCACATTGTTGTTTTGAGACATTACGGGATAAGTCTCAACGAGACATTATTGTGGACCATAATATTTTATAGCTTATGGACCTAATACAATGAGTTACTAATGTTGTAGTATATGGAAGAGAGTATGTAGATAAATTATATATATAACCGCCATAATTCACATTTAGTAGTTTATCGTATTATGGTATTTATGATGGACATTATAGAAGAGAATTGTTTATGCGCAACTAATATTCTTATATTATGAAATATTAATATTATGTGATCATTGGGCCGAGTGGGAGAATGTAAGATTTCCTACGTATATTGGTGGCCCAATAGGCTTCAGGCCCGTAATTAATATTTAATTAATGAGCAAATCTCATCCGTCCGATCGGTTACCCGATGGATGTACCGGATTAAGTGAGAACCTCTATAAATTGATTTTCTCCCCACCTTCTTCCATTACTAAAGTTGGCGGTAACGAAAGCTAGGGCAAGAGGCGAGAAACCAATTTCAATTAACGCTTCCGCTTCGTGATAATGGCTTACGATTCAGGTATGCTTTATGTTACAATTTTATATAAGATTACCATGTTCAGGATCCGGTTATAAATTAATGTTTATGTTTACATTTCCCACCTGTGAGATTACACTAGATTTTTTTTTGGTTGTTGTTGTTGTTTAGATGACTCTATTAACATTTTCGCTAGCTTTAATAGTACGATATTGGCTAATTTATTTTGTTATTTCCAAAATATCATTCTAAATGAAACAACACATCCTCTATGTCAAAGGAAAAGTATGTAACTTTTACAATGTTTACTCCAATCAACAGTATGTAACTTTTACAATGTTTACTCCAATCAACTACTTAGAAAAAAATAAAACACATATTTGTGTAGGGATTAGGTACAACTCTTATCTTTAACACTAAATATATAGTCATTGTTAATCCATTGGGAGTCCACTTTGTTTATGATAGTTTAGAACTGGATTTCAAGAGCATATTCTCAAAAAACAAACTATAGGTAGCTGAGTTTGTATTTGATATAATATTCTGACCCTTACCAATAAATTGTTTATCTCCTTCTCTTTGTGTCGTTCATTGACGACTATTCCGCGATTCTTAAGCAGAGAAGAAAAAAAAATTTAAAAAGAAGAACAAAAATGGCGCCGGTGCCGGAGGAAACAACGGCGGTAGATTACGTGATGGAGGCAGCTTCTGGTGCACACTTTTCCGGTCTCCGATTTGATGGCCTTCTCACTTCTGGCTCAGCTTCTCCACGCGCTTCTCCTACTCACACTCCCACGCACTTCTCCACCACTATCCCCCTTGATTCCACTACCCCTAAACAGCCTTTCGTCATTGGTAATTCTTCAAATTCTCAATTAATTGTCGATTTTTTTGTTTTGTTTTCTTCAGTGTGAACTAAATACGTCTTAATTTTAGACTAGTTGAGAATTGGCTTTAAGAACTTTTAGTATCTGTGTTGCTGTATTATTTTAGGCCCGTTTCATTTGAAGAAATTTTGGGTGGTTATATGAATCGTGTAATATTCATTTGGCTCTGTTCACGTTTCATTCCATCAATTTAGTGTCTTGCTGACAGTTTTACGAGATTAAAATGGGTTTGAGTTAATAGGAATGGGCAAATATGATTTTATATGACTGACCACTATTACTTTAGGATTGAGGTGTAGTCGATTGATTGATTGTTTTGATTGCAATGTTGTTTTTCAAATGATTCTTGAGCTTTTGCTCTGTGTATCCAATTCTTTCAAGAATTCAGTGGGCAATTTCACTACTTGAAATGGACCCGAACGAAGCAGAAAAGACATAGAGAATTCTTACAAAATTTTTTATATTGTTTTTACTTTTTTTTGATTTATTCATGGAGATTCTGCTATAACAATTTGACCTAATATTTGTTCTATTATTCTCTGGGGGTTCTGGTACAGGGGTTTCTGGGGGTACAGCGTCAGGTAAGACGACAGTGTGTGACATGATCATCCAACAACTACACGATCATCGCGTCGTACTTGTTAATCAGGTTTGTTTCGTGTTCTTGTCTTTGCTTTCTTATTGATTGCTGACATATTTTTTTAGTTGTCAAAGCCACGGAAAATATATTGTTATAAAGGAAGAGGGTTGCTCCAGTGTGGTGGGATTTACCAAATCCAAAAAAAGGAAAAAAAGACGTTCTGAAGGTGGCATTACGCGATTATTTCTTGATATGGTTGACTATTACTTAGCTCAAGTTTGCTGTTCTTATGCTCTAGCATCACTATAGAGTATAGAAACTGAATCTTGATTTTACAGTGTTCACGAATCCTAATAAAAACTACATACACTTCCTCCACGTATCTAGTGTACCTAAATTTAGTTTCTGACTGTTTGGAGTTAAGTAAGGATGCATACACATCTTCTTCATCATGGGGGATTTCCTGGAGAAGTTTATTTGATTGAAATGTTAAAAATTTTGTGACGAAATTTGATGATTATGCAGGATTCTTTCTACCGTGGTTTGACGCCTGAAGAAATGAAACGTGTCCATGAGTATAATTTTGATCATCCAGGTAATGCGATCTCCACAGATGTAACTGTTTAGCTGTTGAAAATCCGGAAATAGTGCTCTATTTCTTCTCTGGACTTGGTTGAACTTTCAGTTAACCAACCTCTGGCACTATTATGTGCAGGAGCATGAGTTCTAACTTCGGAATAATATAATGATTTGCTTTCAGATGCTTTTGACACTGAGCAGCTCTTAGAATGCGTTGAAAAGTTAAAATCTGGGCTGTCAGTCCAAGTTCCAATATATGACTTTAAAACCCATCAAAGATGTTCAGACAGCTTCCGCCAGGTATATATTTGTACCATGTTACTGTTGCATTGTTCTGTTTCCCTCCTTTTATCTCTTTTCACGAGAACCTTTCTTACTGATAACCGTGCTCCATATTTAAGTTTGTTGGACAACATTTAGTAGTTTGAAATTTGTCGACTCACATGCATGTTCCTCAGTTGCTGATGTTACTTGGATCTCGGTTCTTATTTTGCTTTTTATTTCTTCAATAAGGATCACGGTTTTAATTGCTTCAAAGGATCAATAAGACCTATAAGCTTATTGCCTTATTTTCACAGTCTTTGTAGGATTAATGAGATTTTCCCGTTTGTATCAGCTCGTATATAATGCATTGTTCTTTCATTTTACATGGCTCACCCGTGACCCGCCAATTGTGTTTCTCATTGGTTAAGATGTTGTGCTTCTGTTTCTGTTGTGAAGAGAAATCCTTTAGAAAATAATGCATACTGCTTTCTAGTTGAGTTTCTTTCGTGTTTGTTTATTCTTGTTTTAGCAGCTTAACAAATCTCTAGCATGAAAATTCTTCCAGGTGAATGCATCTGATGTTATCATCTTGGAGGGTATTCTTGTTTTCCATGATTTGCGTGTCCGCAATCTGATGAATATGAAGATTTTTGTTGATACAGGTTCCACTTCTTTAAATAATTTTGGCGCACTGTAGCTTACAGCGGTGCATCTTCTATTCCAGCTTATCATCTTCACCCATGTTGCTGTTGTCATCATATTTCTTTTACATTGCACACATGTTCCATCAAGCTTATAATAAGCTTCAATTGCCAGCCAATTCATAAAAGTGTTTTAACTTTTAAGCTTTTACCGCAGTGCAATCGAATATGATAGGCATTTCTTTTCATTCTTTTATTTATCAATACTTTAACTACCCAGAAAGATATTCTTCTTATGGCTGATTTCTAGATTTTAGAAAAGAAGAGTTGACTAAGTTATTTTCTCAATGTAAGAATTAACTTCATCGTTATTATTTGCAGCTTCTTGATGCCATTAATGAAATCACTTACCTCAAAAAAAAAAAAAAAATACTTCGTCCTTGTCAAGCATTGATTGGAGAAATAATCATCTATAAAAGGTTTACTTTAATAACACACTATCATGGCTAGGCTGAAACTCCGGATTTCCATCTTGTGATGTTGTCGTGGTTTCAAAGTCATTATTTTTCACCCTGACTGAAATGATATTCATTAATTTATAGATGTAATGTGTATTCTACAGCCATATATGAGCAACAGAATCTTTCACCAGGGAATTAGAAGCACTAACCAAGTTGTGGGAAACTTTAGTTGTGCATGTATGTACACTCCAAAAAAATGTTCCTATTACACGTATTATCACCCTGCACGGGGGAACTAGAAGTAAATAAAAAGTTGATTGGACCATATCTATATAATGTTTAGTCCAAATTGTACGTAGTAGAGTACAACCTGTACTATCTCACTATATTCTCATATGAAATTCCATCTTATTTGAACTCGGGGATATATTAGAACAAAGTTTCTGCCTCAACTTTAGCTAAAACAGGATATGTTAGATTATAAGCAGATGAAATTCAGCTCATATCAATCCATAAACACCAAAAAGAAAGTAATAAGTAAATAAAAGTTATAAATTTAAACTACATATAGTAACTAAAGTTGCTTATTAAGTTTAACGGAAGTTGCTTAAATAAATTGAATCTGCATGTAGGTTGCCTTAGTACGTTTAATGAAAGCTAGTAATTTGCTTTAATACCCTTTACTACTGGTATTATGTTTATTAATTTACATACTAAACTAAAGTAAATTACCAAGAACTTGTTATCTTTTCCATCTAGAGTCTCTTCAACTTAGAAGTTCTTGCTTTACTAGAAGGTGAATTTTGTGTATTCGTTATCCTATCATCCCGTGGAATATTTTCATTTGGAGAGTTATACACACTTAAAGCCTGTTAGAGTATTATTTAGTTTTACCACATTGAAACTATCTCAAAGCTTTTCTCATCTCCTATTGAAAGTTGTCTTTAGAATGGTAGAAATCATTTTTCTTAGTCTTCTTGCACTTTACTGGTGATAATTACCTTATGCTAGATGCTGATGTGAGGCTTGCTCGTAGAATAAGACGTGACACAGTGGAGAGGGGTAGAGACATAAACTCAGTACTTGAACAGGCAAGCGTTCCTTTCTTGAAATATGCCATTAGTCCAATTGTTGGGATCAATGGTCTTTTTGTCTTCAAAGTACTCGAGGTTATTCTGATTTTATTTAAATTTGAAAAGGAAAAAACTAACTGTTGTCCTTGTTCCTTTTGAGGTTGGGATTGCTTCTTCTTCTGCATGGTTTGAGTTTATTAAGAACTTCAAATCTCCTTAATATGAGATTATTTCTCTTTATTCAGCAATTAGTAGTTATTCAGGATTGACATGTTCCTTTTAAAAGTTTAAGTGCATTTTTATATTTAATCCTGCCGATATGGCTTTAAGGTACTGTTTAACTGTAAAAATTTTCTTTCACTCATGCAGTATGCGAAGTTTGTCAAGCCCGCTTTTGATGACTTTGTTCTTCCTTCAAAGAAGTATGCTGATGTTATCATACCAAGGGGAGGTGATAATCATGTTGCTATTGATTTGATCACCCAACATATTCGCACAAAACTTGGGCAGCATGATCTTTGCAAGATATATCCGAATGTGTATGTTATTCAGTCGACTTTCCAGGTAAGCACATCACTGTTTATGATGTAAAATGAACAATTGATTCTTCTTAGATTGTTAGCTGATGTCAGATTGTTTGGGTGAGGCACCTGTGGATAACGATATCTTATCTTAGGTTACTAGAATTAGTTAACTCTAGAATAAAACTGGTAGTACAAAGCGGCATGATGTAGTATTAGTTTCCGAAGGTTAGCTTAATTTACTTTTAGGCTTATATCAAAGTCAAGTAGACATGGATGGACAGGTAGTCGAGAGTGGAAGGAGGAGAGAACAGTTTTCATTAAAGATGATAACTCATGTTTCTCGAGCGAAAAGATCAAGAATTTGCCTAACAATTAGGTTTAAGTGATTGGTGAATTTGGTGTTTTCTGCACGTTTATCTGCTAATGACAATTACCTTTTATTTTCTTCTGTATTTACAGATTAGAGGTATGCATACACTAATTCGAGATAAAGATATTTCAAAGCATGACTTTGTTTTTTATTCTGATCGGCTTATTCGCCTGGTAATTCCAACTTTCCAAGTACTTTGGATATGACATGACTACAAGGCTAATGTTTTTAATAGGAACTTAGAAGGAAATTTCGATGAACTTCTTTTCAGGTTGTGGAGCATGGTCTTGGCCATTTGCCCTTCACTGAGAAGCAAATAGTCACTCCAACTGGTATGTTCATAAGACATTCTATATGATTTGAAGGTTTTCTATCTTTTCTTCCTTTCTCTATCATTACCTTGTGGGCAAAACTGCTTCTTCTTGGAATGGATTAAAATTGTCTACCTGCTTTTGAATATACTGGAATTATTTCTCAACAGAGAAAATATACTTGGAATTAATAAATTAGTTATAAGTTATTGGGTTAGCTTAGTCATATATGAAGTGTTCCATCCTTATCCAAAAGCCTTTCATATGAAGTGTGAGCTTAAATGTAATACAGGTTTCCTAGAGGCATTTGAATACCTTGTATCATGATTAGATGTAGATATTTTATCATCCAGAAAGCCTTTATGCTGCTTAAATTAAATGTTTTCTCTTGTAAATCAGTGTTATCAAAGGCGAAAAGCCCCAGAAGGCTTTAAGGTCTGTTGGGGCTTTGAGCGTAAACCGCAAATAAAGCGCGGGCTTTAACGAAGAAAGGTGCAAATGGAGAAAAACTACAAATATGCAGGTGTAGTCCAAAACTAATATGTATAAGCATGAATACCAAATATATGGACAAAGAAATTGAAGAAAATTTATGATAAAGTGAAATATCAATTGTTTAGTGTCGCCTCTTCAGGATTACGCTCATTGGCAAGGAAAAATATGCCTTAGAGCCTTGATGACAACACTGAAGCACCCGCTAAGCGAGGCGAAGCGCTCAACATGTTTTGAGCCTTGCTTTAGGGCTTAAGCGCGCCTTTGATAACACAAGTAAAAGAAATCTAAATGATAACCCCCCGCCCAAACACCCAAACACCCAAAAAAAAGTCAAAATTGTTTTAGATCCATTTTCATCCAAAGAAATGCTTGACTAAATACTTCTCCTGATTGAGTGCAGAATAAAGCCAGAGAAACTAATATGATATCATCTTAGCCTTTTCCTGGTCATTCTATTTTGGTTTGTATCGTCTATCTTTTTTTTTTTTTTTTGGGAGAATGAAGTTGGCATGGGTCTATCTTGATGATTGAGCTTCATTATCTATTTGATGTGGAGCAAAGACAACCTATCCAGTTATGAGTTCTTTTCCATTCATAGGAACCATATATCCATCTACCTTATAGCCATCTTGAGGATACTTCAGTTCGCGCACTCAGGATCATCGTAGCTTTCCCTCCCACCCCTAAATTGACCAATCAATCAACTTTTCTTTAATCCCAAACTAGTTTGGCATAATTGCTGTAGTTATTAGATTCTTTTAAGTTCTGTGATGCTGATAACAACTACAACAACTACTACACCTCTACTCCAAGCAAGTTGGGTCGTTATCTCAATATTCATGTCGCTCCAATTAGACCCCTCCTGAATCAATATTCACTAATTTAGGTTTTCTAACACTAAAAGCTCTCTACATTTTCTGTTGGCATACAATTTCTGACTAGATTAGAAGTCTCCTAGCTAACATTGGACCTGAATTTAGTTTACCAACATGACTAACCCTTAATCCTAACTAATTAGTATTTTTACGTGGATCTTTTTCTTTCACTATACCCTATTTTGCACTAAGTTTGCATGGATTCTAAGATATTGTAGGTCTTTCGAGACTGCTTTTTTTTTTTTGTTGTGATTTTGGCTTCACCTATTTCCCTCTTACCATGGTTCCACACCTATGGACTCTTGCATCTAGGGGTCGACATAGTACATGACCAAACTATCTCAAGCGACCTCTTAATTTTATCCTCTATGTGTGCTACTTGCACCTTTTTTCGAACTTCTTACTTCCCTTTCTCTTCACTTTCTGAATGTTTTTGGTTTGACAAAAACTTCTTGTTTTCTGTTTATTAGCTATTCTGTTACTTTCAGTTTTCTGTTGCATGTCTCCTGCATATGAATCCAAGCTCATATTTTTGGTTGATTCAATTCCAGGTTCAGTATACACTGGTGTTGATTTTTGCAAAAAATTGTGTGGAGTTTCCATTGTTCGAAGGTGAGTACTAGATCAGGTTTTAACAAGTTCTCTTTACCTTTGGATATATACTGGTTAAAGATAAAGAAAGGATAGAGACTGGACTGAGCTGGATCTCTTTATGTGTAAAAGCAAATATGACCAATTACTGATTTTTGTTGGGTTTCAGTCCAGGAGTGAGAAAAAATATAATTTTTCCTTTCTAGTAGTCTACACAATAGACTTGTAACAAGCAAAGTGATACTATTTGCTTTTCTCCTTATTGAGTTAGTAGGTTAGTCATTTTGAATCTGACACTCCAAAAATGAGCCTTGTTCAATGGGAACAGTACCAGTTACCAGTTATCTACTATCTTACTAAAGGAGTTCAGATATATGACTTGTTTTACTTTGCACTTTTTTAATCACTTCCATAAGATTGTTTCCCATCAGAAAGACAAGGAGAACTTTGTTTTGGCTTGCTATATTTTCCCAAACATGTGTATACACACATATACACAGTCAAATTGTTCTCGAGTTCAGTTCTTTTTACTTCCTCCATCCTGAATTGGGTAAGTTGAGTTAATTGGCCATGCAACATGTAAAGGCTAGAGCTGAAGGATTACTGGTTTTAAATGGAAATGGATATGCAAGTATAGATGAGTACACATGCCCCAAGGGAATGGTCTAGTGGTGAATAAAGTGGGTGTCGGAGACCAGGGTTCAAATCCTAACAAAAACAAAAAACCAGGTGATTTCTTCCCATCTACCTAATGGGCAGAGTTAGCCGGTATCTCCAGTGGGGGAAGGTAGCAGGTACCCAGTGAAATAATTGAGGTGTGAGCAAGTCTATGAATGGTGATCTGCTCGGGAAGTTGTCAAAGCCATCAGGGAAGTCTGGCAGATGATCCCTGCTTGTATCTCTTTTTGTGTTTGGACAGAAAGGAAGCGCATATGTTTTGATGGGATATCAACACCCCTCACATACTTAAGGCTAGATGTCTCTTATGGTTATTTAGTTGGCAGTATTTAGCCCCTGTAAACTGCCCTATTAACTTTTAGGATTTTGTCAGCTCCTTTGCTTTAGCCTAGTATTTTTTGTATCAAAGCTGACTCTTTCCCTCTCTTTTCTACTTCTTGCATCTTCTTGATGCCTTTTTTTAAATTTATAAAACTCATTACTTCATCAAAAAAAAAAAAAAAGGTTGGATCAGCACCATCGTTATCAAAGGAAAAAGGTAGACAAGTGCACTTGTTGATGAACGTGACCCATTACTAGTAAAAAGTGGTTCAGCGTATATATTTTTTGGTATATTGTGAAATTATTGAATAGTGTAGAGAAAGTTTGCTTTTAGGAAGATGCATATATGTGAAAATCCCAGAAAAGAATGCATGACAATTGACTTGGGAGAATTGGTGCTAGTTTTATTGCATGTTTTGAGTTTTGATGGTTGCACTTAGGTAAAGATACAACAACAACGACGCCTCGGTACCAAATAAAAAATAAAAGTGAAATAAGTGAAATATATACAAATAATAGTAATTTTGTAAATTGTTTAAGACTTTGTAAAGTTCAAGGAACGCTACCTATGACATTCATGGGACAACTCCCCAAGATTTTTTTCCTCCTTTTGATTCTATCTCATCTCCTCAGATTAGCTGTTCAAGCACTTCCACTAGTGTGCACTCTGGGTTGGACCACTTTTATGGTCCTTAATTAGTGAGAACTTATTGTTGGACTGCTGACAATTTTGATCAAAGGGATATGTAGAAACAGCCTTATAAGGCAAGGGATATAGAAATCCGGTCCCGGTCTCTCTTCTTACAATTTGGATACTGGCATGAGTTCTGAGGGATAATTGATTCTACTAGGCATTTAGAAATTAGGAGGTTTTTTTTTTTTTTTTTGGTTTGGGGGGGGTGGGGTGGTGGTCATGGTTTATTGGTTATGCATCAGTTAAGCTGTTTGATGTTGTGCAGTTGGTTACTCTACTTTATTCTCAGGACAAATCAATTAGCTTAAGACTTCTGTTTATTTGCAGTGGTGAAAGTATGGAAAATGCACTTCGTGCTTGCTGCAAGGGTATTAAAATTGGGAAAATTCTGATCCACCGTGATGGTGACAATGGGAAACAGGTGATCCATTTTGTTCTTTTCCTTTTCTGCTTCCACATTGACAGGATATCATGGATAATGTGGTGATGAACTGCATCTGAGCAGCTTATATATGAAAAACTTCCAAAAGACATCTCAGAGCGGCACGTCCTGCTTCTGGACCCGGTACTTGCTACAGGTATTGTATCTTGGAACCCCTGACATCTAGCTTTTGCAAGTTCCCATAGGACGATCATTTCATTTTTGAAACCAAATCTCTTGTTTATAGAAACGCTGTTTTCTCCTATAGATGATCTCAGTTCTTTATCTGGTGGTTTCCTTTGGGTTTGGAAACCCTTCTTCTTTTGCACTGATTTATTGCTGGAAAGATAAAACAAGGGGGAACAGAGGATGTTGAGTATGTGTATCAGGATTGTGGAGACTAAAATGTAATAGTAACAGTGTGTTTACTTGATTCTTTTAGCCGGTCCTTCACTTGCGGATGAATTGTCGTGGTCTTTTGCTACCCGTGTAGATAAAAAGGAAATAGAATTTGACCCTATATCCTTTTCCTTTGAAGGTAATTCGGCTAACCAGGCAATTGAGCTGCTCATACAGAAAGGAGTACCAGAATCCCACATTATTTTCCTAAATCTCATCTCTGTGAGTTTCTTCCGTTTTGCTATCTCAGAAACAACTGCAACTACACAACATTTTCATAGGGCATTTCACCATGTACTGACTTCTGCTATCTTTTTCTTTAGGCACCTGAGGGAATACATTGTGTTTGCAAACGATTCCCCTCCTTAAAAATTGTTACGTCGGAGATTGATCTGGCTTTAAATGAAGAGTATCGTGTTATACCAGGTTTGGGAGAGTTTGGTGATCGTTACTTTGGCACTGATGATTGATACTGCACGTTTTGCAAAGAGCCTAAAGATTGACGTGCCCCAGAATTGGAACTTTAGCACCCTCCAAATGTGGATCTATGATCTGGCTCTTCTTCTGGTTTATTAACTGTTTCAGCATAAGTATAGAGAACACTCATACTGGATATTCTTAATGATGCCGGTTGATGTAAAATCTAAACGATCGCTTGCTCTATTGAAGCACATATTGCTCAATGAGACATGCTTCCTTTTAAAGTGTGAATCAAATATTCTCAGATGCCTGCAACTTAGGACTCTGTTCAAAGCCGTGCGTGTAACTCAGTTTGTGTTTATACCAATTAAATAAATACATAACATCACTTAACCATCGTAAAAAAAGTATAGATTGTTGGATATCCCACTTGTCAGAATATACTGGGTTTGTTGTTTTGTTGTTGTCGGATATGGATCCCTGCAGTGAATGATTTCTTCTTAGCTCCATGAACTGATACATGATACTGCAGATCAGTACCAGAAAAAATTGAGCTGAAGACGTTAAATTTAAACTTTCGTTGGCAGCTCAGGACCAAACACGTCAACATATATATATATATATATATATATAGGCACTCATAATAAAAGGACATAATAACTCATAATAAAAGGACATAACTAGAATTCTAGATATTAGCCTTATAATCTTATTAGTTTTAGGACATAATACTACACGTTAGGAATCATACATGATGACCTTTAGGAATTCTATTAATATAATTACTTTCGGGCATAGACATATAACACTAGATGTTAGCATGTAAACCTAAAGGAACACGTTATATTTTCTTTTAATATAATTACTTTCAGGGTAAAGACATATTTTTAGTCATGTAATCCTAATAGAAATGGTGTGGGATAGCCATTTTTTAACATGGTATTTAGTTTTTATCCAGTATTTTTAATTTTGAGCAAAAATAGCCATTACTCTATTAAAATTATATACGAAAAGATGTTGTTACCCTTTCCTCATGAGTGCTGTGTAAATATTAAGGACATGGTGTCCTTAACAATATACTGCACACATGAAGTTAAGAGATGATGTCCTAAAGTTTAACAACGGAATGTGCAAATACAGGACACTTTGTACTTAATATTTACACAACATTCATGAAGTTAAGGACACCATGTCCTTAATATTCACACAACACTCATAAAGTTAAGGACACTATGTCCTTAACATTTACACTGCACAAATGAAGTTAAGGACACCATGTCCTTAATATTCACACAACACTCATAAAGTTAAGGACACTATGTCCTTAACATTTACACTGCACAAATGAAGTTAAGGACATGAGGTCCTAAAGTTTAACAACAGAAGGTGTAAATACAAGTTAAGGACATTATGTCCTTAATATTTACACTGCACATATGAAGTTAAGGACGACATGTCCTTAACATTTACACTGCACATATGAAATTAAGGACATGATGTCCTAAAGTTTAACAACGGAAACTGCAAATAGAGGACACTTTGTCCTTAATATTTACACAACATTCATGAAGTTAAGGACACCATGTCCTTAATATTAGCACATGGGTATTTTCGTCGGAGCGGGTAAAAAATTATTAAGCACTGGCTAAAAAATAAATACATTTTAAACAGTGGCTAAAGAATAAAGACATCTCTAATTAGTAGCTAACCGTGCACTTCCCCCCTAATCCTATTACTTTTAGGATATACTTCTTAAAAATTTCTATTTCTAATTTAATTTGAAAATATTATAATGTCCTATTACTAATTTAATTTGAGAATGTATTATATTGTCCAAATCGATTAAGAAATAGGAGAGTCTATATTATTATAAAAGCGCAATTATATTATTAATAGACCAAAATTGTGACGACCCGGCCAGTCGTCTCGTGGGTTATTGCTCCGTCCTTCCCATTTTCTGTCTCACTATGTTTCGTTATATGTGTTTAACGTAACCAAGTCGAGCAGTCGAGTGCGGGTTGGGCTTGGTAAGAAACAAAACACTTAGTCTCTTTCAAGAAGATTTAAACCGGAAAGTCAACCGGATGTTGACTTCTAGGTTAGAGGGCTCTGATGTGAATTCCCATGTTTCGGTTAGTTTCAGGAGATGATTTATGACTTAGGAGTGAGATCGGAATTAGTTTTGGAGGTCCGGTGTAGAATTAGAGTTGAATTGACGAAGTTAGCATTTTGGCAATTTTCGGGTGTTAGGCGAGATTCCGATCCGAGGGTCGGAATGGGATTCCGAAAGTTGCTGCAGCTTCGATATGTGATTTAGGACTTGCATGTAAAATTTCGGGTCATTTGGACAAGGTTTGGTTGGGTTTAGATCAACAGAGCGATTTAGAGGATTTTGAAATCCTTAGGCTTGAATCCGATTCGAATTGGGCGTTGAGAAGTTGTTTGAGCGTTCCGAAGGTTGGAGCAAGTTTGAATGATGTTATGGAGTATGTTGGCGTGTTTGGTTGAGATTCCAGAGGCCTCGGGTGAGTTTTGGGTGGTTAAACGGACTAATTCATCGTTGGAAAAGAAAGTTGCAGAAAACAAGGTGTCGAGAATGCGGTCGCATTTCTCAAATGCGGACCGCATATCGCTTCAAGAGATCGCAAATCCAGGCAGGTTCCCGGGCAAAGTTCATGTCAGAAATGCGGTAGGAAATGCGGACTGCATATCTGACATTGAGACCGCGAATTGAGATAGAAAACTGAACAAAATGTAACGCCAAAAATGCGGTCAGAAATGCGGACCGCATTTCACCATGCTGAGACCGCATACCGGGACAGAATTTTTGGATAAAAATCTACGTCAAGAATGTGGTCGAAATGCGATCGCAAACCTGAAATGCGGACCGCAAACCATGCTTCATGTTGAAATTACGGTGAAGGCTAGGGTCACTTTTGCGGTGGCCACGTCAAATATGCGGATCGCATATCTGTTCTGCGACAGATATGCGATCGCATATAGGGCCGAACATGGGTGTTTTTGTCTCGATTTTTGGCCCCTTTATAAATAGAAATCAGTGCCCATTTGCCATGCAAGACCCATTTTCGTTACCCACAAAGAGAAACACCTCCAAACACCATAAAATCACAACAAATCAACCTTAAAACTTCATCCAAAGGACATTCCTTGGACAATTTCTCAAAGAAGGGGGTTTTGACCATCTTGAACATTGTTGGAGCTATAGAGCTCAGGTCGAAGCAAGTGTTGGGGCAATTCTTGGAAGATTCCCAAGGAAAAACATCAGGGTGAGTGTTCTAGACTTAATCTTGGGCAATTTACCCAAACCTACTGCTATTCTAGCTTGTAATTGGTGATTTAGGTTGAGAAAATTGTGGAAAACCCTTGAGTTAGATTTTAAGACTTGGAGGTCGAACCGATGTCGGAATTCGACAAATCTTGTATGGTTGAACTCGTGGGAAGATAAGGAACACATTGAGGTGAAAAATTACTAAATTTCGAGAAGTGGGCCCGAGGCTCGAGTTTTGCTAATTTTGAGATTTCTTAGTATTTATTGATTGTTTTTGCATGGGCTTTGTTCCCTCAACATATTGTGACGTAATTGTTCTGAACTTGGATAGATTCGACGCACGTGGAGGCCAATACGAAGGGCAAAGGCATCGTGGGCTAGGAAATTAGCCGGTTTGAGGTGAGTAGTAATTGTAAATGATGTCCTGAGGGTTCGAAACCCCGGATTTGCACATCGTAGTGCTATATTGAAGTGAGGTACACGCTCGATGATGAGCGTGGGGTCGTTTACTACTGGGACCGTGACTTGGTCCGTCCCGATTGATGATTTTTACTACATATTTGATTAAAACCTATTTGATATCATCATGTTTTGGGCTGATTGCCATATTTGGGCTTCGTGCCAATTGTTTGAACCTTCCGGGGATTTTTATCACTATTTCCTCACTATTTGTACGTATTACTTGAACTCAGTCATGTTGTTTCCACTGTTGTACAACTCAGCCACTTTTTACTCAATTTTGAGATTTACACAATATTTGAAATGATGTTTGGGCTGAGAATTACTATTTTACTATGCCCGAGGGGCTTGTGATGATTTTCTGACTGAATGCGGCTGAGGGCCAGGTGTGAGGTTTTACTGAGTGATATGAGGCCGAGGGCCTGAGATACTGTATATACGCCACGAGGTGGCTTGATTGATATGAGGCCGAGGGCCTAGATGTATGCCACGAGGTGGCTTGATATAGCGCTTGGGCCGTAAGGGGACCCTCCTGGAGTCTGTACACCCCCCAGTGAGCGCAGGGTACACAGAGATAATACAGTTGGTAGCAATGACAACTGTAGGTTACGGTTAGTAACAATGACAACCGGTAACCAGAGATAATACAGTTGGTAACAATGACAACTGTAGGTTACGGTTGGTAACAATGACAATCGGTAACCAGAGATATTACAGTTGGTAACAATGACAACTGAAGGTTACAGTTGGTAACAATGGCAACTGGTAACCCGAGCTGGGAAGATTTTAAAATGATTTCTTACTGCTTTACTGTTTTCAAATAATGATTTACTGCTTTATTATGCATTGCCTTGTGCTTTACGTGTTTCCTTACTTTCAGTCATTATTTATATGTGCTACTCACTAAGTTGGAAGTACTCACATTACTCCCTGCACCATGTGTGCAGATTCAGGCGTTATTGATTCCGCTCCGAGGCATTGACTACGATTGTCAGAGCGGTGACTCAGAGACTACGAGGTAGCTGTTGGCATCCGCAGCCCCGTATCTCTTTATATTGTTATTTTCACTTTTTTTTCAAATAATTGTGCCAGAGATATTGTAATAGTAACCTTGTTATTAGGATTTCATTAGTTGCTCATGACTTTGTGACACCCCGGTTTCGGGCTGTTGTTGGGATGGTTCACTATGTTTTGTTTTGCCGCAAATGACTGCTATTTAACTATGTTGCATTGTTCCCTTGTTAAATTAACTGATTAAAATGAATTATGGTACGAATCGGTTGGCCTTGTCTTCATGAGAGGCGCCATCACGACCGGGTTTGGGATTTGGGTCGTGTCAAGCTTGGTATCAGAGCCTAGGTTATATAGGTCTCACAAGTCATGAGCGGGTTTAGTAGAGTGTTGCGGATCGGTACAGAGACGTCTGTACTTATCTTCGAGAGGCTGCAGAACCTTTTTAGGAAAATTCCATATTCTTGAAATTGTCGTGCGAACTTGTTGATCCGAGTACTAAAACTTCTGCTATCCTGTTCTCTCACAGATGGTGAGGCCGCGAACTACCGGACGAGGTGGACGACCACCAGTACCACCCACTGAGGCCACCAGAGGCCGTGGACGCGGTCGTTGTCGTGGTAGAGGCAGAGCGGCGAGGGCAGCATCTGTTGATCCACCAGCTGCCCCAGCTCAGGAACAGGCTCCAGCAGCACCAGTTCAGGCACCAGCTGTGCCTATCGCTATTCCAGGTCTTCAGGAGACCTTGGCTCAGATATTATCTGTTTGCACTGGCCTGGCTCAGGCGGTTTCAGCCACCACATCCGCAACTACTTCACAGGCCGGGGTAGGAAATCAGACTCCAGTTGCCCGTACGCCTGAGCAGGTAGTGCAGGGACTTCAGATGCCGGGGGCACCTCCAGCCCAGCCAGCTGCACCAGCTCAGGAATTCATAGTACCAGTTATGCCAGATGATGAGCAGCGTCGTCTTGAGAGGTTTGGCAGACTCCAGCCTCCGTCTTTCAGTGGTATTAAGGGCGAGGATGCCTAGGGTTTTCTTGACAAGTGTCAGCGAATGCTCCGGACAGCCGGGATTCTTGAGTCTAGTGGTGTGGCATTCACCACCTTTCAGTTTACGGGAGCGGCCTTTAATTGGTGGGAGGCGTATGAGAGGCGTAGGCCGGTTGATGCAGCACCCCTTACTTGGCAGCAATTCTCCGCTCTTTTCTTGGAGAAGTATGTGCCGCAGTCCTGCAGAGAGGAGCTGCGCAAACAGTTTGAATGGCTGCGACAGGGGGATATGACTGTGTCGCAATATGAGTCAAGATTTTCTGAGTTGGCTCGACATGCTGTCTGGATGGTTCCGACTGATCGTGAAAGGATCAGGAGGTTTGTGGATGGCTTTAACTATCATCTTCGTATCCTCATGACCAGGGAGAGAGTATTGGGTGGTACCTTCGAGGAGGTGGTTGATATAGCTCGCGATATTGAGACGGTTCACCGCCAGGAGCGAGAGGAGAGAGAGGCTAAGAGGTCTCGAGGATCGGGTAGTTACAGTGGTACTCCTTCGAGAGGCCAGTTTCAGCAGGGTAGAGGCCGTTCCTTCAGGCCTGCTCAGCCAGCCCGTCCAGAATACCGTGGGGCATCTGCAGGTCGTGGTCATCATGGGTTGCAGCAGGGCCAGTCATCACTCAGTGCCCTTCCAGCTCATGCTCCGTCGGCCCAGGGTCCTCCTAGGCCAAGTGCATCTGCTAGAGCACTAGGGAGTTGTTATGATTGTGGCGAGATGGGCCACATGTGGAGGCAATGTCCTCATCGTGGTGCTAGACCGTTCCAGCAGAGGGGTCAGCCCTCGACTTCTGCTCCAGTTACCTTACCGCGCCCAGCCAGCTAGGGGTGGAGGTCAGGCAGCTAGAGGTCGCCCCAGAGGGGGAGGTCAAGCAGGCGGTGGCCAGGCTCGGTTTTATGCTATCCTAGGCAGGACAGATGCCAATGCTTCAGACGCCGTTATTACATGTATTGTTTCAGTCTGCCACAAAGATGCCTCTGTATTATTTGATCCCGGTTCCACCTATTCATATGTGTCCTCATATTTTGCTCAATATTTGGGTATGCCCCGGGAGTTTCTTGCTTTACCTGTTTATGTGTCTACCCCGGTGGGCGATACTGTTATTGTGGATCGTGTGTACTGGTCGTGTATAGTGACTATTGGGGGTCTGGAGACCCGAGTGGACCTATTGCTATTAATCATGGTAGATTTTGATGTAATTTTAGGCATGGATTGGCTATCTCCATATCGTGCTATTTTAGACTGTCATGATTAGACAGTTACTTTGGCTATGCCGGGTGTGCCGCGGATAGAGTGGCGTGGCGTGACTGATTATATTCCTAATAGGGTGATATCATACTTGAAAGCCTAGGGTATGGTTGGGAAGAGTTGCCTTGCATACCTAGCGTTTGTGAGGGATGTTGGAGCTGAGACTCCAAGCATCGATTCTGTTCCAGTTGTGAGGGATTTTCCCGACCCGCAGACCTGCCGGGCATGCCACCGGACAGGGATATTGATTTTGGCATTGACTTGGTGCCGGGCACTCAGCCCATTTCTATTCCGCCGTATTGTATGGCACCAGCAGAGTTGAAAGAATTAAAGGAGCAACTTCAGGAACTCCTAGATAAGGGGTTCATTCGGCCTAGTGTGTCACCTTGGGGTGCACCGGTTCTATTTTTGAAAAAGAAGGATGGCACGATGAGAATGTGCATCGATTATAGGCAATTTAACAAGGTAACAATCAAGAACAAATATCCTTTGCCTCGCATCGATGATTTATTTGACCAGCTTCAGGGAGCACGAGTGTTCTCTAAGATTGATCTCCGTTCAGGATATCACCAGTTAAAGATCAGGGATGCAGATATTCTTAAGACTGCTTTCTGGATTAGATATGGCCACTATGAGTTTCTTGTTATGTCTTTCGGGCTAACCAATGCCCCAGCAACGTTCATGCAGTTAATGAATAATGTATTTCGGCCTTATCTGGATTCGTTCGTGGTGGTATTCATTGATGATATACTGGTGTACTCGCGCAATCAGGAAGAGCACGCAGAACATTTGCGGGTTGTATTACAGAGATTGAGGGAGGAGAAGCTTTTTGCAAAATTCTCTAAGTGCAAGTTTTAGCTCAATTCAGTGGCTTTCTTGGGGCACGTGGTGTCCAGCGAGGGTATACAGGTTGACCCAAAGAAGATGGAGGCGGTCTAGAGTTGGCCTAGACCATCCTCGGTCACAGAGATTCGTAGCTTTCTTGAGTTGGCAGGCTACTATTGCCGGTTTGTTCAGGGTTTCTCATCCATTGCGTCGCCCTTGACCAAATTTACCCAGAAGGGTGTTCCATTTTTATGGTCGGACAAGTGTGAGGAGAGCTTTCAAAAGCTCAAGACAGCCTTAACCACAACTCCAGTATTGGTTCTACCATTAGCCTCAGGTTCGTATACCGTGTATTGTGATGCCTCAAGAATTGGTATCGGTTGTATACTAATGCAGGAGGGTAAAGTTATTGCTTATGCTTCTCGTCAGTTAAAGCCTCATGAGAAGAACTACCCCGTGCATGATTCGGAGCTGGCTGCCATAGTTCATGCTTTAAAGATTTGGAGGCATTACTTGTATGTCGTATCTTGTGAGGTATTTACTGATCACTGTAGCCTTCAATATCTGTTCAAGCAAAAAGATCTAAATCTGAGGTAGCGGATATGGCTGGAATTGCTCAAGGATTACGATACTATACCATCCGTGAAAGGCCAACGTGGTGGCCAATGCTTTGAGCCGAAAGGCAGTGAGCATGGGGAGTTTGGCATACATTCCAGTTGGAGAGAGACCTCTCGCAGTCGATGTCCATACCTTAGCCAATAAGTTTGTTAGATTAGACATCTCGGAATCCAATCGGGTGTTAGCTTGCGTGGTTTCTCGGTCTTCGTTATACGATCGCATCAAGGACATCAGTATGACGATCCCTATTTGCTTGTCCTTAAGGACAGAGTTCAGCATAATGATGCTAATGATGTGACCATCGGCGACGATAGGGTGTTGAGGATGCAGGGCTGGATTTGTGTGCCCAATGTGGATGGGCTTCGGGAGATGATTTTGGAGGAGGCCCATAGCTCATGGTATTCCATTCATCCGGGTGTTGCCAAGATGTATCAGGACTTGAAACAACATTATTGGTGGAGAAGAATGAAGAAAGACATTGTGGGATTCGTAGATCGGTGTTTCAATTGTCAGCAAGTAAAATATGAACATCAGAGGCCGGGTGGTTTGCTTCAGTAGATAGCTATTCTCGAGTGGGAATGGGAGCGGATCACTATGGACTTTGTTGTTAGACTCCTACGGACTTTGAAGAAGTTCGATGCTATTTGGGTGATTGTGGATCGGCTGACCAAGTCCGCGCACTTCATTCCTGTGTGTACTACCTATTCTTCAGAACGGTTGGCAAGGATTTATATCCGAGAGATTGTCCGGCTGCATGGTGTTTCGGTTTCTATCATTTCAGATAGAGGTACTCAGTTCTCTTTGCAGTTCTGGAAAGCCGTACAGAGGGAGTTGGGTACTCAGGTGGAATTGAGCATAGCATTTCATCCTCAAACGGATGGGCAGTCCGAGCGTACCATCCAGATATTGGAGGACATGTTACGTGCATGCGCTATTGATTTGGAGGCTCATGGGATGAGTTTCTGCCTCTTGCAGAGTTCGCTTATAACTACAGCTATCAGTCAAGTATTCAGATGGCTCCGTATGAGGCCTTGTATGGGAGGCGGTGTAGATCTCCGGTTGGTTGGTTCGAGCTCGGCGAAGCTAGGCTATTGGGGACTGACTTGGTTCAGGATGCTTTAGAGAAGGTGAAAACAATCCAGGAGAGGCTCCGTACAACACAGTTGAGGCAAAAAGGTTATGCCGATAGGAGGGTTCAAGATGTGTCCTACATGGTTGGTGAGAAGGTCTTGCTGAAGGTTTCGCCCATGAAAGGTGTTATGAGATTCGGGAAGAAAGGGAAATTGAGTCCTTAGTTCATTGGGCCGTTTGAAGTACTACGGAGAATCGGGGAGGTGGCTTATGAGCTTGCTTTGCCACCCAGTCTGTCGAGTGTACACCCAGTATTTCATGTTTCTATGCTCCGGAAGTATATTGGGGACCCGTCTCATATTTTGGACTTCAGCACGATTCAGTTGGATGATAATTTGACCTATGAGGTGGAGCTAGCGATTTTGGATCGTCAGGTTCGGAAGTTGAGGTCCAAGGAGATAGCTTCGGTGAAAGTTAAATGGAGAGGTCGGTCCGTGGAGGAGGCTACCTGGGAAACCGAGCAGGAAATGCAGAGCAGATACCCTCACCTATTTGAGACTTCAGGTATGTTTCTTGACCCACGAGGATGAACGTTTGTTTAAGAGGGGGAGAATGTGACGACCCGGCCAGTCGTCTCGTGGGTTACTGCTCCGTCTTCCCCATTTTCTGTCTCATTATGTTTCATTATATGTGTTTAATGTAACCAAGTCGAGTAGTCGAGTGCGGGGTGGACTTGGTAAGAAACAAAACACTTAGTCTCTTTCAAGAAGGTTTAAACCGGAAAGTCAACCGAATGTTGACTTCTGGGTTAGAGGGCTCGGATGTGAGTTCCTATGGTTTGGTTAGTTTCGGGAGATGATTTATGATATAGGAGTGGGATCGGAATTAGTTTTGGAGGTCCGGTGTAGAATTAGAGTTGAATTGGCGAAGTTATGTCATTTTGGCAATTTTCGGGTGTTAGGCGAGATTCCGATCCGAGGGTCGGAATGGGATTCCGAAAGTCGAAGTAGCTTCGATATGTGATTTAGGACTTGCGTGCAAAATTTCGGGTCATTCGGACAAGGTTTGGTTGGGTTTAGATCAACAGAGCGATTTATAGGATTTTGAAATCCTTAGGCTTGAATCCGACTCGAATTGGGCGTTGAGAGGTTGTTTGAGCGTTCCGAAGGTTGGAACAAGTTTGAATGATGTTATGGAGTATGTTGGCGTGTTTGGTTGAGATTCCAGAGGCCTCGGGTGAGTTTTGGGTGGTTAAACGGACTAATTCATCGTTGGAAAAGAAAGTTGCAGAAAACCAGGTGTCGAGAATGCGGTCGCATTTCTCAAATGCGGACCGCATATCTCTTCAAGAGATCGCAAACCCAGGCAGGTTCCCGGGCAAAGTTCATGTCAGAAATGCGGTAGGAAATGCGGACCACATATCTAACATGCGGACCGCATATCTGACATTGAGACCGCAAACTGAGACAGAAAACCGAACAAAATGTAATGCCAAAAATGCGGCCGCATTTCTGAAATGCGGACCGCAATCCATGCTTCATGTTGAAATTACGGTGAAGGCTAGGGCCACTTTTGCAGTGGCCACGTCAAATATGCGGACCGCATATCTGTTCTGCGACAGATATGCGATCGCATATAGGGCCGGACAGCGGTGTTTTTGTCTCGATTTTTGGCCCCTTTATAAATAGAAATCAGTGCCCATTTGCCATGCAAGACCCATTTTCGTTACCCACAAAGAGAAATACCTCCAAACACCATAAAATCACAACAAATCAACCTTAAAACTTCATCCAAAGGACATTCCTTGGACAATTTCTCAAAGAAGGGGGTTTTGACCATCTTGAACATTGTTGGAGCTATAGAGCTCGGGTCGAAGCAAGTGTTGGGGCAATTTTTTGAAGATTCCCAAGGGAAAACATCGGGATAAGTGTTCTAGACTTAATCTTGGGCAATTTACCCAAACCTACTGCTATTCTAGCTTGTAATTGGTGATTTAGGTTGAGAAAATTGTGGAAAACCCTTGAGTTAGATTTTAAGGCTTGGAGGTCGAACCGATGTCGGAATTCGACAAATCTTGTATGGTTGAACTCGCGGGAAGATAAGGAACCCGTTGAGGTGAAAAATTACTGAATTTCGAGAAGTGGGCCCGGGGCTCGGGTTTTGCTAATTTTGGGATTTCTTAGTATTTATTGATTGTTTTCGCATGGGCTTTGTTCCCTCAACATATTGTGACGTAATTGTTCTAAACTTGGATAGATTCCACTCACGTGGAGGCCAATACAAAGGGCAAAGGCATCGTGGGCTAGGAAATTAGCCGGTTCGAGGTGAGTAGTAATTGTAAAGGATGTCCTGAGGGTTCGAAACCCCGGATTTGCACATCGTAGTGCTATATTAAAGTGAAGCACATGCTCGATGATGAGCGTTGGGTCGTTTACTACTGGGACTGTGACTTGGTTCGTCCCGATTGATGATTTTTACTACATATTTGATTCAAACCTATTTGATATCATCATGTTTTGGGCTGATTGCCATATTTGGGCTTCGTGCCAATTGTTTGAACCCTCCGGGGATTTTTATCACTATTTCATCACTATTTGTACGAATTAATTGAACTCAGTCATGTTGTTTCCACTGTTGTACAACTCAGCCACTTTTTACTCAATTTTGAGATTTACACAATATTTGAAATGATGTTTGGGCTGAGAACTACTATTTTACTATGACCGAGGGGCTTGTGATGATTTTCTGACTGAGTGCGGCCGAGGGCCAAGTGTGAGGTTTTACTGAGTGATATGAGGCCGAGGGCTTGAGATACTGTATACACGCCACGAGGTGGCTTGATATAGCGCTTGGGCCGTAAGGGGCCCCTCCCGGAGTCTGTACACCCCCAGTGAGCGCAGGGTGCCCAGAGATAATACAGTTGGTAACAATGACAACTGTAGGTTACGGTTGGTAACAATGACAACCGGTAACCAGAGATATTACAGTTGGTAACAATGACAATTGTAGGTTACAGTTGGTAACAATGGAAACTGGTAACCCGAGCTGGGAAGATTTTAAAATGATTTCTTACTGCTTTACTGTTTTCAAATAATGATTTACTGCTTCATTATGCATTGCCTTGTGCTTTACGTGTTTCCTTACTTTCAGTCATTATTTATATGTGCTACTCACTGAGTTGGAAGTACTCACATTACTCCCTGCACCATGTGTGCAGATTCAGGCGTTATTGATTCCGCTCCGAGGCATTGACTATGATTGTCAGAGCGGTGACTCAGAGACTACGAGGTAGCTGTTGGCGTCCGCAGCCTCGTATATCTTTATATTGTTATTTTCACTTTTTTTTTAAATAATTGTGCCAGAGATATTGTAATAGTAACCTTGTTATTAGGATTTCATTAATTGCTCATGACTTTGTGACACCTCGGTTTCGGGCTGTTGTTGGGATGGTTCACTATATTTTGTTTTGCCGCAAATGACCGCTATTTAACTATGTTGCATTGTTCCCTTGTTAAATTAACTGCTTAAAATGAGTTATGGTTTAAATCGGCTGGCCTTGTCTTCACGAGAGGCGCCATCACG
Source organism: Nicotiana obtusifolia (assembly GCA_002018475.1). Lineage (NCBI taxonomy): Eukaryota > Viridiplantae > Streptophyta > Magnoliopsida > Solanales > Solanaceae > Nicotiana > Nicotiana obtusifolia. The sequence goes on along the minus strand of MCJB01008357.1, from coordinate 26,057 downwards.
ACCGGGTTTGGGATTTGGGTCGTGTCAAAAATAGCCTTAAAATATTAAATTGAAGGACTCATGGGGAAAGGACATAACTGCAATAACCTATTTTACTAATTTGAGAATGTATTATATTGTCCAAATCGATTTAGAAAAGGATAGTCTATATCTATATCTATATTATTATAAAAGCATGAATATAATGGTGGTTTGCAAAAATAACATTTTAATATTAAGCATAATAACTCATAATAAAAGGACATAACTGGATTTTTAGACATTAACATTGTAATCCTATTAGTTTTAGGACATAATACTACACGTTAGGAATTCTGCTTGTTAGGAATTATAATTACTTTCGGGCATAGACATATAATCTACATGCTAGCATATAAACCTAATACCTTTAGAAACACATCAGGTTTTCTATTAGTATAATTACTTTCGGGATAAAGACATATTTTTAGCTATGCAATCCTATTACTTTTAGGATATACTTCTTAAAAAATTTCTATTACTATTTAATTTGAAAACGTGTTATATTGTTCTATTACTAATTTAATTTGAGAATGTATTATATTGTCCAAATTCATTTAGAAAAAGGAGAGTATATTATTATAATGTAACGACCCGATCGGTCGTTTTGCCTTATAGATCCCCGTTCCCCTAAATAAGACTCCCTGTATGTGCTTTAACTGTTTTACGACTTGCGGGAAAGATTAGTTCGGGATTTGGAAGGGTTCGGGTTGAAAGCGGAACACTTGGTTCCTTAAGGTTAGCAAAAATGGCTAAGTTTGACTTTGATCAATATTTTGAGTAAACGTCCTCGGAACCGGGATTTGACGGTTCCAATAGTTCTGTATGGTGATTTAAGACTTGCACGCAAAATTTGGTGTCATTACAAGTAGTTTAAGTATGTTTCGGCGCGTTCGGAGTAAGTTGGAAAAACTTAAAGTTCATAAGTTGATTCAATTTAGTTTGGGGTGTGATTCTTAGTTTTGATGTTGTTTTCCGAGTTCCGAGAGCGCAAGTGAGTCCGTCTTATGATTTCTGACTTGTTGGTATGTTCGGACGAGGCGTTGGGGCCCCGGATGCCATTCGGGCGATACGCTGATTGAGTTAAGACTCAAAAGGATTGTTGGTGCACCAGTTTTGGTGTGCCCACACCTGTGAGCTTTTAGCCGCAGGTGCGAGCCTGCAGATGCGCCATTTTGGCTGCAGAAGCGGCTTGGGGCCTTGGCTAGTGGTCCGCATAAGCGAAGGGGTGCGCACAGAAGCGACCTCGCTTCTGCGATGAGCAGCCGCTGAAGCGAGACTGCAAAAGCGAAAACACATCCGCATATGCGGCCAACGCTGGTCCTGTGAATATTCGTAGAAGCGGGCTTGGTGCCGCAGAAGCAGTACTGCAAATGCGGCCCACTGACCGCAGATGCGAAAATCGCAAAAGGCAGAACCTTCATTTAAGTCGGGACTTAAGCATTTCGAGCTCATTTATTTCATTCCTTGGGCGATTTTTGGAGCTCTTAGAGAGGGGTTTTCACCTAACACTTTGAGGTAAGTAATTTCTATACAATGTGAGTTAAATACATAGATTATGGGTAGATTTAACATGTAAATTTTTAAAATCATGGGTTTAGATGAAAAATCTAGGTTTTGATAAAAAATGGGATTTAGCCACGAAAATGATTATGGAATGGAATGAAAATTACATATTTGAGTTCGTGAGGTTATGGGTAACAACTTCCTTCGAAAATTTTTGTAATCCGAGCACGTGGGCCCAAGGGCGAATTTTAATAATCTTCCAATCTGGGTTGGAAAATTATTCTAATAGTTAAATTATGAATTTTGGAACATGTATTGATTAATTTATATAACATTTGACTAGTTTTGGATTGTTCAGCATCGAGTTGAGGCTTTAGAGCGAAATTGAAACCGGAAAGCGAGCTTTGAGATGAGGTAAGTCTCTTGCCTAACCTTATAAGAGGGAACTCTTCCCCTTAGGTATATCTTTGTTGTGAATTATATGTGTGGGGAGCTACGTACATACTAGGTGATGAGAGTCCGTGCATAGCTATAGTCTATGTGATGTCCGGATAGTCTTAGGCTCACATCATGCTTTTTTTGCACTGTTATGTTGGTTATGCACATTAACTGCTTGAAATGAGCTGAGATTAAGAATTTCAATATTTAAAGTCTCTAGTTTGTGTTTCTTATGTTTGGAAACAATTGAAGGATTTTATAATAACTCTGATAATTCTATGTTCGCTCGCGTTGAAAGTATTTTCGCGAGCGAGGTAAATTTTTTCTATTCTTATGGGCGGGCCGTTCGCCTTGGCAGGTTAATAGATGTATTTATGGTTCGTGCCATTCTACCCTCGGTAGTGCACAGTATATTTCTGGATCGGGCCGTACGATCTCGGCATAAATCGTGCGTGATAGTACTCGGAACCTAATTTTAATGGATATTAATTTATGGCTTAAGCTGTTATAATTATTTAAATGACAGGAATTGACTCAAAAATTTGTTGATAGTGAAAGAATTATTAATCTCTGCTTGTTACTGAGTTGTATCAATTGTTTTACATAATCCATGCTTATTTATGATTCCTGTATTTTATTGTTAGCCCATTGTAAGTGTCGAAGTCGATCCCTCGTCACTACTCTTCGAGGTTAGATTTGATACTTACTGGGTACATGTTGTTTATGTACCCTACACTTCTGCACTGACCGTACATGTTCTGAGGCAGGTGCATCTGGTAGTCATCCCGGCGCATACCCCTGACATCACGAGACTGAGCATTGAGCTGCCTTCCGAGCAGTTCTGCAGCACCCAAAGTCTTTCTTTTGTGTTTTGCCTTTCTGTTTACTTCATTTCGAACAATAGTTTAGTGTTTTGTATATTTTCCTAGTAGCTCATACACTTGTGACACCAGGTCTTGGCGCACACACTAGTAAACTGTATGGTTTTGGGATTACTATTCTTATGATTGCACTTAGCTGCTTTCACCTTATTTATTTAAATTGTTTCGTAAGTGTTTAATCAATGAAAATCTAATTACTTGGAAACTTATTAAAAGGGGAAATCACGTGGATAGTTTACTGTTGGCTTACCTAATGGCGGAGTTGGGCGCTATCCCGGCCTATAGGAAAATTAGGTCGTGACAAAAATTACGAATACAATATTGATAGACCAAAATAGCCCTAAAATATTAAACAGAAGAACTCATAAGGAAATGACATAACCGTAATAATCTATTTTTGGACTACAATAATTTCTATGTTAATTGTTTTTTAAATTTAAGATTTTAAAATTAACAAAATTTTGTCCATTGAATTCTTATTAAATATGTGGGAAGGTTTAATAAAATCAATTTCATAAGAATCCTCCGCATTGGTAATTCATTAACACTCCATAATATCCAATATCAAGAAAAAATAAAAGTAATATTAAATGAACTACATAAAACGTTGAAATTAAGAAACAAAATGCTCACAATAATATATTTTTATATTATATTTGAACTGCTTTCCTACTCAAATATATTTTTTGTTATTAATTTTTCGTGTAATATTAAAAACTATACCCAATTATTAAAGAAAAACTAAGAAAATTTTTAAGAATATAAATGTGTTAGAAAAAAGAAAGAAAAAAAGTTGGTAAGAGGCAATACCACTAATGATTCTGCAAACATAAAGATCTAAAAGTGGAATGTCAGATTGATCTTTTCTCTTTGAAAATAAAATTTATGGTGGATAAAATTATAATTACGATTAAGTATTCAAAATGAGAGATGAACTAATATTAAGAATCTGAATCAATAGAAAATAATTTATTTTTTATGTTAACACCAAATAATCAAATCTTTCAATTAATTATTTAGCAAGAGAATCCAATTTAATATTTTTTAAATTCATCATATGAGTAAAATTATTTTGTAAGTTAAAAAAAATCTTAAGGTATATAATTTATTCCACAAAAAAAGTGTTAGAGATTAAAAAAATTAGATCACAAAGTAAAAAAGATTAGTATAGTATTAAGAAGGCCATACAAGTGTCTGAGGAAGCATAATCAAAGCTAAATCCTGAATAAGAACAATCTTTCAAGACTATATTATAAAGAGTCACATCTGGTACACCGGGATTATCCTTTATAGATGCCTTCGATAGAATCAAAATAATATTCCTATATCATGCATTACTTGCAAATGTGAGATCAAGAGCATGATACTGTTTGCAATAATAACAAGTGATGTACCAGCAATAATTTTATTGTGAGATTATACAACTCATTTTAGATTTGATATACCCTTTCAAACAATTGAAATAACCCTCATAAATATATCAAAGCAAAGCAATAGTGCTAAATTTATAAGAAAAGTAATATTGATAATATGAGATGAAGCTCTTATGACTAAGCGTCAAACAAGTAAAACAATTGCCCAAGGTTTTAGAGAATATATTGGATATTAATGAACCGTTTGGCAGAAAAGTAATGGTTTGATAAGTAATTTATGTCAAGTACTATCAGTAATTCCAAAATCGACGAAAGTAGAGACTGCAAGAGCTAGCTTGCCAAAATTATATTCATGGCCTCACATGAAAAAGATTCAAATGAAAATAAATATAAAATTAAGAACAAATACAACATTCAGTGACTTCTTGTTTCGTGTCGAAAACTAGAAGAAAATCTTATAAAATATGATTTGGTTCTTCTAGAACACTTAGTTATCAACTCCAATGGTAATAACGGTGCATTTAATAAGGAAAATATTCCCATCATTAGATTAAAATATAATTTGTGCAAATTACATGATAAAAATTAAAGAGCTATCTTAGTTGGTAGAAATAAATATATTGATCAGCTAAATAAAAGGTTGATTGCTAAGTTTTATGGTAAAAATAAAATATTTTTCAATTTTGACGCAGCAGAAGATGATATCAACAATTGCTACCAAGAACAATACTTGAATGCTCTAATACCGAATGTCTTTCTACCATACAGGTTTATTATGTCAAGTTCATTATTTCTTACTTATGTTAGTGTTATCGTATATATAATAGACTAAGTTAAAATTGATCTTCCATTGCATAAAGGTTAATTTTGAAGAAAAATATGCCCGTCATGCTACTGAAAAACTTAGATCTGCCGAATAGCTTATGTAATACTACACAGATGGTATATAGAAGTTTTAAAAATAACGTCAAACATGCAAAAATTATGATACCAGTCAATGTGCTTCTAACTATGTGTTTATCTCCGAAATTCAACTTTCGTCTTCCGAAACTAAAGATTATCCTTTTAAATTTGTATGAAAATAATTTTAGTATGTTTATACTTTGCAATTATAATAAATAAAGCACAAGGATAAACATCCTGTCACGACCCGAAAATCCCACCCTCGGGACTATGATGGCGCCTAACATTTCACTTGCTAAGCAAGCCAACGTTAGAATAGTTTATCCATTTTAACAGTTCAAATTAAATAATAATAAGAAAACCGAAATAGCTGAAATAAATTTTGAAGTAAGGTGCGAAAAATCATAACATCTGAAGTATCTAATACAGCCCGAATCTGGTGTCACAAGTGCACGAGCTACTAGAATTTCTACAAATAGAGTCTGAAATACATACAACTGTTTCGAATGAAATGAACAGTAAAGGAGGAAAGAGGAAGGGGGCTTCAAGGTCTGCGGACGTCAGCAGATCTACCTCAAGTCTCCGAATGATAATCTGAGCTAGTGCACCTCAAGTACAGCTGGGACCGGTATCAAAATCTGCACAAGAAGTGCAGAGTGTAGTATGATTACAATCGACCCAATGTACTCCGTAAGTGTCGAGCCTAACATCGACGAGGTAGTAATGAGGCTATGACATGACACTTACATAATATAACCTATACAAACATAGATATATGTACCAAACAACAATATATTAGAGGTTTAATACGTACAATTTGGGAGGGGACATGCGAAAGGGGAAAAAAATACGATAACTACAATAGGAAAGACAACACTGACAGTCAAATGATTCATAAACCAAAGAGAACAAATAACATGCGACACGAAAATCGCACGGCATCACCCTTCGTGCTTTTACTCTCATCCTTACCAAAAACTGATATCATAAGAGAAATGAAATGACATGGCATCACCCTTCGTGCTTTTACTCTTGTCCTCACCATGTAACAATGAATAACTGATATAGATTGGCACGGCATCACCCTTCGTGCTTTAACACTCTCCCTTACCATGTCGTGATGAATACACAAATTCGGGAGATAAATAATGCAAGGGATGTACTTTACGTCAATTATGATTCCAAGATGCCAAACCTCAACTTCCACATACTCAACCATTACCAAGTATTCTATGAATACGGAAAGAACGATTAAATAAGTAATAATTTAATCTAAGCATGGATGTCATAGTTAAAAAGGCAATAAATCACAAGGAAACAAGTTCTACCCACATGCTTTAACCCAACAACAACACATAAGTACTCGTCACCTTACATGTACGTTGTACCCACACATTAAACACGTAACAAATAGGCAAACAAGTCCTAATCCCTCAAGTCAAGGGTAACTATGACACTTACCTCGCTCCGCAACCAATTCAAAGTTCAACTATGGCCTTGGCTTTCGAATAAGCCTCCGAACCAATCAAATCTAGCAAATTATCAACCAAACGATTCAAAATAAGCCTTAAAAACTACCCATGAATGCAAGAAGTTCAATTTAGATTATTATTGAAAAAGTCAATAAAAGTCAACCCCCAGGCCCGCTTGGTCAAAATCCGAAGTTCGGACCAAAAGTCGATCACCCATTCATTCCCGAGCCCCGTTATGTAATTCAATTTGAAATCCGACCTCAATTTGAGGTCTAAATTCTAATCTACCCAAATCTCTAATTTCTACTATGGAAATCCTAGATTTAAGGTTGAAATCTTATGAAATGAAATAGGAAATTGAAAGAAAGTAGGCTAGAGTCACTTACCAATGAATTTAGGAAGAAAAGCTCTTGGTAAAATCATCTCTAAGGTGTTTAGGGTTAAGAATTTGAGAGAATGAGCTTAATCCCGTTTTTCTCAGCTTTTGTCCAAGCGCAGATATCGCAATTGCGACCTGGGGTTTTCAATTGCGAACCCCGCAAATACGAGAATAGCTTCACAAATGCAAAGAAGCTCACATCTCTGCTATCATCGCATTTGCGATGATTCGTTCGCAAACGCAAATTCTGGGACTCCGTAAATGTGACCTTTTGATCGCAAATGCGATCTATTGCTGACCCATCCCCTCTTCGCAAATGCGAAGAATTAGTTCACAAATGCGAACCTGACAGGAATTTGAATGTCCACAAATGCGAGCACTGACCTCGCAATTGTGAGATCAGAGACTTGCACCAGAACCAGATGCACCAACTATTTTTTCTAAGTCCAAAACCATTCCGAAGCCTATTCGAAACTCACCCGAACCCCCAGGCCCCCAAACCAATTATGCACACAAGTCCAATAACTTCATACGAACTCGCTTGTGCGATCAAAACACCAAAATAATACCTAGAACTATGAATCAGACACCAAAATGCATGAAATTTTTAATGAAACTCAAGAACTTTTAATATTTCAACGGGACGTCCGAATTACGTCAAATCAACTCCGTTTTGCACCAAATTTTGTAGACAGGTCATAAATACAGTAATGAACCTATACCAAGCCCCAGAATCAAAATCCGGACCCTGTAGCTATAAAGTCAAATTTCAGTCAAACTTATTAATTCTTTAAACCCTTAAGCCTCTAGTTTTGAATAAATTGTGATAATTCGAGCTAGGGACTTCCGCATTCGATTTCGGGCATACACCCAAGTCCCAAATCACGATACAGATCTACCGGGACCGTCAAAATACTGATCTGGATCCGTTTGTTCAAAATGTTGACCGATAACTCAAATGAGTTTTAAGGCACAATTTCACATTTTATCAAATTTTCACATAAAAAATCTTCCGGAAAAAGATATAGATTGCACACACAAATCGAGAAAGGGTAAACGAAGCTAATCAAGGTTTCAAGACACAACATTTAAGTTTAAAACTGTAAATGACCTGTCAGGTCATCACACATCCTAAATATTGGACTATATTTACAACAATATGTTTTCTTACACCAATAACTATATGTCATACTTTTAAGAGGATATCAATATTGACAATAATGGTTTTGGTTATTTGCCGAGCAACCAAAGCATTTAGAAGGAAACATACACAAAAAACATCGTCTACAAAGAAGTGTGCGATAAGATATCATCACATAAATACCTTTAAATTATAATACATAATTATTGAATTAACATGCCTAAATTGATCATTTGTATAAGTTCTAATGATGTCCTTTCATTTCAAATTTACGTATTATACTAATGTAATAATATTTTTTAGTATTTAGATCACTGTTGTATTATATTTTGTTATTCTTTTATACAAATAAATAATTAAATTATCATGTGTCATTATTAACGTGCAACACACACATATATATATATATTGGAAACATTTATTAAAAGGAAATCAAAATATTGAAAAAGAGGAAATCCAGAAAACATGTAATGGAGAACAAAGAAAAAATGAAAATTTGGACTTCATCTTTCAATATGTAGAAGCAATAATACCAACATTCCTGATGTAATCTCACATGGTGGGGTATGAGTAGCGTAGTGTGTGGTATAATTTCACATAGTAGGGTATCAAAAGGGTAGTGTGTACACAGACCTTACCCCAACCTTGTGGAGATGGAGATGCTGTTTTCAATAGATCTTCGGCCTGAGGAAGGCATAAACACCACATTAACGAAAAGAAAAATAAGAAGGGACAACGCCTATAAGCCATGTAAAAGCAGCATAAATAACAAAGTAAGATGACCGAAATGCAGGAAACGACAGGTAATCATAAAAATTTAATACCAACAGAATGCGAGAATACATGCTAATAATACCAATATGAACAATTTTGACTATCTAACTCTATGTACTAATTTTCATCCTCCACACCTTCCTTTCAAGGAGATCGTCAAAATACAAAAGTCAAAATTTATTCCACGTTAAATGGCAAATGAGGTCTGATCAGATGCACTTGTACAACGGTAAATATCTATATGTCTTGAACAGAAAACCAGAAAGTTCTTCCATATATAATTTAATCTAGTGGTATTAGTTGGAGTATTCCATATAATAAGTACATGTTAAATTCAACAAAAGTTTTTTTCCCCCAAAATATATCGACTATCCAACGTCATTCCATGGGCTAAATCCAAGATGAGTTAGGTTGTAGCCCATAGGAATAAGGTGGGTATGTGTGGCTCCATTTTTCCATTTGTCAAAAAGTAGCAGCCAATATTTTGACTAATACGCTGTTCCGTTCTTCACCTAATTCTTTTCTTCTTCTAACAATAACGTGCTGCTAAGTCCTGAAGCTCCTCTTTGGAGCTCCAATTAACTCCAAAATACCAAAATCCAGAGCTGGTTTAACAAAGAATGGGGCTTGGAGGACGTGAAGTGGCGATTTCATTGGATGGAGTGAGGGACAAGAATATGATGCAATTGAAGAAAATCAATACTGCAATTTTCCCAGTTCGGTACAACGATAAGTATTACACTGATGCCATTGCCTCGGGTGATTTCACCAAGCTAGGTTCGTCTTTTCAATTCTGGGGTTTTTATTTTGCGTAATTAGTAGGTGCCCAATTGGTTTTATTTAGACCTTTCTTATGTAAATTGTGCAATGTAGAGATCCCTTCGTTCCAAAAGAATGAGCGGATTTGGATCATGAGGATCAACTTTTTTCATGGTTCCGTGTGAATTTGGACATGAATTCTTTGTTCTTTTTACTACTAAAATTTACATAGTGGTAAACCATATAAAAAGTACGTTAAGATATTATTTTTGTAATTAATGTGGTTTCTAGAAATGTTTGAAAACTTTCAAAAAACTAGTTTTTTTTTTCAAGCAAAAACTAGTTGATTCTCTAAATAGTGATAGTGTTATATAAAATGAGACCAATAAGTTGAGTTAAAAGGCACACCTATTTCACATCCTATTGTAAGCTTTTTTTCTTTTTTTTGAGGGGTGGGGTGGGGTGGGGGGAGAATCCTTCTCTTTCTCTCTGCTTTGTAACATTTTGGAGTATAGTGATTGATAAGAGTAGTAGTAGTTGAAAAAACAGATGCTTATTGAACTTATATTTCTGGTGTAAAAGACATGTCACGGAAAATATGGATTTTCTAGAGGAGATAGGAGGAATGTAGTTTCCTTGTTGTGTTAGCTGTTGGATGTTTGTAATTTTGTACCATCTTGGTATCTTTTAAAATCTTACCTTGTCAAAAAAGAAAAAAAGAGTAGTAGTTGAAAAAATGATAAGAGGAGTAGTAGTTATAACTTGTAACAACTTTTTAGTCTATTTTCACTGTAATAAGACAGTTAGATGCCAAACTAACTAGAGGGAATAGTGGTGCTTAATTCAATGCGACAACTCACTACAATTATATAACAAATCCATTATTCGCTATTTGGGTTTGTTTCATTACTCATCACAAGAATGGCTGCAGAAAAGAATAGAAATTGAGGCTTTTCCAAAGGAGTTATTTTCTTGGATTAGGCTAAGTTTAAGCAGTTAGAGGACCCCTGCAATGGAGAAAGGAGTTTGTCCAAAGGGAGATTGTAGCTGTATGTGGTAGTTTTACACTCTGGTACATTTGAATGAAAACATTACTCTCTAAAGAGAAAATGAACCACTTAATTATAGTGACATCCTTCAGGCCTCTCTTCTGTTGCTCGATATATTTGGTTGTAGTAGTTGGTACTCTGGTCTTAAGAACGTTGATATGTCTCAATGGTCCTTATCAAAAAAAAGTTGGTAATCTGGTCTTATGAACGTTGATATGTCTCAGTGGTCCTTATCAAAAAGAGTTGGTGCTCTGGTCTTTCTGATCGACTTGGGCTCAAATCTGCTATAGGTTTTTTCCTGTGTATCGCCTATTGCTAATCTGAAAAAATCTCTATTTGTTGAATAAGTATATGACTTCAACATTATATTAATATTTTTCAGAAAGGAAATCATCTTCCCTGTGCCCTTTTCTTTATGATTACATATTGAAGTGTACAATGAGAAAAACCTACAAAAGTAGATGTTAAATTGACTCACCTCAATATAGCGAATATCAGAATTAATTTGAAATACAGGAATACATAATGTGAAAGCGCCTGCTTGCACAATTATAATTTTTTTCCTTTCAATTCTGAGTTGTTGGGGATGCCGCTTCTCAGAGGACCTTCTTATTTACTTGAAAGTTACATGTAGACATATTAATGTAAACATGAGTCCTAGTGCTATATCTCCTACTTAGACAGAAGTAGAAATGTCCTCTCCCTTAAGATGACTTTGACAGAAATTATCCAGTGATATGCATCTCTAACGGTTGTTTCGCCACACCATCTATAAGGGTTGTATCTGCACACCTGTGATTGTAGTGTCACTCTAGAATTTCTATTCGCCATATTGTTTTCCCATTGTACATATCACTACTTAGTATCACATCGGTAACTCCATCTTCAACTCTCCTTCTCCTACTATTAGTTTTTGTATAAGTTCCCCTACTATTAGTTAGACTGTTTAGATTCTCATATAACATTGCAAATGACTTTGTTTCCATTGTTTAGAAAATCAAGTCATTATCATTTCATAGACTATTTCGAGTTTATATTTAGTGAAAAAGTTCCTTTTTTGTGCTATAAATATCATTTATGAATCAAACTTGTGAAAATATCCGAGCATCTAACCTAAAATCTTAAGGCAATTGATGGAGTAGCTCATGACATTTATAAACTCTTTGAAAGCCCTTACACTATTAATGTGGGACAACTACTCGTGTGAAAGAATTACCTTTTCGGAAGCGCTTACACTGATGTGTAAATAGAATCTGGGAATCTAATCCAAAAGCTTAAGGCAGTTGGTGGAGTAGCTCATGACATTTATAAACCTTTATAGAAGCCTTTTAGAAGCTGGGATTTTGAAGGGTTGGAGCAACATAGCTTATGAATGTAGTTACTAATCATCATTGATGCTTGATGCATCATTAGGTTTCTATTGGAAAGAATAACAACTCAATTTATGATAAAACAATAATGATTGTGTATGATGATCATTTCAGAAAAGTCCTGCAAGAGACATTTATACCTTCAATAGTGTAGGTAAAGGTGCATGAACTTGCTGAATATGTGTTTAGGTAAAGGTGCATGAACTTGCAGAATATGTGTTTTTCCCTGTGGGTCAGTAGAGGAGGTCAACATAAATATGTAGTGAAGTAAAGCAAAGTGCAATTTAATGTTTCTATGCAAGTTAAAGAAAATGTGTTTCCTATAATATTCAAAGAAATGAATACATCCAATACATAGTTCTCTGCTTCTGGTGTAAGCTTTCAACTTTTCAATCTGTAGATATTTCATCAAACTTTGTCATCTTTTGTACCTTCAAATTGATGCCCTTTGTAAGCATTTCACATTGGGTTTTCTCCTTATATAGTCTCGGGCCTTTTGTCACCTCACAAGCTAGCTTTTGGTGTGAGTTGAGACGAAGGTCCATTTTCTTTAAATGGTATTAGAGCCTGACTCGTTCCTTCTCCTTATATGGTCTCGTGCATTTCTCACCTCACAAGCTAGCCTTTGGTGTGAGTTGAGACGAAGGTCCATTTTCTTTAAATGGTATTAGAGCCTGACTCGTTCCTATCCTTAGTTTACCCAATGTTCGGCCGCCATATTATGTTATCCATGCTCCGGATGTTCCGCTTTGGGCGTGCAGGGGGTGTTTAGTGTCGCATGTTGGTTGAACGAATGGGCTATTGTCTTCTTTTATGGTCTTGGACAATGAGCTAGCTTTTGGGATTGAGGTTATGCCCAAGGTCCATTTTCTTTACATTCTTCGAGATAAATTCAAGGAATGCATCTCTATCCGGTTTAAGCTTTCCGTTTTAGAATCTTGGATATTCTGCAGTACTTATGTTGTTTCATTTTTTTGTGCCTGCAGCATATTACAGTGATATTTGTGTAGGTTCAATTGCATGTCGCCTTGAGAAGAAGGAAGGTGGGGCTGTTCGTGTTTACATAATGACTCTGGGTGTTTTGGCTCCATATCGTGGGTTAGGTATTGGTGAGTACTCAACATATCCTGCTCACCTTGGTCGAAGTTAATGTTAATTACCATATAACTTTCCATGGTTCTTTTCCTGTTTGACTGCTCAAATTGTGTGCATCAACCTTCAATTTGACATTTTCCTTTAATCTTTGAAGTTAGTTGTAAGGCGTTTACACCATTTCAAAACACAATAAAGAAATATCTGACAAGCTTTTTGAATGTTTCTTAGAGAAATTAAAATGAATAGCAAGCAGCAAAGAGTCAATCGATTGCAGTTTCTCCTGACATCTCAATAATTTTGAGCAACTTCTCACTTAGTTCGTCTTTTTATTCTGGTGCAGGTAAAATGTTGTTGAATCATATCCTCAATCTTTCTGTCAAGCAGAACGTTAGCGAGATTTATTTGCATGTGCACACAATTAATGAAGATGCCCTCAATTTCTATAAGAAATTTGGATTCGAGGTTACTGATAAAATCCAAAACTATTATACAAACATAACCCCACCAGACTGTTTTGTCCTGACCAAGTTCATCACTCAAACGAAGAAATAGATAGTCTGAGCTATTTCTTGGTCAAACCTTCACATTATCTTTGAGGTTCTGAGCCTTCTGGTTCTAGTTTTTGCTACTTATGAGTAATTTGCCACCCATTGAATTGTTACAGTATGCCCTTTTATGTTCTATCTTATCCTATCTACAACAACATGAAAGTTGAATTATTTCGCTGTAATAGAAATAGTACAGTTCAATGCAAACATTCAACTTTGGTTAATGAATTGGTCATGAGGGGTTCCCTTTTAATGGGATGCACAGTGCAACCTTCAAAGTTTTTATTTTTTTTGGTTTCCCACTCGGTGTCCGGTACCCGCATTGGAGCGCGATTATATCTGTATTCGCGCCACGTAGGGTCCCATTCGGGGGGAAGCGCTCCCCACCAAGGATTTTTCTATACCCAGAGCTTGAACCCGATATCTTTGGTTAAGGGAATAGTAGACCCATCCGCTGCATCACATCCTTTGGAGATTCATGCTTCATAGTTATATCAATGCTAAACTGGAATTATTATGTTTACTTTGGTGATTCAGGCTCTACTCAATACCAAATCGATTTTTACTTGGTATATGCTGTGTTTTAGGGAAAAAATCATTTACACATGAAAAGAATTGTGGCAAAGCAATGTTGGTGACACCCTTATCGCTATTATACTAAAAGCACGAAGACCCTTAGTGAAATGTCGTTTGTCTTTTTTATCCTTTAAAATAAAGTATATTAGACAAAACATTCATTTATATTATTTTTCTAATACTTAGGAATGATCATTTAATTAATTTTCTAATAATTAAGAACAGTCATTTAATTATAAACTAAATACTTAGGACTTTAATTTGAACTAAAATTTGGTTAATATATTTTTCCTTATTTGAAACATGTAAAAAGTTCTCATATTTGGAAATTCAAAAGCAGTATATTTCTAATTAATATGGTAGTCAATATTTATGATTTAGCATGATTATGCACGATCCAGACATGCACTTTCAAATTCCTATTTTGATATTCTAAGTTTGTTATTAAACTAAGACCAAAAAAAAGGGGATTTTTTCGAAACTTATTTACTAAAATTGTTCTAATTTTGTATGTTATCTGCCCTAAACAAGGATTACTTACAAATTATATATATATTCCACCTTAAAAGGCTCCCAACCCATTATTAGTGCCTTGAATCAAGGATTTAATTACACCCTTTTCCTTTTTTTTTCTTCTCTCTCCCCTCTTCTCTCCACATCGAACTTATATTTAGGGATTTATGTTTGATAATTATTTCAAAATGCATTCATCAAAGCCATGAGATACTGCTGAAATTATCATCTTTCTTTTTTTGAGTCTTTTTCCTCTCTTTATTTTGCTTGTGGATTTAATAATGGATAGGTGTGAATATTTTACAACCATTATCAGGCGGTGGTGGCAGTGGAGGAATAGAATTTCTACGATCATTAATGTGTTGCAACAATATAACGGTGGTCTTGGTTGTTTGGATTTGAGTTTGTTAGTTGGAGGCCTTAACTTCTGCACATTCTTTCATTATCCTCACATAATTGGCAATCAAATGTAACTGTTAATTCTTCATAGCCCATTTTTTTTGGGTCTTGGTTTTATGTTTTGGCCGTTTTTTAAAAATCAAACTGTCTCCTTTTATTAAAACTAGCAGAGAGTAAAGTTGAGGGGTTAAAGCCCCTGGTTACGCCTGAGAGATTATCAAAGTAATCTCTATCTCCTCTACTTTTCTTTCCTTAATAAATCAACTGAAAAAAGAACAATATATGGTACATCAACATACAAATTAAAAATAAATTTCGTACAAAGTTAATGCAAATTTGAATATCTATAATAATATACATAGTAAAAATAAATTTCTTACAACTAATTATATATTATACAACTTATTTACAACTTATCTACAATTTTCATACATTATTTCTACCCAGTTAAATACAACTACAATATCATACAACTTAAATACAATTTTTATACAAATTTTTTACAATATGTCTTTTGTATATTTTGTATCTGATTTATGCATAGTAAAAACAAATTTTATACAACTAATTATATATTATACAACTTATTTACAACTTATCTATAACTTTCATATATTATTTCTACCCGATTAAATACAACTACAATATCATACAACTTAAATATAATTTTTATACAATATGTCTTTTTGCATATGTTGTATCTGATTTGTATATATTTTGTATGCGGTGTGTGCTTCTTCCTCTCTAAAATTCCAATCAAAACTTACTCTCTTAATATAATTTTGATACATATTAATAACTTTATGTAAAAAGATAGTATTGATAACTTAAATACAAATTTTATACAATGATTCATGCATTATACAACTATTTTTTAACTTTCATACAACATTCAAATAAAAAAACATATATAACTACAACAGAATACAATTTACATACAATTATAATACAACTTTAATACAATTTCGTAAGTATATTGTATGTCATACGTTCTTCTTCTTCTTCTTCTTCTTCTTCTTCTTCTTCTTCTTCTTCTTCTTCTTCGAGTTTCAATATGAAATTCAGCCAAAATCAAGTCTAATCTTCACCAAAACACCCTCAAAATTGAGATATAAACTCCAAACAATATTTTAAATTGTTTGCAACAACACCCAACCCAAACAAATAATAGTTTTTGAAAACTCAAATTCGATTTCAAAGTTTCAACGCTTTTTAATGGCTGTCAATGGTGGAGAGTCAAACACCTTCAAAATTTATTGATTGATAATTTTAATTTGAACACCAATTGTACAACATGAAAGAAATTGCTAAATAAACGATTGAAATCCATTGATGAATTCCATTAAAACTCTCTACAACAAGAAAGCATAAAAAACAGAGAACATCAAATGGAGAAAAATTGGGAAAAGAAACAGAGAAGGAGAGTAGAGAGATGAAGAGAGAGAGAGAGAGAGACAAAGACGGAGAGAGAGACGGAGAGAGAGTGAGCAAGTATAAAAGAATAATGAAATAACTGATATTCCTTATTTAATTCCTAATATAAAGGGATACTCATTTAAAACTTATTTGTATATAATTGGTACCATGTAATTAAATTGAAACTTGAGTAGGAAGGGTAATAAGATTTCAAATAGTTTATAGGAAGATAAAATCCAAAAAAAGGTTGTTAACTTATCAATTTCTAGCTCAAACAAGGATATGATAATAACAAAACTATCAATTTGTTTGACATTGAATGTCTTTTATTCGTAGACAAAATTTTATGCATTAAATTCTTTCTTATGTATTTGTGCAAATTTTTATCTTTTTTTAATTATGTAATATAATAATTTGTAAAAAACAAATAATACCAGAAATTAGACAATCAACACAGAATAAGTAAAAAGTATTATTACTTATTGTACGTTTGAATTACTCTTTGGCGCATAACTATAAATTATTAATTTTATCTTAGTAAAAATGAAATTAAAGAAAAACAAGGTAAAAAAATATCGGAAGTCGATAAAGTCGACCGACACTTCTTCGATTTTTCTTATTCTTCATTCTAGATTTACAATGGAATGTAGAATTCCCATAAATTTTGCATAATTTAATTATCTTAGTAAAAGGAAATACGAAAGCACTTTAAATGAAAAATTATGATTGATTCTCTGGTATACAATAGAATATCCATTATCCATTAACCAAATGCGGCTTCTATAAAATTTATGTATTAAAAGGTAAATATACATTCTAATAAATATGATAATTAGATATAATAACCTAATTTCTACAATTACGACACTATGTTACTGTCACGATCCAGATTCCCTATAGGTCGTGGTAGCGCCCAACGTTGCCGCTAGGCAAGCCAACGGTGCACTAACCATGTGTTTATTCTTTCAACATTTTAGAAATAGTTTATTTTTAATTAATAAATAAGTAAGAGGTGAGAAATTTAGTAAAATGAAGTGTAAACAATTACAAAAACAAATATGGTGAAGTAAATACTCAAAATCATTAAGTGTCTACTAGCAAAATTTCACCTGGTGTCACAAGTGTATGAGCTACTAGTAGAATATACAAAACACTAATTTGCTGTCTGAAATAAAGTAGACAGAAAGCAAAATACAAAAGAAAGACTTCGGGTGCTGCAGAACGGGCTCGGAAGGCAGCTTATCGCTCAGTCTCGGAGTATCAGGAGTGCGCGCCGGGATAACCACCAGATGTACCTGCCTCAGATCCTGTACGGTTAGTGCAGAAGTGTAGCGTGAGTACATAAACAACATGTACCCAGTAAATATCTAGTCTAACCTCGAAGAAGTAGTGACGAGGGGTGGACATCGACACTTACTATGGGCTAACAATAAAATGCAAGAATTATAAATAAGCACGGATTATGTAAATAATTAATACAACTCAGTAACAAGCAGTGAATAATAATTCTTTCACTAATAATAAATTCTAAGTCAATTCCTATCATTTAAATAATTATAACCGCTCAAGCTATAAATTAATATCACGTATAATTAGGCTCTGAGTATTATCACGCACGATTTATGCCGAGGTCGTCCGACCTGATCCAGAAATATATTGTGTGCACTGCCGAGGATCGAACGGCACAAACCATAGATGCATCTATTAACCTGTCGAGGCGAACGACCCGCTCCCATGAGAGTAGAGGAATATACATCGCTCGTGAAAATACTTGCGACGCGAGTGAACATGGTTTTATCAAGGTTATTATAAAATTCTTCAATTCTTCACAAATATAAGAAATCCAAACTAGAGACTTTAAATCTTAAAATTCTTAATCTCAGCTCTATTTAAGACAATTAATATGCATAATCAACATAATAGTATAAACAAAACATGATGTAAATCTAAGACTATCCGGACATCACATGTAATATAGATACGCATGGGCTCTCTTCACCTAGTGCGTACATAGCTCCCCACATAAGTAATTCGCAACAAAATACACCTAAGGGGATGAGTTCCCTCTTACAAGGTTAGGAAAGAGACTTACTTCGTTCTCAAGCTCACTTTCGATCCTCAAATTCGTTCTAAAGCCTCAACTCGGTGCCAAACGACTCGAAACTAGTCAAATATTATATAAATTAATCAATACATGCTCAAAATTTCATAATTTAACTATTAGAGTAATTACCCAACCCAAATTGGATGATTCCTAAAATTCACCCCCAGCCCCACATGCCCGGATTCCGAAATTATTTGAAGATAAATGTTACTTATAACCTCAAAAACTTAAATATATAATTTTCACTCAAACCCACAACCATTTTCGTGGTTAAATCCTATTTTTATCAAAATATAGGTTTTTCAACTAAACCCATAATTTTCATAATTTTTCATGTTAAAATCTACCTGTAATCTATGTATTTAATTTTCATTGGATAGAAATAACTTACCTCAAGTAGCTAGGTGGAAACCCCTCTCCAAAAGCTCCAAAATCGCCCAAGAAAATGAAAGAAATGAGTCAAGACAATGGTCTAAGTCCGTCTTAAACGACCTCACTGCCTTTAGTGGTTTCGCTTCTGCGGACAATCTCCCGCATCTGCGGAACCGCTTCTGCGGAAGCTATGTCGCATCTGCAGTCAGGCCTGGTCAGCCTCCAAGCGCACCTGCGGTCTCTTCCTCGCAGAAGTGAGTCTGCTTCTGCGGAACTTCCACCGCTTCTGTGGTCTATAGGCCACAGTCCCAGGTCACTTCTGTGATAGAAATCTCGCATCTGCGCCTTTGCAGATGCGACCCTTTCCCTGCTTCTGCGACCATGAGACAGCCCACTCCCTTGCGCTTCTGTGGCCCTGGGATCGCTTCTGCGAGCTCACATCTAAAACCAAAAGCTCGCTGTGTGGGAACACTAGAACTAGTGCACCAGCAGCCCCTTTCAAGTTTTAACTCAATCCGTGCATCGTCCGGATTGCACCCGAGGCCCCCAAGGCCTCGTCCAAACATACCAACAAGTTTGAAATCATGAGACCGACTTAATCAGACCCTCGAAACACAAAAAACAACAACTAAACTAAATATCACACCCCAAACCAAATCGAATCAATTTATGAACTTCAAGTTCTTCCAACTTACTCTGAACGCACCGAATCATACATAAATTACTCGGAATGTTGCGTGCAAGTTTTAAATCACCATACGGAACTATTCACAGGCTCAGAATCCCAAATGGACCTTGATAACACCAAAACCTACTCCAAACCAAATTTAAAGAACTTAAAAACCTTCAATGTGCCAACTTCCAATATTAAGTGCCGAAACGCTCCCAGGTCATCCAAAACCCGATCCGAACACACGCCCAAGTCCAAATCATCATATGAACCTATTGGAACCGTCAAATCTCGGTTCCGAGGTCGTTTATTAAAAATGTTGACTCAAGTCAAACTTAGCCTTTTTTAGCCAACATAAGAAACCAAGTGTTTCGATTTCAACTGGACCCTTCCATATCCCGAACTAACCATCCCCGCAAGTCATAAAACAGTAAAAGCAAATAGGGGGAGTCTTATTTAGGGGAACGGGGATCTAGGGAGCAAAACGACCGGTGGGGTCGTTACATTCTACACCTCTTAAACAAACGTACGTCCTCGGACGGGTCTAGAGTCGTACATGGAGTGCCGAATAAGTGTGGATATTTGGACCTCAACTGGAGAAACTGCCTGTCAACAATGGCAACTGGCTCCTCGTCGTAACCCAGGCTCTCATCTAGCTGAACCGTGCTGAAGTCTAACACGTGCGACCTGTCGACATGATACCTCCGGAGCATAGACACGTGGAAAATCGGATGAACTCCCGATAGACTGGGAGGAAAAGCAAGCTCATAAGCAACCACTCCAACTCGTCTCAACACCTCAAATGGACCTATAGACCTTGGGCTCAACTTGCCCTTCTTTCCGAACCTCATGATTCCGTCATCGGGCGAGACCTTCAAGAGAACCTTCTCGCCTACCATAAATGATAAATCACACGCCTTCTGATCCGCATAACTCTTCTTTCTGGACTGTGCTGTGCGAAGTCGCTCCTGAATCAACTTTACCTTTTCCAAGGCATCCTTCACCAAATCAGTACCATATAACTTAGCCTCGTCGGGCTCAAACCATCCGATGGGCGAACGACATCGCCAACCATATAAAGCCTCAAATGGAGACATCTCGATGCTGGACTGATAACAGTTGTTGTAAGAAAACTCAGCCAAAGGCAAGAATCGATCCCACTGCCCTCCGAAGTCAATCACACATGCTCTGAGCATATCCTCCAAGATCTGAACTGTCCGCTCCCACTGCCCGTCGGTCTACGGATGAAAGGCTGTGCTGAGCTCTACCCAGGTCCCCAACTCGCTCTGGACTGCCCTCCAGAAATGTGAAGTAAACTGAGGGCCTCTATCTGATATGATGGAAACAGGTACACCATGGAACCGAACAATCTCATGAATGTATATCCGGGCCAACCTCTCTGAAGAATTCGTGGTCACAACCGGAATGAAGTGTGCCGATTTGGTCAACCTGTCAACATTGACCCAAACTGCATCAAACGTCCGCAAGGTTCGCGGCAATCCAACTACGAAATCCATAGTAATGGGCTCCCATTTCCACTCAGGTACAACCCCTCGGTATGGCGGACTGCTGACCGGAAGTCTGACCTTGATGGCCTGAATACCCACTGAAGGAACCCTGAATAGCTGGTGGCCTGTTGGAACTCTCTGGCATGACGCTGAAATAGGGCCGCACTGGAGCACCCTGAGGAGGTGGCAGTGCTGGATATGTGGGCCTGCTAGGCTGACCCCTTATGAAATGACCCCTACCCCTAGCCGGGGAACCACTAAACTCTCCAGAATATCGAAACCACTTATCCCTCGTCGCCTGGTCTTGGCTCCGCTGACGAACACCCTCGATCCTCCGAGCTATCTTCACAACTAGCTCGTAAGAAGTCCCCATATCAACCTCTCGGGCCATAGTTGCCTGCTACTCGACTGCAAACCTGCAACAAACCTCCGTACTCTCTCTGCATCAGTCGGAAGTATCATAAGTGCATGGCGAGACAACTCAGAGAATCTCGCCTCATAGTCGATCACAAACATCTGGCCCTGCTGGAGCTGCTCGAACTGAAATCGCAACTCTTTCCTCTGAGAGAGTGGAATATATCTGTCCAAGAAGAGGCGTGTGAACTGATCCCAGGCCATGGGAAGAGAACCGGCTGGTCTATCGAGAAGATAAGACTGCCACCATCTACGGGCCCTGTGTCACGACCCTAACCCCGAACCCGATCGTGATGGCACCTCTCGTGAAGACAAGGCCAGCCAATTTAACCAAAATCTCATTTTAAGCAGTTAATTAACATGAAAATAATATAAGCATGATTTAATAGCAATAATTCGCGGAAATATAGTTAACCATAATAGAAACCATCCCGACACAGCCCAAAGCGGGGTGTCACAAGTCATGAGCAACTATGGATCCTGATACAAGTTTACTAAATACAATATCTGGCACAACTGTTTGAAGAACATAGAAATAATAAGATAAGGGAGATACAGAGCTGCGGACGCCGACAGCTACCTCGTAGTCTCTGAATCACCGCCTGGACGGGAGGAGTCAGCACTTCGGAGCGGAACCAACAACGTCTGAATCTGCACACATGGTGCAGGGAGTAATGTGAGTACTCTGACCCAGTGAGTAAGAAATATAAATAATGACTTAAAGTAAGAAAGCACGTAAAGCACAAGGCATTCTATAATGAAGCAGTAAAACATCATTTGAAGACAGTAAAGCAGTGAGAAATCAAGTAAAATCTCCTTTCAACAGGTAAAACATGTAATTTTTCAGGTAAATAATGTGAAGTAAAAAAAAAAAGATAGAAGATCGCCCCTCGGGCTCAGTATCAACAAGTCCGCCCCTCGGGAAATATCGCAGAACAGTACCAGCCCCTCGGGCTCAAATCTCAGAACAATACCAGCCCCTCGGGCTATCACATGGAACAGTATCAGCCCCTCGGGCTAGGGCTGTTTTGTGGTCCGGGCCCAGCCCGGGACCGGCCCGGGCCAAACGGGCCAAATTGGCCGGTCTCTAGTGGTGCAAAAGCCCATAGCGGGCCGGTCCGGACCAAATAGCCCGTGAGCCCGGGACCGGCAGGCAGGCCTTGGCCGGTTCAACCCGGCCAAACGGGCCCAACGGCTATTTTTAAAATTTTTTTTTAAAAAAAGGGTCAACGGTCAGATTTTTAAAATCTAGCCGTTGGCCTTTAATTTTTAGCCGTTTGGAAGTTCAAAAAATAGCCATTTGCCCCCCAAACTTTGTTTTAATTCCAAACTTTTTATAGATACACTCTTTCCCTATTCTCAACTATAAATACCCCCTCATTCTTTCGTTTTTACTCACAAATTCATCAATCTCTCTCAATCTCTCTCTAATTTTCTTCATAATTGCTTACTTTATTATTGCAATTTCGTGAAAAATTGTGAAGTTGGTGAATTGAAGTATTCAAGTCTTCAACGATATTCAATTTTCAAGAAGTTGTTCGTCAATTCGGTAAACTTGTTCCAACTCTTAAGTTTTAATATTATAGTTTTGTTTGTTTTATTTAGTATAATTATAATTAATATGGACTTTTCTTTGAAAAAAATATTTGGTGGTAAGGGTAAGGGAAAATCTAAAATTGGTGAATCTAGTCGCCAAGCTACTACTCCTCCCCCTGTTACCCGTCCTCCTCCACCTGTTATTCTTGATAGTGATAACCCTTGTTTTCAATTTTCCAATAGTCAATTTTGCCATGATGTTGCACCAGGTCAGCAATTAGATGAAGAAGTTATGAATGCTCTTTATCCTAATCAAACTATCTTTGAAAATGATGAGGAAAATGATGATTTAGATGAAATGCAGCCGGATTTAGTTGATACACCTACTAGTCCTGTTAATAACCCAACTGATGCCCCGCCTAACCCTCCTGTAGTAACCCCTACTTTTAATAGAAAACCTTCTAAACAGCCCGAAACATCTCTTGTTTGGCACTTTTTTACTCAACTAAGAGAACAAAATAAGGCTAAGTGTAAAACTTGTGGGTCTTTGATGGCTCATAAATATACTGGCAACCGTAGCGGTACAGGTAGTTTGACTAGACACATATTGAAACACCCTAGAGATAAAGCTAGATATTTACAAATGAAAGCTGCGGAAGAGGGGACAAGTGTAGATACTATGGTTCACCCTTGTACAGGTTCAAATCTAGTTCAACCGGGAATTAACACTGTTACCGGTGGCATTTTATATTACGATCCAAAT
>MCJB01008346.1:231524-250840 GCA_002018475.1 Nicotiana obtusifolia | reverse complement strand
GGGATGGGAAGTAGGGTAGGGTGGGTAGGTGGAGGTGTGGTGTGGGTTGATGGGAAATAAGACGAGAAAGGTTAAAAAAAAGTTTTCGAAATTTTTTTTCTTCTCTTGATAGGAAAAATATTTCATCTAATTAACAAAAAAAGTTCTCGAGGAAAATACTTTCCAAACTATTTAAGCTAAAAACACAACCTTAATCGAAAAACATATTGTTGTGGAAAATTTCAATTTCGCCTACGTCAGAAGGTGGGGTTGGAGGGTTGGCGCGTCACAAGCGGGCTCATTAAGGTGGGCCGGGCAAATTAAATCGGGTTAAAGGTTGACGGAGGCAGCGCTTATGGGTTCGTATTCCAAAACGTAAGAAATCGTTATCCTGAGTCCTGCACTAAAAATTTAGTTTTCTTTTTTCCTTTCAGAAAGGTAACAGATTTCACCGAAGTTTAGTGAAGAATGGCGACGCTGGCGGCGGCGCCGTGGTTTAGAGCAAGGTTGATCCCGGAGTTAAAGAACCGCCAGTCACTACTATACTGTCGCGGCAACCACAGTTACCGGCAAAGTCTCTGCTCCCGTAGAAGTAGTTTCTCAGTTTATGCTTCAGCAGGGGACGGAGGGGATGTCAGAGTTCGGTTTGCGCCATCTCCTACCGGTAATCTCCACGTGGGAGGCGCTAGAACTGCACTCTTTAACTACTTATATGCGCGGTCCGTCCCGGTTCCTTGTTTTCTTCTCCATTTTACCGATTGAGAAACGCTTTTTTTAACTTGTATTTCTCTGTTACATTATGTTACTCTAAGTACAGGGCAAAAGGCGGGAAGTTTATACTCCGGATTGAAGATACAGACCTGGAAAGATCCACAAAGGAGTCTGAGGAGGCCGTGCTTCGTGACCTTTCTTGGCTTGGTCTTGCTTGGGATGAAGGTTCTATCATCTACCACCCTTTCTGTCCCTTTGCTAAATTGCAGATTTCTGAAGTCTGTGTCTTGTTGTATGTAACTAAAGGTTTGAGCTGAGCTTACATCTTATATATTTATTAGTAACACAAGTATTATAGTAAATCCCCAACTCATCAGAAATATTATATAAAAAACGATGCCCCCTCAGTCAAACAAGTATTTAAAGTATTTCTTCTTTGGACTAGGCTTGTGAAGTAAAGAGCCTAATGTCATGACACGCCACATCATCATGCCACGCAGGTGCCATTTGGCATATATTAATGCCATGTGGAAGCTTACATAGGAGGAATATTAGCATTTGTGAGAAGATTCTAGATAAGTATGGAAATTTCGTTAGGAAGACTCTATATCCCTAAGAATTTGTTAGGAAAGTGCTTCGAATCTTCTAGGTTTGTAGAGAGTTCTAGAGAAAGCCGTTATCTTGTAAATATTAAGGATTTATATAACAATTAATATTTATATACTAGCCCCTAGGAGACTAGTATATAAAGGGGGCCATTCATTTTTAATTCACCAAGCAAAACAATCAAGTTCTCTATTATACAAAAGCTTATTTTGGCAATTCTCCTTTGTTCTAACATTCCCTTAGCGATCTTTAGTGTATTAAGGCTAACTTGGCATAGTAAGAATGCGAGCAAGTTGTGCAAAATCGTGAGCGAGTTGTCAAGTGACGCACGTGTACTTAGTCAAAAACTAAAGACGTGACAACGTGGTATCATACCAAAGGTTATGACTAAGGAATGTTAGAAAGAATACAAGAGATTGATAGAAGGAAGCTTTGCAGGGAACTATGGTTGGAATTACCAAAAGGCGTGGTACTTGCAAAAGGGACCAATGTGAAGGTCCTAAGAGAAAGCAGTATGGCGGTGCACGGGACGCATTCGAGGTGGCAGACTTACTTTGGAGGATGGACAAGTACTTTGAGGTAGTCAAGGAGGATGATGAAGTTGTTATGGTATGAAACGCCTCAATGTACTTGACCGAGGCTGCCGCGTTATGGTGGCGTCGAAAGTGTACTGACATGGAGAAGGGGCTATGCAAGATTGAGACTTGGGAGCAGTTCAAGAAGGAGTTGAAGAGGCAATTCTACTCGATGAATGTGGTGTACGAGGCTAGGCGGAAGCTAAGGGAGCTCCGACAGACGGTCACATTTTGGGAGTATGTGCGCGAGTTCACTATCTTAATGCTGCAAATCTTGTCATGGTCCAAGGAAGATTCCTTCTTCTACTTCATGGATGGGTTGCAAAATTGGGCAAAGCAAGAGTTAAGAAGACATCAAGTAGCCCATGTGGACGAGGCCATAGCGGTAGCTGAGTCGCTTGTTGACTTCAAGATGGAGCCTGCCAAGTCCAAAGAAGGCAACGCCGAGAGGGGTGAGGGAGATCACGACGAGGACAATAAGAAAGGCATATCCGAGGTATACAAGGGTAATGTCAAGGGGCCATCCCATAACGGACAGGGGTCCAAGAGAAACGGCAAGGGGACGGAAAACAGTAGCGAGTATGTGCCTAAGAGAGGGTCCTACTTCTGTAAAGGATCACATCGGGCAAGTGAATGCCCTGGGAAGCTTGCAGCAATGATCGGGAACTTTGCCCAGGCACACAAGGGGGACACAGAGAGGACCGCCTGCATTAGGGAGATGTGCTTGGAATCTAAGCTGAACGTAGGGGATTCCAAAGCCGATCTTGGCGCCATGCAAATGGAGCATGGTGGCAGCAAGAAAAGTTGGCGGACATAGTTGAAGTGGATGGCGATTTACAAAGTGATGGCACGCTATCAGACTTAGACGATGCACCAAGCAGAGGGGTCAAGTTTTCCAGTAAGGTTGTGACCACAGAGGGCAGCCAAATAGGGAGTGGAAGCATGGACCCGATGCTTGAGAAGCTGCTAGACTTGGTCGAGTCATGGATAGATTCAGGCCAAGAGCAAGGAGAGGCATCCGATGGGTGGATGATCGAGGTCATCATTGCTAGCCGTCCAAAGTACAAACGGGGTAAGAAGAAAGGTGACCAGTACGTTGTGACATGGGAAGGCGAACCTCTCCATAGAGCATCATGGCTAATGGACAAAGATCTCCGGCGACATCAAGGCAAGTAGCGCGCGTACGTGTCGATGCTTTGTGCCGAGGGCGGCACAAAATTGGGCGGGGGAGAGTGTCATGACCCGCCACATCATCATACCACGTAGGTGCCATTTGGCATATATTAATGCCATGTGGAAGCTTACACAGGAGGAATGCTAGCATTTGTGAGAAGATTCTAGAGAAGTATGGACATTTCCTTAGGAAGACTCTAGATCCTTAAGGGTTTGCTAGGAAAGTGCTTGGTAAATTCTAGGTTTGTCGAGAGTTCTAGAGAAAACCCTTATCTTGTAAATATTAAGGATTTGTATAACAATTAATATTTATATACTAGCCCCTAGGAGACTAGTATATAAAAGGGCCCATTCATTTGTAATTCACCAAGCAAAACAATCAAGTTTTCTCTAATACAAAAGTTTCATTTGGCAATTCTCTTGTGTTCTAACATTCGCTTAGCGATCTTGAGTGTGATAAGGCTGACTTGGCATAACAAGAACGTGAGCAAGTTGTGCAAGATCGTTAGCAAGTTGTCAAGTGCCGCATGTGCGCTTAATTCAAGACTAAGGACGTGAGTAAGCTGAGTAAGCTCAGGTGAGCATTCTCAATATTATGCCTTGAAGAGGACTCAAATCTCCACGCTATTTAGCATGAGATTTTGAGTCTCGCGTGTCTTAACATTTTACCAGCAAGGCATCTTAAAAGTGAATCGTATTTCATGAATGTGATATCTATCTAGTGTGATGTTAGGCCCTAGTTGGACATCCAATTGCTTCAATTTGAGTTATCTGGATAATGCAATGCCTGATACATCTAAAATAGATGGCCACTTTCTGGCTTGTCTTGTTAGTGTCCTTAGAATGGAACTTTTGGACAAGCCTGTTGATATTCTGCACATACAAAACTGTCAAAGCTCAATAGCTAAAATTAGTGTTATAAATTGATCCAATGAAGCTGACACGTTTTATAACTTTTCGAATGACGCGGTTTGTGAAAGTGTGTGGCCATCTCATCTAAAAGTTTAAGCTGTTAGAGATAACACATTTTTATTCATTTAGTTATATCTTCAACACACTCCCTCTAATGGGAGCCTATCTTTTCATGGGCCAAACACGTGGATATTCTTTTTAATTAAGCGCGACAGTGAGATTTGAACTCAGGATCTATGTCTGCTCTGATACCATGTGGAAATGTGTGACGATTCTTTTAGTTATATTTTCAACACAGTCAAATATCAAAACTACGGACTCGTTAGCATTAAATTAAATATATGCTTTTAAAAGTAAGACAATTTTATTAGCAACAATTATTTACCTTATAAAAAATAAACAAAAGTCAACACCAAAGAGGTAGTGGAATGTACAAAATTACACAAAAAGCTGGGAATTACTTTACGTAGTGCTGAGACTATCTATGATTTCCAGCATTGACTCTTTATCATTTAAATGTATCCTTTCGCCAACACTTTAAATTATATAAGCATCTATACTTTACAAGAGAAAATCTTTTCTAATTTCCTGTCAGAATATCTATGATTCCCTGCAAGGCACACTGTTAAAAAATGTGTAACTCCATAGCTTTCTGATTTCTTCTCTCATCTTGCAGCCCTGCTGAGAAGCTAATGCTTGTTTCACAGTCCCTGTCATCACCCAATTGATGCCACATATGTTCAAAAACCTACTCCTGATGTCTGTCCTGTGAATCTGCAATGTAAAAAAGGATTTCTTGCAGTTTCTATGTCTTTTTCACATAAAAAGTCTTGTGTGAGAACATGCCTCATTGTGAAGCAATCCACCCACAGATATCGAGCTTTTGTTTTCCATAGCTTCTTCCAAGGCTCCTCCTCCAGTTCCCATTCTTTAGCAAAAATTAGTATCAGGACTAGGCAGTAAAGCTACCATTGTTCTTCTCTTTCCACCATGTAGAATCCTTTTGATTATCCATCACTCGAATTTGGTTCTAAACTTTTAATAACTGTGTAACCCTTTCTATTTTCCAGTCCTTAAAATATCTTCTAATTTCTAACTTCCAACCATCATTGATCCAGCTTTGCACAATACTGATTTCCTTATCAATCAGCAGATTGAAAGCGTGCCTTTTGACTCAAACCAATCTCTTTATTTTACTTGTGACCTGTTAATTGCTTGTTGCCTTTATAATTGTCTGTTTTAAAGTTTTTTTTTAATAAGGAAAACCGCAGGCTAATGCTGTTTTTAAGTTCGCATTAAGGAAAACTAGCTAGTAGCAAATGATATAAGGTGAGATTGAAGGTGAGGAATCAAATCCTCGTTGCTTGTTACTTGTCATTTTGACATTGGGACAGTCTTTAAACTCTGTCTTAGTTTTCATCCTTTTTTATCTTAATATATAATTCTAATTTCTAAGTGATCACAATTATTGATGACATATTCTTTTACCTATCAAAATATTTAAAAAAATGATGTCACTTCTTTTTTGCAGGTCCTGGAATTGGTGGGGAATATGGACCGTACAGGCAGTCTGAGAGGAATGCCCTTTACAAGCAATTTGCTGAAAAGCTTTTACAATCCGGTCATGTTTATCGATGTTTTTGCTCAAATGAGGTGATTTATTGAATTTTCATTTCTTTCCTTGGGTATGCTGGCCGGTTTTACAGTGTGAATTTTGAGAGTTAGAAATCTGACATCTAGAATGTAAGTTCACAGAAGCAGATATTTGTGCTACAGAATCCTTTTGGATTCCATCTATTATACTAATTTCAGGAGCACGATGCTCGCAAGTTGATGCCTCTTAAACTGCTCCATGGTTTATCTGCTTGATGGTTCAATACGTTGTCCAATTTTGTGGTCTTAGTATATCGTATTTAATGACAGTGTAATAATAAAGCATTTTCTGTTGTGCAGGAATTAGAAAAGATGAAAGAGATTGCAAAGTTGAAGCAGTTGCCTCCAGTATACACTGGGAGGTGGGCAAGTGCTACAGAGGAGGAAGTGGTAGAAGAGCTGGCAAAAGGGACCCCATACACATACCGATTTCGAGTACCAAAAGAAGGGAGCTTAAAAATTGATGACCTCATTCGTGGTGAAGTTAGTGATATTTCTCAACTAATTTGTACCAGTAAAATTTATTCCCATCTAAGCTGGTGGTTCTTTTTTTTTTTTAATTGTCATAATTCCGGTCCAAACTTATTATGTTGAACCGCCAACTGGTGAATAAATTGAAGATTTTTTTTAGATATCATCCAAGCTAACAATGGCAATTTTATTGCTACAACGTTGTGTTATGATATTATCCTCGTATCTTCTAGAATATTAGAAACAAAAGAAGAAAGGGGGTACTTTTTCAAGGGGAAAAAAGGGAAGAAAGGGGGTGGTTCTGTCTAGTTTTTTTCCTAGGGAATAATTAAGTTGGGGGTGACTCTTGCTTAAAGTAAGAGCTATGACTAGATGAGTCCATTGCCTTATTTGGATAGATTGGCTAATTTCTCTAGGTCATCAATTGTTGGTTTCAAACTCTGTAATTGTTGTGTAGTGATCTGGTGATTATGGGCTTGGGGTTCTAGGGTATTAGAAGTTGGAGATTGTAGAAACTAGATAAAAGAGCACTATAGAATACCAACAGTCTAGATTGGGAAATAGGGAGTGGAACTTAGTGATATTAGAAACTAGATAAAAAGGTACTGCAGGAAGCTAATACCCTAATACATAAGTATCGTTGCCTTTTTTATTTCTTGTGAATTTTTCTTTCTTCTTTCTTTTTTGTTTCCCCCCTTTTTTCTCAATGATGCACGATAGGTGGAAGTGGTAATGATAAGAAGTTTTTTAAATCGAAATTTGCTATCTATATCAGCTGGAACTGACAGTGCACAGAGAAGCTGAAGAAATTATGGAGAAATGCCCCTTTGTATATTTTCTGGACAACGTGAAAAAGGAACCATAGATGTTTTAAGAATAATTTTTTGTCCTTACCTTTTGTAAAGTTTAAATGCTTACAGAATCTATATTTTTGGGTTCGGAAGAACTCAGTAGAAGGACTAGAATATCTGTTGGAATCCATGTACTCCTTTAATTGAGAAGTCCTATAAATTCTGCAAAACTTTTGTGTAATAATACTTGCTTGGTACTTGACAATGGAATAAAAGTTTATTTTGCCTATCAGAAAAAGAAGAGGAAATGGTTGAAATAACTTAACTGTGAATTTTTTATCTTTGACAAGAAAGTAAAAAATGCTGGAAATTTTTCATGCAAGGCACGTGTGCATCTCAGTTACTACGGTGGACTAACTTTCTTGCAATTTCATGAAGGTCAGTTGGAACTTAGACACACTTGGAGATTTTGTGATCATGAGAAGTAATGGACAACCTGTTTACAACTTTTGTGTCACAGTTGATGATGCTACTATGGCAATCTCCCACGTCATAAGGTATTAGAGAAATCTAATTTTAATACTGTATGACAGAACTGATGCTATACTCTATAGGCCATAGGCATCCACTGAAAAGTTGAGTAACGACGAAGAGGGTAATATGATTATAGTGATCTTTTGTTGTTAAAATGAAACATCAGTCATGATGTAAATATGTGTTTAGATTAGTTCTCAATATTATGGAAACAATCTCTCTATCCTCACAAGGTAGGGGTACACGCTACCCTTCCCAGACCCCACGGTATGGGATAATACTGGATGTTGTTGTTTCAGTTGTGTGCTATCACTACACAGACTCATTCATTTTCCTTGATACACCATTGTCAAATGGGTATGACATGGTTACCTTGAGATTGTACTGAAACCTTGCTAAAAATCGAGCTTACCCATGCCATAATTTGTACCTGAGGCTATGGCTCCCTGTAACATAGGTTGTACTATTTTGTTTTCTGCACAGGATACAGCCACTTTTCAATATGTAGAATGTATTTTTGAATTGTTTATTTGGCACTCAAGCACTAATGAAATCTTGATGCTTCAGAGCGGAGGAACATTTGCCGAATACTCTAAGGCAAGCATTAATATACAAGGTACTGCTTTTCCCGGTCTCCTCCCCTTTCTTCCCCACCCCCTCCCCAAAAAAAAAGAAGAAGAGAAGAAAGAAAATGAAAAAAAAGCTAAAGGGAAAAAGAGAGTGAAGAAAATGGAAAAAGAAGAGAAGAATCCTTAGGCAGTTCTGGGTATATGATTTCACTTCTAGAAGCTCATGGAGAAATTTCCTTGTTACCCTGTTGTAGGCACTAGGTTTTCCGATGCCTCACTTTGCGCATGTTTCTTTAATTCTTGCACCTGATAGAAGCAAGCTCTCTAAACGGCATGGTGCAACATCAGTTGGTCAGGTAAATGATTGACATGTTATTGCATGCTTCCCTTTTGAAACAGTTTTATGGGTTTTACGTGTCAGGTAAAATATATTCCTTTGCTTTGGATTTTCTCTACCCTTTCCTTTTGAACTGGAAAAGTGAGAAATCTCAGTGTTTTCCTTTTCCCTGACAGTTCAGGGACATGGGCTATTTGCCTCAGGCAATGGTGAATTATCTAGCTCTTTTGGGATGGGGTGATGGCACAGAAAATGAGTTTTTCACCCTTGAACAACTTGGTCGGTTGGTTGCCTCTATGCTGATGTTCACATAGCTAATTTTAGCTTCCATTCATTTCTATTTATTTGCCTTTCAAGTGTGATAGCTTCTCATCTCACTTGCAGTTGAAAAGTTTACAATTGAACGTGTAAACAAAAGTGGTGCCATTTTTGATTCGACCAAGTTAAGGTATTATATTTTCTTCTGCTATATAGATAGGATTACATTTCTTGATTCTTGTTTAAAATGTGAATATGAACTTCAGGTGGATGAATGGTCAGCATTTGAGATCTCTACCATCTGAAGAGCTGAACCGAATTATTGGTGAAAGGTGGAAGGGTGCAGGCATCACTACAGAATCACAAGGAATCTTTATACAGGTAAAAAAATTTCTCTTTTTTTCTTTTCTCCACCACATCTTGTAGCCTGTTCAATGAAGAGTTTGACTCTCATTCTTCCTTAAGTGATTGTTCCTATCCCGTCTAAGTTTTACCAATCCAAGAAGAATAAACTATGTTTGTGCAATGTGATGTGATCTGACAGTTCCATGTTAATGGTTGGGAGCACGTTCTTATGTATTGCGACTGATAGCTTCTGATGGAGCTTATTCTTAATGCACTGTTGGTGCAAGTTGGGATAAAGTGGTTACAGACCCTTATATGAAATGCAACAAGCAGCAGTATCACTATAGGTAGTTGTTTTACCATGTGATGGTCTGCTACGACTTGGCTGGCTGATTCTGGATAGACCTAGTGCAACACAGCCAGTTGAATTAAATCAGGGATTCTTTTTGCATGACTGAATGAATCGGGGATGTTTGGTGCCGGATATGACACCAAGTCATTAAACTCAAGATTCTACTTAAGATAACTTAAGATTCTCTGGGGTCCGATCTTCAAGTTATAAATTGTTGCAGATAGTGTCTCTATGCAAAGTTACCGGAAAAAGAAAAAAGATACCCCAGTACCTTATAAAACATTATAAATTTATGACCTAAATGTCTCATAAAAGTGTTGGAAGGAAAATTTTAATATGATATCAAGATGTACATCCTTAGAGGCTATCAGGAAAGTCAAAACATCTTGGAACTTGACTTACAATTTAGTAATGTGAAACACATTCTTTGTGTTGTTAACTAGCAAGCTAATTAAGAAATTTATTGTCACATAATGTAAAAGTGACTTGATGCTGGAAAGGTTGGTATATTTCTCTAAATATATCACATTAAGGTGTTTTCATGGCAGAGTTGCTTCAGTATATTTCGATCCATAAAACTGTGGGGTTGTAGGAGTTGGATGACAATTTTAACAACCTTCTATCAAAACTTGAAAACCTTAAATTGATGTGTGTTGATGTAAAAGAATCCTAAATTTCTAATTTTCTGATTTAAAACTCTGTGATCTGGAGGATATAAGGCTAGTGATGTTCCTGAAACTTGTTGTCGCTATAATATAACATTGTAAAACAATAATTTCACTTGTTTCAATACTAGGCTGAGGACAATTAACAAATAGGGCTAAACTCTACCATGGAAAGTACAAAGAAAATTATCGATTAGCTCCTTCGAGCATCCTTATGCAATGTGTTGTACGCGGATGGAAAAGTTTAAGTCTTTACTCTTATAGGATTTTCTAAAGCTAAGTAACCAGCTTTCTTTTTCTTCTGTGATGAGTTGGTTGTATAGCTAACTTGTCATCAAGCAAAGCTACTAGCTGCTGCGAACATGATTAACAGAGTTTGTGTTATAGAAATTAGTTTTACCTTGTACCGAAGTACAACCAGCTGGCCAATTACATGATTTTAGCCTTTAGTATCCTGATTTGGTTCTATTTCAGTTGGCCTGCTCTCTATTTTGGTCTGGAATAAAAATATGACCTATTAAGAAAATGGACCTTCGGCCTAATTTAACTCAAAAGCTAGCTCATGAGGTAAGGATTGTCGAAGAACATATAAGGAGAAACCATCACAATATCTTCACAAATGTTGGAAAATCTAACACCTTTCGGCATGCCTAGGCTTGAACAACTAGAGCTTGGATAACATAACATGGGGCTCGGCGTTGGGAAACAAGCAGGGATGGGTCTGGGTCTGGCTCTGTTAAATAGACCTTGGTCTAGCTCAATCTCAAAAGCTAGATCATAACGTAAGTATTGTCCGAGACGATATAAGTAGACAACAACCCATTCGCTCAACAATGCAGGACAATCTAACATGGCCAGTTCGTTTCAGGGGTTCGGTTTTTCGTTTAACCAAAAAACCGAATTTTTTCAAAAGCTTTTGTCCTCTTAGTCCCTTACCCAGTTACCCTAAGCTTATACTTAGCCCGAAACCAACTCTTATTCTGAAGAATCTTAAAGCTCAATCCTAAGCCATTGTTTGTAACTTCAGTTCTTGCCCTGTGCTCTAGGATTCAAACAAGTTTCAGAAAGGAGATTTTAAGAAGCCCTGAAGCTTATCATGCATCATCAAGAATTAAACCTTCAAAAAGCTCAGAGTTTTCAACTATGGTCTTCAAGAGTGGTTTAATGGAAAATGAAGAGAGGGATGCTGATACAGAAAGAAGAAAGACGATGAAATGGATGGTTGGACAATTTGTAGTCCTCCAATCTCTTCTAGAACATTTGCTTTCGAACTTAAACTTATAAATTAGCTGGCTCTTGATTCTATCAGGGAATGATGTATTTTTATTGGAGAATACTACTATTTTAGTTTTCATGTTGCTTAAGCTCAACAACAACAACAAAAAACCTAGTGTGGTCCCATAGGTACATAGGTGGGGTCTGGGGAGGGTAGTGTGTACCTGGACATTACCTGTTTTCAATAGACCGTCGGCTCAATAAATTTCATGTTGCTTAATCACAAAGAAATAAATGGCCATTCAAAATGGTGTGTACGACTATATCTATTTTCCCGGTGAGATCCAGTAGAAAACTCTTCTGTGTATCGACTCGACATTCCCTCGCTGCTCACCTTGGTTCGAGATTTTTCCGGCTACCAGAAAAAGATCAGCAACCTTTTTCTTTGAAGTTTTCCAGTGAAGGCAGACTCTTTCTGGCAAATTTGTTCAGTTTATTATGTTCAGGCCTATAATTAAAACAACCGAACTGATTAAATCGAACCAAACATGAAAAAAATGAACCCGTACGGAATTTATTACGGTTCCGTTTCATTTATCAAAATTCACTAACTGAAAATCAGACCGAACTTTTGCAAAAGTTGAATTAGTCGAGGTAGAATAGACAGCTGGTAGTTTTGTTTGCCGGTATGATTCTGGATGCATCAGGTACAGAATTAGCTAAATGTCAAACTTGATAGAAACTTTGAAATGCTGAAAATATTCCTCTCTTTCCCCAATGGCTGTTGCATAAATGCTATTCCTTAAACATCAATTCAAAAGTTGATATTCAGTGGACATTGGAGTTATGGTTCTTATACCTGTTAACTTTTCTATATGTACAGGATGCTGTTTTGCTCCTGAAGGATGGGATTGACTTGATAACAGATTCAGAGAAAGCGCTTTCAAGTTTGCTATCTTATCCTTTATATGAAACTTTGGCAAGGTGATTTATGAATCCTCTTTTGAAACTGTACTATGTGATGCTAATAGATGAAACGTTCTCTAGTTAAAGAGAATGAATAGTCTAGATAGAAAATATCTTCAACACGCTCCCTCACATGCGGACTTGATTTTTTTTGATGAGCCAAGCACGTAGAAATTCTTTTTGATATTGGGTGGCGATGAGACTCGGCCCCAAGACCTCAGCATG
This sequence comes from Nicotiana obtusifolia, assembly GCA_002018475.1. Classification (NCBI taxonomy): domain Eukaryota; kingdom Viridiplantae; phylum Streptophyta; class Magnoliopsida; order Solanales; family Solanaceae; genus Nicotiana; species Nicotiana obtusifolia. The sequence continues at coordinate 238,503 of MCJB01008346.1, read as the reverse complement.
CTCTGATATCATGCTGAAGTGTGTGACCATCTCATCTAAAAGATTAAGCTGTTAGAGAGAATACACTTTTATTTACTTAATTATATCTTCAACAGTTTCAACTTGGTCTATTCGTTAAGGCGTTAATGAAAATATTTGTTGATTAATGAGCTTAATTTGTTCGAATAAGTAAAGGTATTAATTATAGCAAAAAGGATGGTTATCCTCATCTACAAGGCGAATAGAAAAGATAATTTCCACAAAAATGATTCCCCATTTAGTCCTTTACAAATTGAATACAAAAGACAATTCAACAAAACATTGATTCTTTGTAAAGGGCAACCAATTATCTATTAGAAGGCCTGAAATGATGTTAAAAGGAGAAAAGCTTATAGTATGTGACTAACTTATTATGGTATACGCTATGCCATTTGCAGCGCTGAAGGAAAACCAATCTTAGAAGATGGGGTTTCTGAAGTTGCTAAGAGCTTGTTAGCTGCCTACGACAGTGGCGAGCTCTCTGGTGCACTTGCAGAAGGCCAACCTGGATGGCAAAAGTGGGTGAAGAATTTTGGTAAATTGCTGAAGCGCAAGGTTAGATCTGAGTATTTTCTTTTTCCCTTAAGTTTCTTTTTCAGTATTTAATAAGGTTGCTTTATGTACCAGGGAAAATCTCTCTTCATGCCCCTTCGGGTGTTACTAACAGGAAAGCTTCATGGACCTGATATTGGGGCCACCACAGTTCTGCTCTATAAAGCTGGAACATCTGGCTCTGTAGTACCTCAAGCTGGGTTTGTGACATTTGATGAAAGATTTAAAATATTAAGAGAAGTTCAATGGGAGTCGTTCAGCACAGACGTGCCTTTGTCTGCTGGTGCTGTAACTCATTGATATTGAGGCAATTTTTGGTTTGATTTTCGATCTTATGCCTTCTGTCTCTGCCCTTGTAGAAACAAAGACGGCTGCTAATGAGTGGGGTTCTTTTGTATTACACCTCCTCTCTTCCGAATACGAACAGGGCTGCCGTCGCTAGTGGTATTCCTTTTTGTATCTTCCCCCCTCCCCCTCCATGGGGTAAGGGCGTGTGGAATGTGAATTTACTTTTATTTTTTGAATGGTGCGACCATGACCGGCTTGATATCTTACTGCCACTTGCAGGTTGGGGTAAGTTATAACAATGGTAGAATAGATAGCAGGGCATATTTGCAGCTACAAACCGGGTTTCGTTGAATATATTTACTCATAAAATCTATGGCTATGTATTTCATTTGTTGTTCTACATGTATAACTTTCCGTGACACACAAGGATATCTTTTTTGTAGAATTTCTTTTTCTGTTAAGTGCTATACCGTGCATTCACTTTCTTGGTAGAGTTAAACAGTGGAATTAGGTGTGATATTGTCGGTAGCAGTTCATCATTTGATAAGTAAGTTTCTCTAGATACTTTTAAGTTTCTTTTCTTGCTTCTCATTATTATACTATCATGGGCGAATGTGCCGGAAAGGTCGTCATGAAATAACCAGAATAAAATATAAAAGAATACTCGACATAAGACGACCTAACATGATATATAAATTTATACACGGACCTATAAGGCTGACAAAGGCGGATCTAGAATTTTATGTTTATACGTTCCTACAGAAATTTCAAGTTAATAAACAATAATATCTGGATTAACGAATTAGTTTTCAAGTTAAATATTCTTATACATTTAATGAAATTTTCAACACGAATATCGGATCTAGGCAAAAGTTACCGGGCTCACGGAAACCTGTAACTAGTGTACTGGATCGGCCTCTGAAGGCCGACATGACCATTTGTACAACATAGGCTAACAAAGCCTTGCAAACATCCATATAGATGTCATCTATCTACAAGCCTCTAAGAGTGCATAACGAGTCAGCGAGTTGAGGATGTAACGATAGCCCAAAAGGCTGTTGCTAGTCTTGGTGAAGTGTTTGGTGTGTCTACTACTCTTTCTGCTCCAACGTTTGATCTGAATATTGCATCACTGTCAGGTAACGCCTCCTTTGATTCTACATTGTTGGATGTAAGAGACAAGAAAGTCATAAAGAACGAGTTGTTTATTGCTACTGAAGGGGGTTTGGTTGGGGAATATGTGTCTGGAGATGTGAGTGCTGAGACTCAAGGGAAGAAAAAGAGAATAGGAATGGAAGTGGAGAACCGGTGCCTCAAGGTGACTTGGTACCAGTTAGTACTACAGGGAAGCCAATAGAGGGATATGCTCCCTCTGCCCAAGAAGAGCACTTTGCTCCTACTTGGGATGAAACTCCATGCTCCACTAAAAAGTCCCTGGATAGTATTAACCCTCTTCTTTCCCCTCATCTATATGCAGTTCCTTTACATTTTGTGATTCTTGAGATGAAGCCTTTGTCTAAAGAAGAAGACGATGAAAGTGAGGAGGATTATAATGATATGCCTGTTGCACAATTTATAGCTACTAGAAGTGGTAGGGTCGTCTCCAAGGAGCACGTATTTAAAAGACCCACTACTAGGCAGCAGAAGAAAGAAGCTCTTGAAAGTGCTTTGAAAAGGAATAAGGAGAAAAAGAAAAGAAGAAGATTGGTGAAGGGGGGAAGTTAGTGAATGAGGAGGACCTACCTCCTGCCAATATTGTGGATGTTGAGGACAAAGAGGTGAATGAGGAACCTGCTTCACTTGCTCATAAATCTTCTAAGAAGTCTGTGCTTGTGAAGCCCAAGAAAATATCGTTTTTGAAGAGTGTTGAAATTGAGAGATTGAAGAGTGTTGAAAGAAGGATCCTGGTGAGAAAGCAAAGTCTGGTGGAAAGGAGAAAAGTTTTGAGAAGAAGAAATCTTAGAAGAGAAAGGCAACTGACAGTGAGGAACCTAATTCCTTCAAGAAAGCCAGAGTGGAAGCATCAGAAATTAACAAAAGAGAAAAGCTGAAGAAGCAAAAGGTGATGTGGGGCAAAGTGTTTGACGCTGGCATTCTTGATATGTCAGGCATGAGACAACTATTTGATATTTGCGAGCTTCAGAAGTGGACTCATCTCTTTACTGTTCAGAGTCCCAAAGTCTATGAAGAGGAAGTTCGCACTTTTCTACTCTGTTCACTGTGGAAGATGACAATATTTGTTTGAAGGTTAATGGAGTGGATTTTGTGATGGATGAAGCTGTATTGGGGAGTATCTTGGATGTACCTACTGAGGGGCTTTTGTCTGTTGAACGGGCATGTTCCTTCGATTTTAGGAAAATCATTCTAAAGCCTCAGGCTGTTCAGAGAGGGGAGCGGGTGGACAAGAAAATCCTGCTTCCAGTATACCAGCTCATGTTTGAGATGGTGAACAAGGTCCTGCTCCCTCGTGCGGAAAGACGTTCAATTACTTCAATAACGGACCTGTTCCTCCTGGAGGCATTGGATGGATACACTACTATCAACCTGCCTGGAATTATCATTAAACATATAAAAAATGTGGCAGACTTCAAGGATGGGAACCATGGTTGCCTTATGGGTTCCTGTTTACTAGAGTGTTTGAATATTTCAAAGTTCCTTTGGAAACAGCGGTGGGCACTAAACAAACATTTTCAATGACCACCTTGGAGGAGTGCGAGTGTATCAACAAGAAGGGGGGAGTTGGTAGCAATTCTATGATTTCTCAGCTAATTGATGCTCAGACTGCTGCTAATGAGGAAATAAAGAGGCTGAAGGCTAGAAATGCCATTCTTGAGGGACATCTCAGTCAAGCCAAAGAGTAACCTGGTTCTAGCAGTGCACAGGGTGCAGAGATTGCCCGCTTGATGGTTAAAAACGCAAACTTGAGGAAACATGTTGAGAACCTGAAAGAGCAGCCGATAAACAAGCAGCGGTCTGCAAATGCTCTAGTGTATGTTCTTCTCAAAGCCCTTGCCCCATTATCCTTCCCTCCCTCTTCCAGTGCCCCTTAAACAGTCCCTTTGTCAGTGTCCAGTTTATCCGTGCTTGTCTTAGTCCTAATGTCCTTTTTTGACTTGTTGTTTTTATGACTGTGGTACTTTAAGTTTGTTTATTATGTGGATATTTGTAACAATAGTATTAGTACTGCCTATGTTTTTCTTCTCAAATTAATCAATGAGCATCTCAGTCTTTTGCTATGCATGTTATACTCTTATGCTCTGTTTTTAGCTATGTTGTGTGCACACAAGTGGTATGAGTTAACTTTTCCGGACTTCTTTTTACGTTTACTTGCATAATTTTTTTTTATGATACCAAAAGGGGAAAGAAAAATTGAAGTGGAGAAAGAGAAACAGGTTCCTAGGGGGAATATAACTAATCTGCAGGGTAAATTGTATGGAGATCTGGTTCTCAGGGGAACTTCAATTCTAAGTTTGTCATCATTAAAAATGGGGAGGAAATTGATAAGTTATGTGCCTTTGTGTTTTGATGATTTAATAAACTTTATATGAGAACCAGATAAGAAACATGATACAAAGCCTCAAAATGCTCAGAACAACGAGTCACATATCTGGCACAAGTTTCAATGATATCAATGAAAGGAACGTCAGAGCGAACATATGGCTATCAGTTCCTTCGGTCACATTACGTGTCAACTCCTTACAGCTGTTAAAGTTGCTGCACTGTTGCACTGCACACGCAACAATGCAACAGTCACTTTTTGGAGCATGCTGTGTACCAGATACTTGCTTATATCACCCCAATGACCTCACTTATATATTACCAACATGAGGCAAGGGAAAACACACACTTGCAAACCTAAATCATAATTCTCTCTCAAGTGTGTTGCCGCTTTTATTGACTCCAAAGCTTGACGAACAAAGTAACAACAGAATAAAGGACCAGATCCCATAACTAAGTTCATTTTGTGTCATTAGTATTATCGTATCTTTGTTAATGTTATTCACTTATAATTCCAACTCAGCTTAGTTAGAAGCATCTCGTAGGATATCTTTGTAAACCAAAAACCTCGTGTTTTTGTTTGACTAGAGTTAGTCAAAATGATGAGGTTTGTAATAGAGTTATTACAAAGAGGCTTGCAATAGAGTTATTGCTAGTACGTGAGGGATTACGAGTTTAATTCCTAGGTTATAATAGGTTGTAATCTAAAGTTGCTCGGTTAGTGAAGTTGAAATCTTACGAGTGTAGGTCGTGGTTTTTAATCCCGTGAGCTGAAAGTTTTCCACGTAAAATATTATTGTATTATTTACTTACTGCTGTGTGTGTGTTATGTGGGAATTAATAGAGAACCAGGTTTTCTATACAGTTTGGTGGACTCTTAATTTACATAAATAATATTATATTATTTTATAATATTATATATTAAATAACTCGGTATACACATTCCACCGATAAATTAGTAAATATAAAAGCCATTCCACAAACAAAGAAAAAGAAGAAAACGGATATGAAAGTCCTCATCAAAAAAGCGATTTTTTTCTAACGACATTAGTTGACGGGTAAAATCTAAAAAATTTGTGATAACATTATTTTGTAGAATAAAAAATGTTGACATTTTTATTGGTCTGACGAAGTTGTACGCTTCAGACAGCTATGATTAGCGGCCAAAACACTGTGCTGCACCATCCTCCTAATTCGCTCTTCTATTCCTTATCTCCTCGCCATATCTGTGTATCTTTCTGTAACGACAAAGCTTTAAAAAAGTCAGTCACGCACTCCGCCCCTCGGTTTGCTCGTTTGTTAAACAATGAATCAAGAAAGTTGTTGGGTCGTCATCCAAATTGCTGGCCTTGGGCTCGACGACCATCTCTTCCTCCGGGACGTTCCTGTGATGGTAACATTGAAAAAGAACAAGATATGTGCGACAGCAGCAAAGACGATAGTGATAGTGATAGTGATAGTGGTATCCAGATAGGATCTCTGCTTGAGGAAGTTAGCCCACAAGGCAATAATACCGCTATAATCTCGGCTTGCTTTGTTGGCCTCTTCACCGGTATCAGTGTCGTGCTTTTCAACGCTGCGGTACGTGCGCTATAGGTCTTTCATATCTCTTTTCATCTACTATTCCAGCTTATACTTGGCCTCAGTCAATCAGCCCCCTGCCTACTTTAAATTATTGTACATTTTATCAGAGGAGTATCCTATACTTCAAATTCACATAACTTTGTAAAATATGCTGACATTCTGAATTTTAAACTTACCAGCTTAGAACATCCAGGCTAGTTCAGAAACAGATAATCTAAATTGGCCTCATTTATAAGTCATTTTGTTATTCAAGACATACAATTTGGCTCTTGATAAAAGATTATGCAGCGCCCGATGATAACCTAATATTTATCAGCAACCCATATGTCACTCTTCTTTTGTTTAAATGCTCTCCCATGTAATTTAACAATATTGTCACCATGCAAAAGAGAACTGAAAATGTTCCGTTTGTGGTCATATAACGGATATCTCCCTTGGTTAGGTTCATGAAATACGTGATCTTTGTTGGGATGGAATGCCATATCGAGCTGCCTCAGAGGAGCCCATTGGAGTACATTGGCAACGTGTAATCTTAGTACCAGCTTGTGGCGGTTTGGTAGTCAGCTTTTTGAATGCCTTCCGAGCCACTCTGGAGGTTTCAACTGAAGGAAGTTGGACATCATCTGTTAAATCTGTGTTGCGACCAGTTTTGAAGACAATGGCCGCTTGTGTCACATTAGGAACTGGGAATTCCTTAGGACCAGAAGGCCCTAGTGTTGAAATTGGTACATCTGTTGCCAAGGGAGTTGGAGCGCTGCTTGATAAAGGTGGTCGTAGAAAGCTGTCACTCAAGGCTGCTGGATCAGCTGCTGGAATCGCTTCTGGTTTGTCCCCCATATTATTCTTGGTTCTGAACCATACATGGTACATTTTCCTTATAATTACATGTAGCGTGTTGTCTGCTTTCCTCTTTCCTAGGAAGCCTTTCTATAAATGCAACCGTGTGTTTGCACTCAAACCAATAAGCTGTAAAAACGGTGAGCCCCTTGAGCAAGCAAAAGCACTAGAAAACCAGCAAATAGATCTCTTCCACCCCTTC
>MCJB01008346.1:214900-231499 GCA_002018475.1 Nicotiana obtusifolia | reverse complement strand
CCCCCCAAAAGATACCAGTGAAATGACACCGGGTGACCCAAAAATAAAGCAGCTTTCTTCTTGGCTTTGAGAGGAACTGTAATCCTTATCAGTGTGAGAGGAACTGCAATCAGCTATGAGTAGCTTAAAATTTCCAGTGCCTGCATTCTGCCAAGTACTATGATATATTTCTGAAGCTTTGTTTCCCCAGTTCCTTTTTCAGACGTTTGCTGTCAATAAAGTTGAGCCAGCCAACTTGGTTCCCACAAGCTATTAATTTTATCCAAGCTTACTCTATGGGAGAAGTTAAATTTCCCAAATTCCTTGAGCGGAAAATGAAAAATGGACTCAAAGTGTCATATTAGGCAACTATCTAAAGAAAAATACTCAATTGAAGTTTAGATAAGAAAAGTGAATGTATATTGATGTAGTCTCCGTTAGGTGAGAAGCCTATCACTTACCCAGCAACATATGGACCTAAAATTTACTAGTGAACTTTTCACATTGTATCAAACGCTCAACAAACTGAAAGATGACTAGTCCTAAAATGTTATTTCACATCAACCTTATCATACATGCATTATTTGTTCTCTATATTTCTATTTCATCCGATATAATCAATCGTCATTTTAAATTCTATAATGCATGTAGTTTCTTTTGTCTTTAGTGACAAATGACATTTAGGCTAACCATGTAGTTATTGATTTATTTCGCTTGAGGTCTCTTCCCGTTATGTAGTAGTAGAGTGTTGAGATATGGATATGTTACCTTCTAAAAAAACAGAGTGTTGAGATGCGGATGGTTTGCGCTGGCTTTTGTCTCCCTTCATGTTGGATTAGCAAAAGCAATGTCTCATAAGTTGGAACGCTAGACAAGAAAAACTCCAAATTACTTTATGTAGATATTCTTAAGCTTGAGTCGCGAGTTGGAAATTGGAATTATGTAAAAAAACCTGGAATTATTTGATTGAGCCTGCTTTTTATTTTTGTCAATATTCCCAGTATCTAACCCAACATGTTTAGAGCAATTCCCAGAGAGCCTCAATACGAGAGTCTTTATGAGAGTCCAGGAAGGGGCACACAATCTGTAGAGGTATAGTCTTGTCCTTATTTTCAGGGTTGAATTAGTTCTTTAGAAGATTCCTAGGCTTCCTAATTTCCAAATTTCTGCCAGGTCCTTTTTTAGTGAAGTACTTGAAGTTTAATAAATCAAATTTTAATTTCTAACAAATCCCGAGAAATTCATTCACAAATTCAACTGGTGACTTCTGATGCAGAAACATAAGCAACTGCTTATGGGTTCATATGTTCCTGCAATTTTATTGTTGTCATGGATTGGCTTCATATGGTTTCGTTCCTGCAATTTTATTGCTGACACTAATCCTTTAATATGGTTTTACGTGGGGTGGTAAATAGAGGTTAAGAGACAAGAAGAGGCTGGAAAAGGTGGGCAGTTCATTTGTTAGTAGAGTACTCTATTTACTAAGAGATATGATGTCCTATACATTACTCGAATTGGCTCCAAATCCAGATTCCACTTCTTTGTCGAGTTTCCTTATTGTACAGAGTTCGACCCGTCAAGGGAAATTCACTTCCTTTGACTGAATAATTCTAGCTTGAGTAGTACCTTACATTAAATGGACCATTTAGTTCTATCTACTTGATAGAATAGACCGGTCATCAACTAGTTGCAAATATAATGACAACTCCGCCATGTTTGCAGAGTCACCTGATGAAGAAGTACCTCAATTAGTAGAACATTTCTTGAATGTTCGACAGTATTCTCTATGCCTACATGACCACATCACTTTTCCTTTTGCATTGTGAAAACTTGAACTTGGTGGCCGGGGGTTCCCCAGGAATGGCATCTTGATGGCAGATGACCATTCTGACCTTGTCTTAGCTAATGCTTCTTGCATTGCCTCACTAAATTTATTATACCTTTAATAAATGTTTGCCATTGTTCTGCCATAATAGAGGGATCTACCTAGCTGGTGCTTCACGTCACATAGTCCAAAACTAATGAAATGCTTTACAATTCTCGAGTACTAAAGGATGATTTGTGGAATCAGATCTCAAACAATTTGTTTTGAGGAAGAAAAATACCAAAGGTTTTTTCTGTTTGTTGGAAGATTAAAAATCCTTTAAAAGGTAAAGATTTATTAACTTAATTCAGCATTTTTGTGGCCATTTCTGAAAAAGAGAAAAAACAATGGCACTTATTCGAGTTTGCTTATCCAAAAAAAAGAAGAGAATGTCACGTAATGCAATTTCATCTTAGGAAACTTTGCAGGAGAAAAGCAAGAGTGATAAAACAGAACTACTTGTTTTTTTTGATAAGTTGTTGCGACCTATTTCTTTGTCATTCTTATTTGCTAATAAACTAATGTACTATAGTTCCTGTACTATGGTTGTTTTGACTTAATCCGGGGATGTTCAATGAGCATTTTCTCTCCATGGTTCTGCTAACATTTTCCTGTTATATCTTGTCAGTCATTTTCTCTCCATGGTTATACTGTTTGTATCACTTTGAAACTCTCCTTGTTTTCTACTTTGAAGGATTTAATGCTGCTATCGGGGGCTGTTTCTTTGCTGTGGAATCTGTGTTATGGCCATCACCTGCAGAGTCCTCCTTGTCCTTGACAAATACGACTTCAATGGTTATTCTCAGTGCTGTTATAGCTTCTGTAGTCTCAGAAATTGGTCTTGGCTCTGAACCTGCATTTGCAGTCCCAGGATATGATTTCCGTACACCTACTGGTAATTTTGGACTTCTTTCTCGAGTTTGATTCTTAAATACAATTGTACCCGTCACTTACAGCAACAACAACTACATTTCACCAGGTAGTTGGGGTTGGCTACACAGATCATCACTATCCATTTCAATTCATTTAGTTCCATTTCTTCGAATATTCAGTACTTTGGGATTCTCTAATATCAGAGGTTCTCTATATTTTCTACTTTGACGTACAAATCTCTAAATAGAATAAAGAAGACTCCTAGAGACACTCGCCTAATGCAAATGTACCACCATGAATAAACCTTAATCTGAAATAGCTGGTATCGTATATAAGGACCTTTAGCTTTAATTGTTTTCTATATTGATCTTTTGGGGCAACTTCCTTCCAATATTATGTCTTACTTATACAGTTATACTTATCCTTAAATCTTACTCTTTAGAGTGGTTATCCGTAGTTCAAGCTTTTGTTGGCACCATAGCTAGTTTGGTTCTTAGTAAAAAGTTACTCTTTAGAGTGGTAACTTTTTGTCAATTTTCTTAGTGAAAATATAACCTCTGACAAACCTACCAAGTATAAATCCAATTTGGTTCTGTGTCATCCTTGTAGTTTATCCAAGTCGATGCTCCATCACTCTTACAAAGGTTCATCGTATGACTAATTTTTTTGGAGAAAGGTAACAGTTTGTATTGATAATAAGATCAGCGGCAGGTTAGTCATTAGTGCTAATAGCTGTACGTACAACTCCAAAAGAGCAAAAGACAAGCACCTGATGTAATGTAAATTACAAGCTGCCTATAAAATCTATCAGGTCTCCTACCTCACTAAACATTTCTTGTTTACACCAAAAAAAATAAAACATGGAAAGACAATCCATCTTAATCTTCTGAATGGAGTTTCTTTTGCCTTCAAACATCTCGAGTTCCTTTCGTTCCATGCAATCCACCATATACAAGCTGGGATGATTTTCCATTTGTCTTTATCCATTTTTTCTACCAATTCCCTTCCAATTGATTCGAAGTTCCAATGTGGTTCTAGATATGACCCAATTAACTCCCAACATATAAAAGAACATGTGCCACGGATTTGTAGTGATTCGGCAATGTAGGAACAAGTGAGCATTACTTTCTACTTCCTGTCCACAAAGAAAACATCTTGAGCAAATCTGGAAACCTCTTCTTTGTAAGTTATCATGTGTTAAACATGCCTTTTTCACCACTAACCAGACAAAACATGATACTTTGGGAGGAGTTTTAATCCTCCAAATGTGTTTCCAAGGCCACACCTCAGTCATTGAAACATTATGATTTAGAGTCCAGTATGCATCTTTTACTGAAAATGCACCTTTGCTATTCAGCTTCCAAACTACTTTATCTATGGTCTGTGATGTACCCTTGAAAGGTTCAAGAGTTTGGAGGAAGATAGAAACTCTGTTTATCTCCCAATCATCCAAAGATCTTCTAAAGTTCCAGTTCCATCCTTGTGAGCTCCAGACTGACTTACCAATGCTTGGCTTTGAAGACTTAGAGAGAATAAGTCAGGAAAAAATCTTTCAACCTTCCGTGCCCTATCCGGTGATCTTCCCAAAAAGATGTCTTCAACCCATTGCCAACATTGATCCTGATATTGCTACTGAAAGATTTCTTTTGGTGGCAGGATTACTCTCATTAGCAATGTACTTGACAATCTCCATACATACGAATGTCTCTTTACCCTCTTGCCATTAAGGTTGTAAAGAGACTTGTCAAATTAAGAAGAGGTTTCCTATGGAACTGTTTCAAGGAAGGAACCTCCTTTCCTTTGGTCAAGTGGAGTTAAGTCATATAATCTAGGAAGTGGAGACTTGGGTATAAAATAGCTGCGAATACAGAAAAGGAGCATCTTATTTAAATGATCACAGAAATGTGCCCAAAACTTTAAATATCTGTGGAGCATATGGTTGTAGCAAAACTTGAGCTCATGTCCAGTGAATACCCCTGATGGTGAAAGTGTCCTGAAGGGAAGCAGGAACTTATTGGAGGAATTGGCATCTAACACTCAGCTTTTCAGTAGGTCATAGCCCACTGAAAATTGAGTGCCCAGATTTATATAGTTTTGCTCTAAACTGAAGATGCAGTTGCACAACATACGACAAACTAAGGTGGGACATCTTCTTCAGAAGGAATTTTGAGGATTAAGAGATAGAATGGTTGATTCAGTTGCAAATGAAGCCTCAAGGGTTCAATATCATACAGGAGACACCGGATTCTGATTGATAAAACAACAGAAAGATGAAGAGACTACTTTGTTAGGCTTGTTACAAGTTGCTATCGTCTTTCTTATCTAGGCACACAATTTAGATTTGGGAACTTATTTGGAAAATAGAGTGGTTGTTTTTGTGAATAGCATCAGACAAAGCTTCTGAGCTGGTAAGACAGAAAACTCAGCAGGGAGAATAGAAGCCTGTGGTTCACAATTTCTGCATGCATCTTGTAGGTTATTTGGTGGGTAAAATATTTAATGTTTTGAAGGGAAGGTAGAACATGTTCATAGGCTTAGATTCAAATGTTTGTATTTTTTTGGCTCTTTGGTGAGAGATGCTGAATGTAAATGACATAGGCAGCTGACTATAATTTCTCAGCTCCTTGCCTTTTAAATTGACAGGCACTGATATGTACATGTGAACATCCAACACTTTTGTGGTGCCGTTCCGATGAATAAGGAACATTAATCACTTACTGATCAGGAGTAATAGTTTAGGAGTTCTAGAATTTTTGCACATAAAATGAACGAAAAAGAAGATCGGAATGAGAACATGTTTCTTTTTTTGTTTCTTCTTTTTCGTGAAAACTTCAATAACACTTCTGATAGGATAGCTAGGTCCATTTGAATTCCTTTGGAGACCCTTACACAACCAATGAATGACAAGTATAGCATTTCCTAACACCCTCCCACACGTATAATTCAGTTTTTAGGGTTTAGATGTGGATTTGATTTGACTTGACTTATTGCCCTTTTTTGTTTTTGTTCTTTTTGAAGTAGAGAGTGAGGAGGCTCACAACGACGGGCTACATAGAGCGAGATTAATCGGCTCAACGGGCTAATGATTGGACTTACATGCTACAAGTATGTTAGGGGAGAGAGAGAGAGAGAGAGAGAGAGAGAGAGAGAGAGAGAAGCCCAGAGCAGTTCCACGAGTTAAGAAAGAGAAGTTCAAAGCGATTGAATATGAAGAGAGAAAGCAGTTGTGCTAACAAGCTCCCTCAAGTTTGGCTCTGAGCATCCAACTCAAAACCTTAAGGCAATGAGTAGAGTAGCCCAGGACCATTTAAACTCCTGTTGAAAACCTTACACAACCAATAAGGGAACAAGTGTAACATTCTCTTACAACCCTACCGTCTTATAAGAGAGTGCTCTAATTTAGCATAAAATCAAAGTGAGGCGATCTACAATGAAATGAAGTAAATAACTGATAAATATAAAGAATGTTAATTCTCCCATATAGCCTGAAGTTCCCAGAACAAAATAAATTAGTCTCACGATTTATCATTAACATGACGTTCCTCTTATTTTGAGTGATTAGGAAGGTTAATCAAGGTATAAATTCTTTCTAATTTGTATCGTCTAGATTATTTGTCTAATAAATTTTCAGATTACCGGTGATCAAAAGAGGAAAATATTTTGCATACAACGTTACCCATACCTTACAAAAAGGAGAAGAACATTTTTTTATTTTATTATTGTCCTTTTTTTTCAATTAGGGGTTATGCAGTCTTCTTCCACGTGATATTACTCTTAGAATCACGTTTTTGTCATTGCTATTACTTACTGTGGTAAGTACAAATGTGTTTTGAACTCTTTTTGGTATGTATTATTGAGTTAATTTTTCGTTTCCATTTCAGAGCTGCCGCTTTATCTTCTACTGGGTATCTTTTGTGGCTTAGTTTCAGTGGCATTATCAAGTTGTACATCATTTATGCTGCAAATAGTGGAAAATATTCAAACGACCAGCGGCATGCCAAAAGCAGCTTTTCCTGTCCTGGGCGGTCTTCTGGTTGGGCTGGTAGCTTTAGCATATCCTGAAATCCTTTACCATGGTTTTGAGAATGTTAATATTCTGCTAGAATCTCGCCCACTAGTGAAAGGCCTCTCCCCTGATCTGTTGCTCCAGCTTGTAGCTGTCAAAATAGTAACAACTTCATTATGCCGAGCCTCTGGATTGGTTGGAGGCTACTATGCGCCATCTCTATTCATCGGTGCTGCTACTGGAACTGCGTATGGGAAAATTGTTAGCTACATTATCTCTCATGCTGATCCAATCTTTCATCTTTCCATCTTGGAAGTTGCATCCCCACAAGCATATGGCCTGGTATGAATTTGTCTTTTGTTAGAAGTAGCATTACATATCTGGATAAGTGAGTTTTTTATTATTGAAAAGTAATAACAGGAGAGCAAGAGAATATAGCACCCAAATCTACTTCTTTCCCCTGTTCTATTCTTTTGAAGTTCAAGGTCCTTTAACTCCTCCACAGCCTGTCTAGTTATTGATCCTGTAGACTTTATTCACATAGGTTTAGGACATTCGAGTTTATCCAAACTTCATGAAAAGGTTTTTAATATTTTTACATTACATTATGAGTCGTGTCTACTTGAGAAACATATCACTCCATGTTTCTATAGAGTCTGTTTTCTCCTCAGTTTATATATGGGGTCCTATTAAGTCAGTTCAACCTTGGATTTTCATTATTTTTGTAGTTTCATTGATAATTATTCAAGATGTACTTGGATTTTCTTAACAAGGGATGTTCTCAGTTGTTTTTTTGTGTTCCTAAGTTTTTATGCTGCAATACAAAATTAGTTTGATGTCTCTATTTGCATTTTTCCCAATGATAATGCCTTAGACTATTTTCTTCTCCGTTTCAGTAACTTTTCTTTAGGAACTCTTTATCAGAAATCTCAACTGAGATAGATGAGAGGAAGGATAAGCATATCATTGAGACGGCTCGTACCCTTCTCATTCAGTCCCCTGTCAAGCTTAGTTTCTTGGGCGATGTGGTTTCACATCCTTTTATTAGATTAATTGGATGCCTCATCTGCTATCCAAAATCAGATTCAACTTTCGATATTGTTTCCTCGCTTACCTTTATACTCTCTTTCCCTCGAGTCTTTGGGAGCACATGTTTTGTTCAATAACATAGCTCCTGGAAAGTGACCAGCAACCGACAAACAAGGCCTTCTTAATGTAGAAGGCGGACATATGCTATTCTAGCCACGGGAGAGAAAGTAATACTGTAATCAAACCCAAGAATCTGAGCATAACCTTTGGCAATGGCAATTTGATTATATGGATCAACTTTTCCTGCATATACCCACCGACAACCAGTAATAAATTTACCGAGAGGTAGAGAAACAAGCTCCAAGTACCACTAATATGTGCAGCAGATATCTCTCTGATCATAGCCTATCCTTGTGGACATAGGGATAGAAATTGAGGACAAAGATGACACAAAAGCATAATGCGGTGATGATAAACGATGATAACTCAAATCAATATAATGGGGATGGGTTAAGAGTGGAATATCTTTGCGAAATGCAATTGGTAGACTAAGAGAAGACAAGTCAGCAATAGGTAAAAGATACATGGCATGAATCTTCTGGACATGATGTTGGACTGACGTCAACGATAAGTCAAGAGTGGTGGAGCTACATAACATGGAACTGGAGCTGTAGGAGGTGAAGCTATAGAGGAAGGTGAAGGAGAGATAGTGACTGAATCTCCAAAAGATGAAACTGGTAATACCTCAAAAAATGTCTAAGAGATCATTTGGACCTATGAAGTATGGTTGCGTTTTAAAGAAGGTAACATCAGCAGACATAAGGCACCGCGGAAGGTCAGGTGAATAACATTGATATCCCTATTGTGTCCTCGAGTAACTTAGAAATACATATTTGAGAGCACGTGGAGCTAACTTATCTTTTCTGGAGTAAGTTTGTAATCAAAACACGTGCTCCTAAAGACACGAGGTGGAAGAGAGAAAGGTGAGTGGGGAAACAAGACAGAGTATGAAATTTGATTCTTGATAGTTGAAGATGGCAGACAATTAATAAGACAATAGGATGTGAGAACTGTATTCCCACATAAATACAACAGAACATGAGATTGTACGAGTTGGGTACGAGCTATCTCAATGAGATACCTATTCTTCCTTTCAGCTATCCCATTTTATTGAGATGTGTATAGACAAAATATTTGATGTATGATCCTATGAGAGTTCTCATGAACTGCTGAAATGGAGAAGACAAATACTCTAGGGCGTTATCACTACGAAATGTGCGGTTAGAAACCCCAAATTGATTTTGGATTTCAGAGTGAAAGGTCTGAAACATAGAGAACGACTCAGATTGATTTTTCATCAAGAATATCCAAGTGGACTTGGAATAATCATTAATGAAACTGACAAAGTAGCGGAATTCCAAGGTAGAACTAACCAGACAAGGACCCCAAGCATCTGAATGGACTAAAGTAAAAGGTGACTCTACCCTATTATCAGGACGTCGAGGGAAATAAGAGCGAGTATGCCTTCTGAGCGGATATGACTCACGCTCTAGAGAGGACAAGTGAGACAAACCAGGTATCATTTTCTGAAGTTGTGATAAATTGGGATATCCTAACTGTTTATGTAATAAATCAGGTGGATCAGTAAAAGGACAAGTTGTAGGGGGACAAAAATACCAAATATTTCGAGAAGATGGCAAACTACAACAGAAGAAGCAACTGCATTAACAGGCTTAGGATAGGTGATGAAATCATTGAGGACAAAGAGTTGATCAAGGAGGAGATTCTGGAATTCTACCAGAACTTATATAGTGAAAATGAACCCTGGAGGTGCAGTTCAAGTTTGAAGGCATCTCCTCACTAAGCATAGAAGAGAAGAACTGGTTGGAAGCTCCATTTGTAGAAATAGAGGTGCTTGAAGCTTTGAAATCATGTGCCCCGGATAAAGCACCAGGTCCAGACGGCTTCACCATGGCTTTCTTTCAGAAAAATTGGGATACTATTAAAACAGACATCATGGCTGCACTTAATCACTTTCACCAGAGCTGTCACATGGTTAGGGCTTGCAATGCCACCTTCATTGCCCTAATTCCAAAGGAAAAAGGGTGCTATGGAGCTACCTATTAGCTTGATAGGTATTGTATACAAATTGGTTTCAAAGATTTTAGCAGAGAGGCTCAAAAAGGTAATTGACAAACTAGTCTCGGGCGAACAAAATACTTTCATCAAGAACAGGAAGATCACTTATGCTTCCTTGATTGCCAATGAAGTGCTGGACTGGAGAATGAAAAGTGGAGAACTAGGCGTGCTGTGCAAACTGGACATTGAAAAGGCTTTTGATCAATTAAGCTGGTCTTACCTCATGAGTATCTTGAGGCAGATGGGCTTTGGGGAGAAATGGATAAGATGGATAAACTATTGCATTTCTACTGTCAAGTACTCTGTTTTGGTGAATAGGGACCTGGTTGGTTTTTTTTCCCCCCAAAAGGGTCTAAGGTGATCCCCTCTCCCCCTTCCTATTCATTCTGGCGATGGAACTTGGAAGGACTCACTAAAATGTTGGAGAAGGCTAAGCAACTGCAATGGATACAAGGCTTTCAGGTGGGAAGGAATCCTGCCAGCTCAGTTAAAGTATCTCATCTACTCTTTTCGGATGATACTCTTATTTTCTGTGGTACTGAGAGATCAAAAGCACGGAAATCAACCTGACACTGATGATCTTCGAGGCACTATCAGGACTCCACATCAATATGATAAAGAGCATCATATACCCTGTGAATGCAGTCTCCAACATACAGGAGCTAGCTGACATCCTATGCTGCAAAACACACACTTTCCCAACCACATATCTTGGACTTCCCTTGGGAGCTAAATTCAAATCAAAAGAAGTTTGGAATGGAGTCCTAGAGAAGTTTGAAAAAAGGCTTGCGACTTGGCAAATGCTATACCTCTCCATGGGTGGCAGGTTAACTTTAATCAATAGTGTACTGGACAGTCTTCCCACATACCACATGTCTTTGTTCCCAATTCCAATCTCAGTCCTAAAGCAGACGGACAAACTCAGAAGGAAGTTCTTGTGGGAAGGATGCAGCAAAACAGACAAATTTCCATTAGTGAAATGGCTGAAGGTAACTCAACCAAAATTCAAAGGAGGCTTGGGCATCAGGGATGCTATGCTCTTAAAATGGCTCTGGAGATATGGACAGGAGGAATCTAGGCTATGGAAGGACATCATATTTGCTAAATATGGAGCACACAACCACTGGTGTTCCAAGAAAACAAACACTCCTTATGGAGTTGGTCTGTGGAAGAACATCAGCAACCACTGGGATGAATTCTTCCAAAATGTAACTTTCAAAGTTGGGAATGGAACTCGTATTAAGTTTTGGAAGGATAGACGGCTCAGAAATACACCTTTGAAAGACATGTTTTCCTGTATGTATCAGATTGACTTGACCAAAGACTCCACTGTTGCTCAAAATAGAGACAATGGCACTTGGTGCCACTTTTCAGATGAAATTTGCAGGATTGGGAGGTCAACAACCTATTCACAATGTTTTGATGGGATATCAACTGCGTACCAGTCTCTCAAAGCTTTTTGCCTAGTGTATTTATTTAGTTGGGCTTATCTAGCCCCTGTAGATTCTCCTAATAGTTATCTGAGCTTTGTTAGCTCCCTGTATAAGCTGATTTTTTGCCTTTTTGTATTGGAGCTAGCAATTTTCATTACTTTTATAACTATTCTGCATCTTCTTGATGCCATCAATGAAACCAATTACTTCATAAAAAAAAAAAAACCTACTCACAATGTTAAGCTCCCTAGAAGGTCATAACATCGAAGATCAACAGCCAGACAAACTTTTTTGGGAAAATTCTAAGAGAGGCAAGTACACAGTCAAAGAATGATACATTCACCTCTGTGACCAGAATCCAATAATAGATAACTGGCCATGGTTTTGGAGAACTAAAGTGCCTACCAAGGTGACTTGCTTCACATGGTTGTCTCTAAATGGGGCCTGTCTCATTCAAGACAACTTGATCAAGAGGAACATCATACTAGTTAATAGATGCTACATGTGCCAACAACAGTCAGAAAGTGTAAACCACCTATTCCTCTACTGCGCAGTTGCAAAAGAGATTTGGAGCTTCTTCTACACTACCTTTTGGTCTAAAATGGGTTATGCCACAATCAACAAAGCAAGCTTTTGAAAGTTGGTATTTTTGGAGAGTTGACAAATCCATCAGAAAAATCTGGAAAATGGTGTCGGCCGCAATTTTTTGGTGTATTTGGAATGAAAGGAACTGAAGATGTTTTGATGGCATATCAACTCCACTCTACTCCCTCAAGGCTGCGTGTTTAGTTAACTTATTTAGCTGGAACTATCTCACCCATGTTAATAGTGCTAATACTTTTGTGGATGCCATTAGCTCCCTGATAGTAGCATAGGCTTTTGTAAATGGAGCTAATTATCCTATCTCTTTTGTACTCTTTGCATCTTTTTGATGCCTTTTAATGAATCTAATTTACTTCATCAAAAAAAAGAAGGGACAAGTTGTTGAAGGAGGAAAAGATGTGAGTCCATGTGATTAGCAAGGATAAGGTATCCGGTACCAATGATCCGTCCCGTACTGCATTCCTGTATTAAAACAGAGTCATCAAGAAATAAAATAGAGCAAATAAGTGATTGGCCAAGCGACTAATGGATATGAGATTAAAAGGACTATGGGGAACATAAAGAACTGAATTCAAATGTAAGGAAGAAAGTGGACTAGCTTAACCTATTCCAGTTCCCATGGTTTGAGAATCCTTAGCCATTGTGACTGTTGGAAGTGATTGAGAGTAAGAAATAGTAGTGAAACTAGAAATATAATCAGATGCACCTGAATCAATGACCTAAGAGTCGGAAGAAGAGGAAACACAAGTCACGCTATTACCTGTTTGAATAATAGAGATTAGTTTGGATCAAATAGTTGTATAGAGAACTGAAATTTGGAGAAATCAATCATAGAGAACTTGTATGTGATTATTGTTTCCTTTTATATTGCGTCAAATCCTTTAAAAAAAAAAAAGCTCGCAAAATATGACTTACCTTGAGTTGGTCAAAGCATAACCAAAGCATGGGCACACCAGTGTTTGCGTGAATTTTATGGATGTTCCTTACCTTTATCCTTCTGTGCTTATGTAGCATCTGTCTTGGTTAATCTTTTCTGAAGTCTATAGTGTATTTCTGTGTTGCAACATGAGTTTACTGTTAATCTACTGTTTGACCTCGATTTTGGGTTCTTTTTGACTTTGGAAGACATCGTTTAACAGGTTGGCATGGCTGCTACTCTTGCTGGTGTCTGTCAGGTGCCTCTCACTGCAGTTTTGCTTCTCTTTGAACTGACACAGGATTATCGGATAGTTCTGCCCCTCTTGGGAGCTGTGGGGTTGTCGTCTTGGGTTACATCTGGACAAACAAGGAAAAGTGTAGTGAAGGATAGAGAAAAACTAAAAGATGCAAGAGCCCACATGATGCAGCGACAAGGAAATTCTTTCTCCAACATTTCTAGTTTAACTTATTCTTCAGGTGTGAAACCTTCACAGAAAGAGAGTGACCTCTGCAAACTTGAGAGTTCCCTCTGTCTTTATGAATCTGATGATGAGTCGGAGGGAGAAAATTTAACTAGAAAATGACCTGGCGGTGAAATAAAATTATTGATCCCTCCTCTAACTAGTTTTCATGGATTGCCTCCTTGCGAATGATTTTTTCAACCGGTAGAACTACCGTTAGTCGTCCAAATTCTGACCCCCTACTATTAGTAAGCTTGGTGGGTAATCTCCTTGAGAAATAAAGGAACAGGGGAAATATTTTATTGATATATGTTTAAGTGTTTTACAATAGCCTTGTTTATTCTATATCAATGTGGTATATTATACATGAACTGACTCTAACACTATTCCTCAAGTTGGTGCATGTAAATTATATATATGCTTGTTACATATATAATTAGTACGAGGACCAGTGAGGGACTTGATGAATATATATGCAAATTGATCATTTGACTTCACAAACTTTGTAACAATATCTCCTGGTAGTCTTCTCTATGGTGAAGTGACAGTCAATCTTAATGTGTTTGGTCCTCTCATGGAACACTGGATTTGATGCAATATGAAAGAGCAACTTGATTATCACACATAAGTTTCATTTGACTGATTACTCCAAATTTTAATTCTCTGATCAATTGTTTAATCCAAACTAGCTCACATGTTGCAAGAGCCATGACTCATATTCGGCTTCTGCGCTAGATCGAGCAACTACATTTTGTTTCTTGCTTTTTCAAGAGACGAAATTACCTCCTATTAAAACACAATATCAAATGCAGGTGTCTTAAATTTTTCCAAAATTTTGTTCTACCTTTGTTAAATCTATTTTGATCTTTACCCATTTTTGAATTTTTTTAAGTTACTATGCATGCTCAAGTGTCAAGGGAGAAATTTAAACTTATTACATTTCTCTTAGCTTTGGAGGTGTGAATTGGTGATTCCGCATAGTCACAGAAATCAAAATTGATTGTCCAGTCAATCTAACCTTGATTTCAGGGGTCTCATCCGCTGATTCTTGATCCCCATTCCAAGAAGTCTCGTCTTCAGTACTTTCGGTGCTTTCTTCACTGGAAGCCTCTACAGGAGGAGAGGCTTCATTAATTTCAGGTGTTACTGAGTCAGAGGCTCCACTGCTTTTTTCAGGTGCAGCAAGAACAACTTCACTACTCTCAATCACTGGGGTGTCCTCAGTTTTGGAAGTATCTTCCTCAGATTGAGCAGTAGAAGAGGCCTTATCCTCAGTTTCTTCCACTGGCTTTGCCACTGTGGTAGATTTCTCTTCTATCTCTTTCAGTAAATATTGCTGCACATCCAGGATTTGGAATCTGCCAACCAATTTCAAGAACAAAATACAGAGTAACTGAATCTAGAGAAGACAAATCAAGTGAAGGAAAAACATACAATGAAGAAAATGAAAAGAGTTGGGAATTTCCAGTAGAACCACAAGCAACATGAGAGGAAATGTCAAATTTGATGTATTCAATGCTTTCTTTACAAAACCTATGACGTTCTACAGTAAAAAATGCACTGTGGATTTGTAATTAATTAAATCCACAACATCAACTGGTGAACTCCGTTCTTCAAAAGCTTATCAAGGCCAAGTTACACTCACGAAAAATCTTCAAATTCCTTCATAGCTTGAACTATCTACCAGATAAATTATATAGTATTTACAATAAAACAGATACAACGCCAATTTGTTTAATCCATGGACATCTGAAATTTTAGCAATTTATAGAACATTCACGTGAAATCTCTAACAACGACGATTATATCAGTAAAACAATCACAGTAACACATACAAGGATAAATGATAAAGCAGTAGAACTAACCTTTCAACCTTATAATTATATCAGTGGAGCAACTACTGAACTGCAAAAAACCTTGCAGAACTTAGAAATTACCTATTTAGCGTTTCTTTGAAAGACACAAATCAACAAGTACAGCGGTACCATAATAATTTTATTTAGCACTAAAAGACCAAAGTAGCTCTTGGTAAGCAAGTATGACGACCCTCTCTTGCTTCCGCCAATGTTCCACATAGTAGAATAGTAGAATATTCATTTTGTTGACTTCCGGAAAATATTTAAAATCTTATATAATAGCTAGAGGATATTGTATTGACCATTCGCGTTCTTACACCAAAAACTCTCATACGAAGACCAATGTTGTGGAAATATGCATCTGAATCACACTAGGTTTCTTCTGCATTTTCTCTACCTTCATTTACAAGTAAAACAAAAGAATACTTAACGTAAATATACTTTACTATTCCTGATGATGCTAATATGGGACCAAATAAAGAACATTAGCAAATTGTATGAATAGAAAGGTAACTCAGTTGAAAGTCATTACCGAGCAAAGATTTCCATCAACAAACCAACAAATCCAGATAAACCTAATTCTTAAACTACGTAATGATAATATCAAATGCAACCACTGGCCAAGTCACATTTACAGGAAGTGAATTCGATTTTCTGTCCCTCAAGCACTTTGATCAGTCCTATACAGGATAGTGTTACTTAAAAGACACCATGTACAATCTTAAAATGAAAAGCCAGCAACTTCTTCATCTTCATCCTCGTCTATGTCACCATCATCATCCTCACTAAAAATCTGGATGTCATCATCTTCTTCCTCTTCATCCTCAACGTCCATCATAGCCTTGCCCTTATCTTCTCCATCCTTCAAACCAGTGCTCAGTACTACAGTTTGTCCTCCGGTTTTCTCCATATCTTTTCTCAACTTTTCCATATTCTCCCTTCTGCGTCTGTCCTCTAACTGTTGCTTCTCCTCCCATCTCTTGTCCAAGTCAGCCCTAAAAGGAAAATTTTGCAACAATAAGAAAGTGGACATAATAGTTTTTGAGAATAGATAGCATTTCAAGTTATCAGTGACAATTCAAGTGATATAAACATTAAGTTTCAGTTAATACTTGTAAGTTTCCATGTACTCCTCCGCACTGGCTTCAATTGCCTTGAAAAACTCATCCATCCCAGCCCCTGAAACTGCAGACACTCCAACAGATCTGAGATTCTTGTAGAACTCCTCAAGTGCAAGTGAGAGGCTTCGGGTCAGAGTTGATGTGTAAGAATTGTCAGCATCTAGTGCCGCATGGAACACCTCAAAATCTTTCATCCACTGCAAATCTTAACATCAGAAATCACAATTCCAGAAAAGCAGCTAATGAATGTAAAGGCACAACAATAGTAAGAATTTAACTTTATACTCAACAACAAACACCTCTTGCTCCCCCTCCCC
>MCJB01008346.1:184315-214746 GCA_002018475.1 Nicotiana obtusifolia | reverse complement strand
CCACCCCCCACTCTCCTCTCCCCCCAACCTAAGTAAAACACACTTTTTTTTGGTAAAAGACATTACATTAATGTGCTGCAAGTATTTACAGGAGATAGCCACATTACTGAATATGTAACAAGCTCAAGAGATGATCATGGCTTCTAAGATAAACAAAGACGCGATTGCTTGACAACCATCACAAGTAAAGCTTTACACATGACTCTTTGGTTTAAACTACGTCACAAGCAGATAAAACACACAACAGAAACACTGTTAATGTCAATACAATTGTTTCGTAGTTTCAATACAACAATTATTAGAGATAAACGGTAATAGCTTTTAATTCACCTATACATTTTCTTGAACAACGTCATTGTTTTATAGTAGGTGCATAAATGGAATAATTTCCATAGTAAACTTAAATGGACTAATAGTGGAGACAGCCAACCCTTTCTCTTTCTCCCAACTCCTAGCCCTTTTCAAGGAAAAAATTAGAGAAATGTCAAGATTTATTCAAACACCTCCAAAGCAAAATGATGATTAGCCACATCTGTCTTGTTGAATGCCAATACCAATGGCAACCTTGTTTTGTAGAGGATACTACATGCATACAGCATATTGCTCATAAAAGTAGCTGGACTTTCAGACCGTGGTGTATCAACCACATATGTCACCACAGTGGGAAAAGTGGATGCAAAAGCTTCAGTTATAATTGCGCCTGAGGCAGACCAAGTGAATATCTCAATCTGTCCAGGAGTATCCACGAGAACATAGTCCAACTGGTCTGCTCTTTTTTCAATGACTGATATCACCTGCAAAAAAGTAGAAGAGGTTGTTGTCTCAAACAACGATAGAGAAAAAAATGCATGTAAAGCTTTTTCATCCCTCAAATCCCTGCTAGCTACTCTTCTAACAACTGATGATGAGAGACCTGGTGGAAAGAACAAATAACCGAAAATTAAGCAAACATCAGATATGGATTTTATTGCTTTCACATCTTATCCACCACATATTTTCAAAAACGACTTTGCTGATTCTTGCAACAGAAAAATATTAATTATGCTCTTTAAGACATCAAATCTGATAAACAATACATATAGACATCATCCCCGAACATCAAAGTAACAAACACACAAGTAGGCCGAACTTTAGAGAAGCATCTCTATTTCAAAGCTTAAGAGATTTCTACCATCTGGCCCCTATTATTAAGAAAAAAAATAGGGTCTCAAAATCAAGGTTTAGAGACATGGTTAGCATTCTGAGATACCAACACCATGCTGCCAGGAAACTCTTGGAAATAAAATAAAAAAGGCTCGATAAGGTAATCCAGAGAGTTTTCAGTTCCTTCTTTTATATATGGCCGGAGAGTTTTCAGTTCCTTTCCTCAATTAGAAAATAAAACTAGTCACAAACACACCAATCTAATCAGCAGTTCTTTGGACTTCAAAACGGTGTGCCCTAACATGTATGGGAAGAGATGGAACCGATTACCAGACCATATAAAGTGCTGACTAATCTAGGTTGACAAGCTTCAAATTTCTTAGGAGTAAACTAGAACCTAAGGAAATATGATTGAACATAATGAGATGTGATAAGATCTAAAATTGGACTTCATAATCCAGCAGGTCTAACAAGAACAAGAAGATTAAAATCTGAAATAGGATAAGTGGATTGAATGAAATTATGTAAATCCAGATCGCCGACACAAGATATTGCCCAAGTGTTTGAGCAATTTTATTGTTGAATTCATATAGGCCCATAATCAATAGCTGACTAAAATGCAAATACACTATGATTTATGCTAGCTAATATCGAGAAATTCATCCAATCCATCTCTTCTACCACGATATGTAATCAGCCAAAGAGAAGACGGTATACCACAAAGATAAAAGAGGAAGGAAACTACAAACAAGCATTCTCTATACCACGTAGGTTTAAGAAAAAGATGAAAGAAAAATTCTTCTCACGCATTCAATAAAAAAAATCAGATCATATCAAGCTTTACCTCATCAAACTTCGTGGCAAACAAGTTTAGCGAAGTGAGAATTCCTCCATTTGGCCCAAGATTGAATTGCTTCATGACTTCCTTGTATCGAACAGTGTCTCTAATATCAATATTTGCACCAAATGGGAGGGTCAAGACGGCAGGATCAAGGTTCAAAACATAACCCCGCATATTAGATGCCATTGTGTGGCAAACAAGCCGATGGAGAAACGTTGTTTTTCCACTACCTAGTCATCAAATTAAAAAAAGTTCTATAAGTTCAATCCTTCAACACAAAATGAAACAAACAACTTGGGCAATGCTTGTGTTTAACCAATAGTATATATATCAACTCCATAATTCAAATAAACAGGACTTCACCAGCCATCCCAACCACTATGATAATGACCGGCTTTTTCTTGAAAGTGTAGGATGATCCCTCGATATTAAGCTTTTTCATCGAGTTAGATATGTCATCCTTCTCCTGAACCTATGACCAAACAATCGAGGAAGAAAAAAAGGAGAATATTAGTCGAGGCTTAGCTTCTTCTGTTGTACAGTAATCATTCTGAAGAATTGTAAAAGTAATCCAAATTAGGAATATTACCTTACTGTCAACTTGCATCGAACCCTCAGCCTCTTCTGGTACCTTCGAATCAATCCCCATTCAGGATATCTGCTAAATCAATGAGGTCTTCGGTCACCCTCAGTGTGATTATTTCCCCAATTTAAAATAACTACAATTGTATCAACAGTAAGAGCAAAAAGGAAGCTAGCAAAGATGGCTATAATTAATAAATGTAGGAACATCACAAAGCCCTGCATTAAATTCCATGAGGATGCTGCCGAAGGCTAGTTGTTTTCAAACTACTGTGGATAATTCTTTCTTCTTCTGCTTAAGCAAAAAGCCCAAACCAATTTTGACTTTTGATAGAGCTCAAGCTAGTGATATTGTTCTCAAGCTAGTGATACTGTTTTCGAACTAGTGCGCAAACTTCTCAAATCCCATGCAAAACATGAGATAAATTGTCTCAACAGCACTGCATCAGCTTTAAACGACTAAAGGAAAAACATAGTGCCGTTGGGCTACGATTCGGGGCACTCTTGTTTCATTTTAAATACACAAATGGATTTCAAAGAGTTAGTAATAATTATGACAACCTAAAGCAAAATATAAACTTAAATCATCTCAAAATGGCTAGAGTGCTTCCCGTGTTATGTTGAATATGTACCCATTCTAATGGAAGTTCAAGCTATGATAATCAGAACAATAAAGATTCTTGTTGCCATTGAAAAAAGGCAAACAACCGTTGATTTAAATTTCTTGTTGTGAGTATAGCTTAATTGCCAATAATTTCCTTAATAATGGTGGAGAGAATTTTGTTGCAGTGAACCTAAACAAAATTGGGACGAAAAATCAAAAAGAAGCAGCAACAATCGAAACGAAATTGGGAGAAAAGAAAAATTACCTGATCCTCGGGTTGGTCGTCGATGATTATTATTAATCAAGCCTGAAGCAAGCTACGACGTTTGAATTATTTTTCTAAACTACTTTGAGATTTGTTGCAAGGTTATTGATTATGGATATGGAATTATTGTGGAAGAAATGTATGGCTTCAGCTATTATGAAAGTATTTATATATATATATATATATATATATATATATATATATATATATATAAAACACACACACACACACTTAAAGCTAAAGCTAACATTAGGACCCAACCTACAAGGATTTAACGAACAGTCCATAAATTAAATGAAACAAATAATTCCCTACATTAATTATCAAGCTACTCCTACCAATTTAAGATATCAAGCTAACGAGAAGGCAAGGAAACAAATACAATCATCACATTACAAAGACATGCTCACAGTAATTAACAAAGAACAAAAAGACAAGGCATTAAACTTATAGAAATGGGTAGTGAAGCCAGCAGATAAATCAGAATTAACTGGGCTTTGCAATACCAGCCCAATCGTGTGGGTAAAGGTTTATTTCCTCATGTTTGATTTCAACTTGAACTTGAAGCTAGACCTTCATTTTCTCTGTGTTAAGGACACAGATAACAGACAGTCCTAAATCTGTTTCTCATGAATTCACTAAATGCCCGACTATCAACAATATGGGAGTGTTAAACATAATGATACTTCCACTATTAACGTGCTTAGTTCAGGTAAGTCAAATGTCAATAACAATCAAAGTCAGTTGGCAGATCAGGTACTTGACATATAAAACAAAACCGAACAGATTTGGTAGTTGAACACAAGGACTACAGAAAATTGAACATATTCATAGAGTCCACAGTCCAAATATTCATTCATATTCAAAAGAGGATTTCGGGTAAATGTATACATACCTAAACAGCCGAAAATAAACAGAAGACAACAAGCAACGGTCTGAAATAGAAAGTGAGATCAAGCAACAGAAGCAGCAATAAACCAGCGACCAAACGAGCAAAATCTCGACAGCAGCGGAAACAATAAAAGTTCGGCTTTTGTTGAGCAGCAAACTTTACTGTATGTTTGATAGATTGATGCAAGGGAGAGAGAGCAGTTGGGCCCAGATATCAGCAGCGAAAGTTGAATCTCCACTGTCTTGACAGGTTTTGAGCCAAGGAGATGGTAAAACCTGTTGGATTTTGGGATTCTCCTACACGTCTACTGAATCTTCGAGGTCTTCGCATGGTTGACCTCGTAGGTCATGGTTGGAGCTCTGAGATCTCCGATGATCTTCATAGAAGTGATATGATGAGAAGAAAGAGGGAGATGAAGCGAGATGGGAGGTGATGGGAGTAAAGCGGAGGGAAGAGGGAGATTGGCGGTGGTCCAGCGGTAGGAGCTAGGGTTCAGTGAGTAATGGGGTGAGAAAAGAGAGTGAAAGAGAAAAGTGGGCGGCTAAGGTTTTTTAGAAAAGGGGGGAACGTACGTCCGTCTGTTTGGGGAGAACCGGTGTTTTAGTAGGTGATGGATCAGATTTTATGGACCGGGTTTGGGAAAGGGTTTGGGGCAGAAATAAGGCAATTGGGGCGTCCAATTTTGCTTGGCCCAGTTCCAATGCGAAGCCTAACAAATCATTTTCTTTCTTTTCCTCCTTTATTAGATTTTTTGCAAAGTTAGCCACTTTAAACTTTAATTTTAGTTTAATTTAATTTGTATGGCCAAATTATTTATCTATTTTACCTAATGATTGACTAATGACCTAATTAGTTAACCTAACACTGTAAAAGCAAGATAAAAGCAACTAATGCATTTTTTGATTTTTATATATTAATTGATGCATTTAA
This sequence comes from Nicotiana obtusifolia, assembly GCA_002018475.1. Classification (NCBI taxonomy): domain Eukaryota; kingdom Viridiplantae; phylum Streptophyta; class Magnoliopsida; order Solanales; family Solanaceae; genus Nicotiana; species Nicotiana obtusifolia. The sequence continues at coordinate 209,489 of MCJB01008346.1, read as the reverse complement.
CAAACGATGAAATCCTAAAAATACAATTAGAATCCTAGAATGCTATAGAATGAATGATAAAATATTGTTGATGATTTTTTCCGATTTGAAAGATGCTTTTGATGATGCTGGTGACAAACAAAATAAATATTTTTAGGAATAATTTTGCATAGGGCAAAATTACGTGCTCACATCCTCCCTATAGGAAGTTCTCTGTAAGAGTAACTATTCTCTTCACAACATTCAGATGGATTGAGAAGAAGAACATCATCTAAGTAGGAAAATCATCAAGCATAGAATTGATAAGTATTAGTTTGTCCTCTAAGGATAAATTCTAACTCTTCCAATTTGTTAAAAAAAAATTCACATATCTCTGTAACCCTATTCCAAATCCCCTTAAAATTGCTCTTGGCCCCCATGGCATCCCCAAATAGCTATAGGCAATTTCCCAATTTTACCTTCTAGGATTCCAACTAAAAAGTGGATCTCAATTACCTCATTAACTAGATAGATAAAATTTTCATTCCAGTTAATTTGTAATACAAACGTGGCTTCAAATAGAATGAAGATCACCCTCAGCAATTTCAGTTGTTCGTTGTCAACCTCACAGGACATAAGTGTGTCATATGCATATCGAAGATGAGAAATCTCAATAGTACTATCTGCCCATAAATTTAAAACGCACCTCAAGCACTCATTTCGATAAAATTGTTGCCTGAAGAATTCTGCTGCATATTTGCTGCTCTGTGTACCTAAGGCAACTTTCGTTTTTTTCTAATATGCTGTATTCTTATGGATACAGAAATCGAAACCCCTAACAGCACTAAAGAAAAAATGAAACAATACAGCATCATTATCATATATATGCGGTGGTTCTGCAAGTTAATTGGAGTACCGCTGAGTACGTACATCCTGCAACTTTTATTAGAACTCCACCACTATCTCAGCTTTTGTTTGTATTTACTTTTTGTTTTTTTTCAGGTTCAACTTTTTCAACTTTAATTCAATCCTATTTATTTCTCTAATTCATGCATACACTATTTTTTTTTCTGTTTCTTCGACTTGTGTATATATTATGTATTGTGATTATTATTATTATTATTAAAAGACTAGCATTATTATTTAATTAATGACAAAAGTTTATAACTATTTTATTTATTTGTTCCCCCAAATTAAACCAGTTTAACATAAATATAACTAGCTAGTCTTATTAAATAGGAACCATTAGTTTAGCCATTTTAATTCATTCAAAGATATGAGTGGTCCCACTGCTCTGTAATATGAGGGAATGTTGTTAAATGGAATTCGTCCACTGCTGAGCAGTGCCTATGTCGTTAAAGTGTGAGTGCCGTGCATTTTGTCTGTTATTAGCAAGCCATATGATTTAGTTTCATTTACACTATATGAATTTTATTAATCAAAATACTATAGATTATGTATTCTTCTCCTCCGTAACGTAGTATCTTAAATGTCAAACACTTGCTCTGCTTTATTTACATGGCAAGGTTAAAAAACGAGAGTTAAATCTTTAATTTTTTTGTGCCTTACCTAGAATCATCAATTAATTTTGCTATATATAGGGATTTATGAATATGACGAGATCGGTGAAAATAAAGATTGACTTGGATAAATTAAGGAAGTGGAAGTAAATTTTTACACGTTATCTAATATAATGAAGGAGTTAAAAGGAATTGTCAAATGGACCAATACTGAAACGTGTCTACCGATTTTTTAAGTCAAATTATTATTATTATATATATATATATATATATATATATATATATATATTTCTGGGATGGATCTTCCCTAGGCTGGATTGGCCATATACAGTACTGAGTGACTGTGCGTGGGTTGTCATTTATATTTGGGCTGGATCAGCCCTGTACAGTGCCGAATGACTGAGCATGTTGAATATTGAGTGATGAGTGGAAATACGAGACAGTGAGATTGGATACTCTGAGAGTGTGAGTACATGAGTTCATCACTGAGATACATTGCATTTGACATGCGTACTTGAGATACATGCATAGAGATGCATTTCCTTCTGCTACCCGGTGTTGGTGACATTCATGATTTCACCTGTATATTGACATGTAGGCATAGAGATGAATTTTCCTCATGCTATCTGAAAATGAAACATCTTGTTTATTGTTGAAAGATTTTTGGAAAAATCATAGTTTTCAAACTTACTCATATACTTTTGGTGTATTCTGTGAAAGATTTGGAGTTGACTGTTATACTTGAAAAGCATACCTATTTTTCCGTAATTGCGAACGAGTTGAGCATCTTATCTCTGAGCTATTTTCATGCACCATTTTATGATATTGTTATGAACTGTTGCTGGTTATTGGAGTTGGACTCTGACCCTTGTCCCAACTCGTCACTACTTTCAACCTAAGGTTAGGTTTGTTACTTATTGAGTAGATGGGTCGGTTGTACTCATACTATACTTCTGCACCTTGCGTGCAAATGTTGGATGCTGATATTGCTGTGCACGGCAGGAGCTGGATCTGAAGATGTACCTACGTTCCGGTCATTCCTACCTCTTGATCTTAGTAGCTTTAAAATTTTAATCTGTTCATGTATAGTTCAAATAGATGATGTAGTTTATTTCATACCAGCTTTGTAAATTCTAAATCTTAGAAGCTCATGATTTGTACTACCAGTCCCTGAGGAGATGTATAGAAATTCAATTATCTCATCTTTGATTCACATCAGTGTTATTATATTATGTTATTTGGTTGATTGGTTCACTTAGCGGGTTGAGTTAGGTGTCATCACGACGGTGTGGATCTTGGGTCGTGACACAAACAATGCAAGAGAAACCAATTCCGATTAATAAAGTTAAGATCTTTAACTAAAACCAAAAAGTCAACCCAAAAGTTAACTCTGAGCCCGCACCTCAAAGCTTGACAAAACTCACAAATTCTAAATTCCCATTCCAGTACGAGTTCAACCATACCAAAATCATCCAATTCTGACCTCAAATTGGCCTTCAAATAATCATTTTATGTCTAAGAAAAGTTTTAACAAACATTCCCAATTTCTCCAATTCAAATCACCAATTAAATAATAAAAATAAATATGGAATCATGAATAATAGACAAATCCTAGTAAAAAATAGTTACCCCAATCCAAATCATGAAGCTCCCCTCCAAAATCGTCCAAAACCGAGTTCTCTAATTCAAAATGTGATAAAATAACAAAGCCCTCGAAATAGAGTACTTTATAACACTGCCTAGGTGAACCCTTCGCAATCGTGGGACCATCTTCGCAATCGCAAAGCACAAAGCTAATCTACCTCGATGAGACTTTACGCGAATACAGTTCCAAAATCGCGATCATGACCCTCATCTGCACAGACATTCGGGAACACAGATGCTCCAGCACGAACGCGAAGAGTAACACGTCAAGACCTGCCTAGCCTAGCTCAATACTACGCGAACGCATTGGGCCAAACGCGAACGCGAATGCTTAAAGCCTCAAACATCGGGAACGCGACTATAGCGCAAACGCGAAGAAGACCAAATCCCAGAACACTACGTGATCACGACTCCATCTTAGCGATCGTAAAGAACAACTGAATTGCCAGTAAACAGCATAAACCAACAATACTGACATAACCAAAAATGGTCTGAGACCAATCTGAAACACACCCGAGCCCTCGGAGCTCCACACCAAGCATCCACACAAATCTAAAAATATCATACGAACTTGCTCGTGCGTTCAAAATACCAATATAACATCCAAAAGGCAAAATACATACGTTACCCCTTGATTTATGGACCAAATCCTCGTTACACACTTTTTACGGACAAGAATTATCTTAGTCACTTAAACTTTCTAAAGTGTAGTTAAGACATACCATTTTTTTTCTTGACTAGCTAATTAAAATATGTGTGATATCAGGCACCAATAAGATCGTGACACGTGTCCCAACTCAAAGGAAAAAAGAAAAACACTAAATTTACACCCCAATTGATAATATTTTTAAAAGAAAAAAAAAAACCTCCTCCCCGTCTCTCATCTTCTTCAAACCCCCACCCCCCTCGACTTCATTCCTCCTTTAAACTCCAACAACCATGGCAAATACATACCCAAAAAAAATATTCAAATGAATCAACCACCTTCATATCCATACAATTGAAGCACCCAAACTTATCAACTTTTGAAATTTCTATTTACCAAAACCAAAATCAAAATCTGTAACTTTAGAATCTATTTCAAGTTGAAAATGCAAAAAAATAGACACCCTTTTATGATTTCAAGAAACGATCTTTTTATTCGGCCTGGCGCTTCACTTGGGGAAAGGAAATAAGGGAAAAGTAAAAAATGATGGTGCTTTAAGTTTTGGCCATGGCAGGAGGATTTTCCTCTGTATTCGTAATTGCCTCTATATCGAGTTTAAATCCCTCAATATCTAGGCTTGTAATGTTGCGTCCACTTCCAATTCGGTTAATGACAAAATCGATTAAGCTCTGCAACTTTTTTGGTTTAACCATGGTGAAAGGTGGAGAGCTTTAGATGGGTCTGGTGGTGGGCAGGTGGGTGGGCTACTTTAGAAAAATGAAAAAAATAAAGAAACTGAAAAAGGGAAAAAATCAATTTTAACCGTTGGATAAATTTTATTAGATATGGATCGTCCATCTAAAACACCAAATATACATGTTTTTATTGTTCAAACGCCTTATTTTGTTTGTAAATCACGCACTGGCCACGTAGACAAAGAGTTGTGTCTTAGCTATACTTTAGAAAGGTTAGGTGTGTAAGGTAATTTTAGTCCGTAAAAAGTGTATAACAGGGATTTGGTCCATAGTTCAAGAGGTAACTTATGTATTTTGCCCATCCAAAACCATGAATCGGACACCAAAACACATAAAATCACAATGAACTTCAAGAACTTCTAAAAACACAATTGCGCATCTTATTCCTACTAAGCCAACTCGGAATGACACCAAATTTTGCAGAGAAGAACAAATGACAAAACAGACCTATTCCAAGTCTCAAAACCGAAATCTGAACCCGATAGCCATAAAGTCAAACCATGGTCAAACTTAGGATAATTAGAAATCTTTAAATTGCTAATTTCCGACAAAATGTGCTAATTCAACCTATCAATCTCCCTAACCAAATCCGGGCATACGCCCAAGTCCAAAATCACCGTACAAGCTTAACAAAACCATCAAAACTCGATCTGAGATCAAATACACAGAATTCAAACTTGGTCAAATCCTCCAACTTTAAGCTTCTAAAATGAGAATTACTATTCCAAATCAATGCCGAACGACTTGAAAACTAAAACCAATAATGCACACAAGTCGTAATACACCATATGAATCTATTTGTGACCTTAAACAATCAAACGAAGTGCGATTGTTCAAACGACCGGTCTGGTCATTACATTCTCCCTACTTAAATATATATTCGTCCTCCAACGTGCCAAGAGTCGTTCCGAAGCCATCAAATCACCGTATAACCTCCCCAGCACATACCCGTGGGTGCTCCCACGTCAGCCCAATCCATATAAGCCTGACAACACACTCTAGCTGAAGATCCTTACTTCAACCTTAGCACATAAACCTTAGAGTCAAATCTCCAATATCTGGAATCCATTACAAGACCCGATTCTTACATCTATACTCTCATAGGTCTGAACTATCCAAAACAAGCCATAATCATAACCCAAAAATGTTATCACATGATATACCACATAACTAATATACTCATAGCAATAACTTCTAACCACAATAGCTGCTCAAAAACAAGTCTGGTACCGGTAATAGACCTTGTATCAAATGAAGCCTTGTTCTATACCTTTGTGCACTGCCAATGATGGAGGAAACACGCATAAACTCATAACCACTCATCAGATCAACAAGTCGTGGAGCTTTCTCGTCCGAAAAGAACCGTTGCCAAATTCTAAGCTGTCTAATGACGTTATTCATCCAAACATGCGTTAATCAAATATGATAACACTCATTCCAGGTCAAATAACCTCACCTCATCCAATACAAGTTGCTCTACCGACATGCCACACCAATACCACCTATTGCCTCATACCATGCAATCTGTGTACCAACGTATAATAACTCAAATATACCTATTGATGGAAAGAGAATGGAAATAAGAGAACCGTCCTGCAGGCTCAACAAGTACCACCACAAGGTACAATGCTATGAAACCATCACCCAAAGGAGGAACAAAACACACTAAATAAGCACAAGGATCATATCCTAACATAAATTCGCTGCGATGCATGACTTAATCCAAACACCGACCCACCTGGAATACCTTGAGCTATGAGTCTCACATATGAGTACCAATAGAAAAACACGCAAAGTGCATGACCCTAACCATGGAGAAACAGTTATCACTATATACCACAAATAGGAAGACCATAACTAAGGCGCAATCAAACATTCAACACCCTAGGAGGCATCCGCTTGAATTTCACCACAAAGTCCAAACAAAGCCGCACCATGTGTGTAAATAGTCAACAATCTCGCAACTCATCGTGGCATAGAAGAGTAACACCTGGAGCATATCAGAAAACAAAGTAGACCCACTCTAACCGATAGCACATCCCTCCACAATAACTGTGTTGAGTTGACAAATGCGACACGATGTAGAACACACATTCTCATTAGGCCTACTAATGGCCTCCAAATCAATTTCGATCCTCCCGAGATAGGTAGATAACCTCCAAAAGGCCCACAATAACATATCCATAGGACACACTCTCAATCGTCGACCTCTTAACATATCTTCACCATTCATAACCAGGGAGTAATCTACCTCCTAGAACTCTCTTAGTCTTCAAATCAATAGAATAATAGAATTTCCATATTCGATCCCAACTACATCACTCAAATAACTGACAAATTCCTCATACACAATATCTCACGAGAAATAATTCCATAATTCTTTTGTGCCACATAGCAAAAATCTGAACACTAGCAGTCGATCAGCCAGATGATTTCCGTAATACCAGTCAAGCATCCGCAAGTCGAAACACAGTGCGCTTTCTGATATGTGCACCATTTTCAGGTGATATCAAATAATATTGTCATTCTTCTAGGCATCTTATATCGCCTCTGCTATCTAGAACTCGTGACCCCATACAGGAGAAGAATCATAACACGCAACATGTTCCTTATGCCGGTAGGAAACATCCGGCTCAAATAGTGGGAGACACTATCAAGAACTCTTCGAAACTCGTCCGTACATAACCAAGCCATCAGAACTGAATTTTCCCAAATCCACTAAGTCACACAAGCTGTCAAATCCAAGAGTATTGCCACAAAACACCAGTAATGCATCACCATACCACATGAACCAATTACCTTTATTACTATGCTGACCCAACACCACCAAGCTTACCTATTTCTTTGAATCCTCCTCGACTTGCCTTCAAATTAACACTTCTCCTTGCTGGTACACTACGATCCTAAACCAAAGCTCACCGCGAGAGATCCTAGCACGAACCACATCGTCCGAAAGCCCATAAACCACCGTATTTCCTCTAAAACACCTTATAATACCACAATCGAGATATCTGCCCTGAAGATATCTTCTGTGAATCTGAAGTTGTTTATTTAACCTCTCTGATACTGAAATGTACAATTAATAATGACACAGAAATACCGCAAGTCTCAGCACTATCCAATGCAAACCTCATATGTTAGCCATATACACTCTCGGGGAACCCTCCGATACCATATATTTACCTCAAACCAAAACTAATATGACACATGACCAAGCAATCTGATCATCGATAGCTGACTCCCTTACTTGGCGCGAGGCCGCAGGACACAACATCTGATGATCCACAATACCAACCTTCATAAGCTCGTATAACACCAATCATAAGATACCTCGAATCATCTACTAAGTGCATACCCATCCTCGTGACAGTCAAGCCCGCTTCCTCAAGTGCCTTGAATACTAATATGTACCTTTCACTGAATAGAAGTCTCATATAGAACACATAACCTCTAATACCACCGCCTAGCCTCAAATCAACATTCTCCGATAACCATACCATGATCACAACAACTAGGCAATCAATTAAATCTTCTAGAGCTCGTACTCACCAACCAGATACAAGAACCCGTTGCATCCCACACGTGAACAACTGAAAGATGTACCAACTCCTCCGCGTCCTCAGTCTAGACAACACCTCAAGACAATGATCGAGCATCCATAGCTCCCTCGTAGCCCATCCGTAGCATCACAAACCATCAGTGCGTATCTAATATCGAGTGTGCAATATCGTGTACCATTGGATTCAACAGAATGTATGATATGTGCTTCAAGTTGAATCAATACAGCACGATAAGGGATGAAAGAAGTGGAATTTTCTAATAGTTCTGTAGCCTCTCAAAGATAAGTACAAACGTCTCTGTACCGATCTGCAAGACTCTACTAAACTTGCTTATGACTCATAGCACCTATGAACCTAAAGCTCTGATCTCAACTTGTCACGACCCCAAAATTCCACCTTAGGTAGTCATGATGGCACCTAGTCTCGAAGACTAGGCAAGCCTAACGCATGATGAGATGTAATAGAATTAACCAACTTCATTGTATAACCAATAAATCGATAAATAAATAAGGTGGCTAAAACCAAACAATTGTTATACAACCCCAAAACCGGTAGTACAGAGTCATAAGCTCTATTGAGAGTAACTAAGATTATCAAATACACCACTGATTGGAATGAAAGTAAACTGTAATAAATTAAAGCTCCAGAAGATGACGCTGAGGCCTGCAAGCGTAATGGCAGGTATACCTTGAAGTCTCCGTAGAAAAAATCTAATAGCTAGCTAACGACCGGCACCAGAATCTGAATAAAAATATGTAGAAGCGTAGCATGAATACACCATAGCAGTACCCAGTATGTATCAAGACTAACCTTGGTGGAGTAGTGACGAGGTAAGTCGAGACACTCACTAGACATAAAACATGTGCAAGATATTAACATAAAGCTAGCAATGGAATAACATAAACACAAATGGCAACAAAAAGTAAACGAGTAATAAAGCAGCAACAAAATCAGAACACAGATAACGTATGACTGAAATCAATTAAGGAAACAAGTGACAATTCAAGTAATCAAATCGTTCCCAATGCATGACTATCAACAAGGATTACCCCGAGGCACCACACCGCGTAATCACATATCATAAGCCACAATCCCGAATCTTACACACATGCCACCTCGTGCCACTGTTATCAATCACCTTCGCACAGCAAGGTCCACGTGCAACCATGTACATTGTATCCGTTTCAATTGTCAAATAAAATGTTCGAGCGATTTATTTAAATAAAATAAGATAAAGTAACAATTTAGATAGAGTAAAGCGTCAAATGAGATAATGGATTTATTTTAGAAGTCAAACGAAGAAAAATAATTACTATTTATGGGTATCAAATGGGGAAATGAGTTTAGCTTAGAAATCAATTAAGGAAAGTAAAATAATTTTTTTTAAATAAAGTAAAACATCAGATAAGTTAACGAATTAAATTTAGAAGCATTCAAAGTAAAGCGTGATAATAATTTAAATATTGTACATCATCGAGTGAGATAATGAGTTCTATCTTAAGATTCACATAAACAAGCATGTTAATAATTATTTTATTTAAAATTGTTATGTTACCAACAACTCAACAGGAAATGAGATAATGACTCCACACACGTAAATTCCTTGATAATCAATTCACCAAGTAACAACCGAGGCACAGATTGACGCATTAAAGCAACACAGCAAATCACATAGAATGCATGACTCTCAAAAGAAGTCGCAATTATTTCTACACAAGAATAACAACAAATAACCAAATAAATCAAAATACAAGTGAAATGATTTAAGGAGAAACAATAACTGTTCAAATCAGTGAACCATTCCAATTTAGAATGTACAACAAAAATCACACTGAGGTACCACACCTCATGTTCCCATTTCACAAATCACAATCACAATCTTCCTTATATCACCACGTGAGCCTTGCATTTATTTTTAAAAATATTTTTCCCGAAATAGCTACACGCGTTTAGCCCCCTTACCTTACCGCATGGCTTCAAGTAATTCACATACTAGCGACACGCGTATAAATCCCACTTTATCTCAACGCATGCATTTCAATACCCACCCTTATATTACCGCATGCGTATCAATATTTATAGCAACTCGACCGTTCGTTTTGAGCTTTAGCGTTCCATTCGATGGTTTGAGACTTTGAGTAGCTTCATATTATGTACTATGACTTGCGTGTATGGTTGGTTTTGGTTTTCGAGCGGTTTGGGATTGATTTGGAAGAATGATTCTCGTATAAGAAGTTTTAAGTTGGAAGAGTTGACCAAGGTTTGACTTTTGGGTAAACGGATTTGGAATCGAGTTTTATCTATTCCAATAAGTTTGTATGACTATTTTGGACATGTCCACAAAGTTTGGTTAAATTTATCATGAGTTTTGAATAAGGTTGGATTGTATGGTGATTATTTTCGGTTTTGACGTCGATTTGAGCATAAATGTTATCATATTGAACAAACTGCCTTTAATTCATATTTCGACTAAACCATTATATTTGTATCGTACCTTTGGAACCATAGCACCTGAAATCATCAAGTTTCGACATCGTATGAGGAATTTATGATCATTTTACTAAGAATTGAGTTGCCAGATTTTTTCAGATTAATTACGAAACTACCACTGAATTCGTAATTAAAAGACTGCATTATCTCCAAATATTGAAACCAACATATCTCTTTCATTAAAAGGTCAAATAGAGTGATTCAAAAGCCTAACTTGACTGAATTTATACGTGGAATCCATTGGAGACATTAAAAGCAAATTTTGGAATCATTTGGTACAAGAAACAAGGCAGAACAACTGGGTGTTTTTAGCTATTAATGTTGTTGGAGTTTTTCTCATGTTGAAAGTTTGGGATTGAGAAAATTTGAGGATGTTCTTCAAGTTTTTTCCATGGGGTAAGGTCTAAACCATAACCTAAGTATGTCCCTTTGATTCATTCCCTTGGTTTAAGCTTTAATCTATTATTTTAATTGAAATCATTTAATTCTTTAAATCAAGACCTAGGGTTATGTCCTAAATTTTAAAAATTAAAAATGAGTTAGAGGCTTTTGTTTTCCGATTCCTTTTGGGATCTTGTTCTCCTATATTAGGAAAACAACATACTCGAATTTGGCGAGTTTTGGAGGAGTATTTCGAGAGATATGGGACCCAACTAGTGTGTGTTGGACTCTTGGATGATGAACACCCAAGAGCGATGTTTTGGCGAATTGGTTGAGCTATCAGACTCCGATTGAGCCGATTTTCATTTGCGTGAGCTTGTATTGGTTCGGGCTTCGCTCGGGTAAGCTTGGATTCGGAATCAAAGACGGGCCTGACGTTGAATTTTGTTGACTTTTTGGAAAAAAAGTAAAGATCATAGCTTTATTTAATGTAATTGATTTCTCAAGCATTGTTTGATGATATTTAGTCGATTTTGGTTAGATTTGAGCCGTGTGGAGGCAAATTTTAAGGGAAAAGCTATTTCCGTGTGTTGAATTGGCCTAGTTGAGGTAAGTGTCTTGCATAACTTTGTGTGGGGTAACTACCCCTTAGGATTGGTATTGATTTGATTCATTTGTTCTATGTGAAAGCTGTGTACGCAAGGTGACTAGTGTGTACACGGATTGTACATGGTATTTAACCAGTTAAGGCTACTTAGACTCTTTTCATGCTTTAATTGAATTGTAGTATCATGTTCTAAATTCTTATAGTCAATCTATTCCTACTTATGTTAGTCAATCCTTACATGCCTTCAATAATTTCGTTAACACTTGTTCTACATTCTATGTGATAAATTGCCTCATATGTGGGGTTTGCCGTGCAAAGGTAATTGTTATTGTGGGCACGAGGTGCCACATGTGTAAGATTTTGAAATTGTGGTTTATGAGGTATGGTGCCTCGGGGTAATTCTTGTTATAAGTCCATACATTGGGAGCGATTTGATTATTTGAGTTCTCATCTTTTTTTTTCCTATTTGAGTTCATTTACATCTCATCGGTGTTCTGATTATGTTGTTTATGTATTACTCGTTTACTACTTGCTGTCATTTGTGTTCTATTACTTCATTGTTGGTTGTAAATCAATAATCTTTCTGCCGTTGGTCTTACATTGATGTTCTTCCCATTGTTAGCTTATGTATATCTTCAACAGGTTTCTATGTCTAGTAGGTGTCTTGACCTGGCCTCGTCACTACCCTACTGAGGCTAGGGTTGGAACTTACTGGGTGCCATTGTGGTGTACTCATGCTACGCTTCTACATATTTTTGTACAGATCCGGGTATTCTAATCGTGTTGTTGAGAGTTGCATCTAGCGGTGGGAGACTCAAGGTATACCTCCTTGATGTTTGCAGGCCTCGGAGTCACCATCTTACTTCATTATGCTACTGTTAAATTGTAATTCATAATAGTATTATGTTTAGAAATTCTAGTGTGTTTCAGTAGTGCTTATGACTCCGTATTACCAGTTTTGGGAAATGTATAACTATTAGCCACTTGTGAATATGTATGTCATTTAATAGTTTATGATTAATGATTAAATAGTTTAATTCTTTTATTAAATCAGCATGTGTTATGCTTACCTAGTCTCGGAGACTAGGTGCCATCACGATATCCTACGGGGGGAAGTTGGGTTTGTGATAATATCATAACACAATAATAAACTCGCACCACACGTGCCATATGCCACAACATTACCAATATCAATAATATCAATGTTACCATAACACATAGCCCACGACTCAAACACAATATGTACAAGAATCCCAATAACAACAGAATGAATGAGAAACAACTCAACAAGTAAGATATCCTAATAATCAATAACTTCAACCACAATGTGTTAATAGCTTTCACAACTACAACCTTAATAACTCAACAATGAAGGTATTCCCATGAAATGACAACTTCCAATTAAGCTGCATAAAATAAGCTTAACAATGAAAGAGATAGCATGAAATAGCAACTACGACTAAATGCATGAGAATAACTCAACAATGGAGAGAATAGCCTGTATAAGCAACTACAAATGAATGCATATAAGAGTAACCTTGGCAATGGAAACTAGAACATGTAATAACAACTTAAATTAAGCGCTTATAAGTAGCTTAAGTGTCTAAACTGGTGAAATACCACATATAAGCCCGTGTATACACTCGTCACCTCTTGTACACACTTTTCACATAATTCAAATAGTAAAATCAAACCCAATCCTAAGGGGTGGTTCCCCCACACAAAGTTAGGCAAGATACTTACCTCAATTAGGCCAAGTCAACACTCAAAAATAGCTTTTCCTTTGAAATTCACCTCCAACCGGCTCAAATCTGATAAAAAATAACTTTATATTAAGAAACAATGCAAGAGAAACCAATTTCGATTAATAAAGTTAAGATCTTTAACTAAAACAAAAGAGTTAACCGCAAGTACGCACCTCGAAACCCGACAAAACTCATAAATTCTGACATACGAGTCCAACCATACCAAATTCATCCAATTCCAACCTCAAATCATCAATTTATGTTTTAGAAAAGTTTTTACAAAAAATCCCAATTTCTCCAATTCAAATCACTAATTAAATGATAAAAACAAAGATGGAACCATAAATAATGAACAAATCCGAGTCAAAAACACTTACCCTAATCCAAATCATGAAAGTCCCCTCCAAAATCGCCCAAAATCGAGCTCTCTAACTAAAAATGTGATAAAATAACAAAGCCCTCGAAATAGAGTACTTTACACTGCCCAGGTGAACCCTTCGTGATCGCAAGACCATCTTCACAATCGCAAAGCACAAATTGATCTGCCTCGAAGAAACTCTACGAGAATGCGGTCCTAGACTCGTGATCGCGACCCGCATTTGCACAGACCTTCGCGAATGTGGATGGTCCAGTGCGAAAGCAAAGAGTAACCCGTCAAGACCTGCCCAGCCTAGCTCAATACTACGCAAACGCGTAGGACCAGATGCGAATGGGAAGGTTTAAAGCCTCAAGCATCGCGAATGGGACCACCATAGCGCGAATGTGAAGAAAACCAGATCCCAAAACACTACGCGATTGCGGCTCCGTCTTTGCAATCGCGAAGAACAACATAATCGCTATTAAACAACGGAAACTAGCAATATCAACACAACCAAAAATGGTACGAAACTAATCTGAAACACACCCGAGCCCCCGGGGCTCCACACAAAGCATCCACACAAGTCTAATAACATCATACAAAATCGCTCGTGCAATCAAAACACCAATATAACATCTAAGACCACAAATCGGATACCAAAACACATGAAAATCACAATGAACTTCAAGAACTTATAGAACACAACCATGCGTCCGATTCCTATCAAACCAACTCAGAATGACACCAAATTTTGCAAACAAGTCACAAAAAACAAAACAGACCTATTCCAAGACCCAAAACTAAAATCCAAACTTGATAGACGTAAAGTCAAATCATGGTCAAACTTAGGAAAATTTTAAACTTTTAAATTGCCAACTTCCGCCAAAATGTGCCAATTCAACCTAAGAACCTCCGAATCCAATTTCGGGTATACATCCAAGTCCAAAATCACCGTATGAACTTAATGGAACCAACAAAAATCTGATCCAAGATCAAGTATATAAAAGTCAAACTTGGTCAACTCTTCCAACTTTAAGCTTCTAAAATAAGAATCGCTCTTCCAAATTAATCGCGAACCACTCGAAAATAAAAACCAACGATACACACAAGTCGTAATACACCATATGAAGCTATTCGTGACCTTAAAACATCGAACAAAGTACAATTTCTCAAAAGGATCGGTTGTTACACATAGATAGCAGTAACAAACAATATAAAAGGCATGTAGATAGTAATGACAAACAAGATAGAAGGCATGTGATAGTAGTAATGATGTGACGTAGAAATGCAAAAATTTCGATACTAATTTCATAGACTTCAGCTCATCTTTCAAAGCATTGTAAGTCATTTCTTATGTAGTTTTGGTGTTTTATAGAAACCCGAACTTGAAGAGCCAAGAACATGAAAAGATGACAAAAACCATGAAGAAGGCAGATTTGCGACAAATATGCGACCATAGATCTATTGCAAACGTAAGCAACCCATCTCAGTTTCAAGAGTCAAATATGCGGTTCAATATGCAATCGCATAGCTCATGTGCGCACCGAAGAACTGTCGCACAAATGCAAGAGGAATTCCATACATATATGCGATCCACTATGCGGCCGCGAAATCATTATGCGGGCCGCATAACCATTATGCGATAGAAATTCAGAAAGCCTGGAAATAAAATCTATAGCGTTATAATGGATGTGTGGACCGCAGATCAGTTCCGCGGTCCATTCTGCGATCGCAAACTAATCTGAATGGCTATTTTTGTCACATTTAGTACATGAATTTTGGGCTATTATATATAGAATAACTAGGGTTTTGTGGGTCATATGGTCAGAAAAGGGTCCTACACTTAGAGCATTGAATACACCACTTGTTCTGGAGCTTTTTGGGAAACATCCCAAGACTTTGTCCTCATTGTAAGCTTTTATGAATTTATTTAATGCTTTATTCTTGTATTCTAATATGAGTAGCTAACTTTAAATACTAAGGTTGTGGACCCTAAGTGGGTGTAATGTCAATGGGTGTTTACCATTGAATATATATATATAATTGGTGGTTGATTTCTATTCATTTCTTATGCTTCATTTATGGTTGATGGTTTCAAACATTAACTAGTGCCAATTTACTTTTATCTTTCACTTGGAAAAGTGGGTTAGAGTTTGGTAGAATTGAATATTAAGAACTCAAGGCTTTAAACCTTGTTTAATAGAATTGCTTAGGAATAAGTGGATTCTACTTGGCATAAATTGGTTGTTCTTAATTGTAACTCTTTTACATTTGGGAAAATCATAAAGAGGAAATGTTACCTAATTATTGAAAAATATTGGGTAGTCGTTTAGGAACCATTTGCATTTCAAAGGACCTCCCATTAAAAATATATCATATTAACACAAATAGAATTACATTCCATAGACGGGGACACAATCTTGGTTTCTTAATCCTTTAAATAAATTATAGCTTCTCTTAATAAATCAAAATTACCAAAACCCTTTCCAAACTAACGGAGTAGAATTACGGGTTTATTCAAGTGACACATTATTCAAGTAACCTTTTCATACCTATTCCCTGTTGGATTATTATATTTGACATCGACCGCCTTACACCATTTATATAGGTGTAATTTTTGCGTATCAAGTAACAAACAAGATAGAAGGGATAAATGTACAATAGCAAACAAGGTAGGAGGCCTATAGGCAACAGTAACAGACAAGATAGAATGCACATAAGCAACGGTAACAGACAAGACATGATGTACCTAAGTAAAAATAACAGACCAAGCAGGTGGCATGTAAGTAACAACAACAACAAGGTAAGATATGTACGAGTAATGGTAACCATCAAGGAAAAATACATATGCATGTATGAGGGAAATATAAACATGATACAATGCATGTATCTCATCCTCACTTTCACGGGAACACCCTTCGTGCCATGAACTCTCATTCTCACTTGAACATAAACACCCTTCGTGCCAATATCATATCAAATTAAACGGAAACACCCTTCATGCATATATCACTCATCCTCATTGCACGAAAATACCCTTTTTGCAATTTTAATTATCCTCACCTAGCACATGTATATCGGTACAAGCAAGGTAGGATGCATAAAAACAACAGAGAGAGATGAGTAAGCATAATACGATTCCTGAGAAATAATCATAGCTATCGTACAAATAAGCAAGCCAACATTTCAAGAGCCGTCTTATCCAAATATCACATGATCATTACCATGATTAAGAAGGCTCAAGTAACACAAGTATGATATTTATAAATATGTGTTCGTAGTATAAGCATGACTGCGATCAAATCCAGTATATCACGTCTTCAAGAATAGCCCATCATTTAATTTAAGATGTCACATGTTTATTCATAATTTTTAGCATGGATAATTATACTCATTTAGTCATAGAAACAAACAAAAGATAAGTAAAAAAGATCAGAAAGTTCAACAAGGCGCAAAGAAGCATATAATTTACCTCGAGTATGGATAACTCTGACACATGTACATACGCTCGTTTCCTCGCATATGCATCAACCTTGTATATAGCAAACAATATCCTTTATTAAGAAAAATTCTCTCGAACTAAAGCTAGGTAAGACACTTACCCCATACCAAAACAAGTTCGACAATCTAATACCGCTTTCCTTAGAAATAATCCTTAAAACGATCAAAACCGAGTCAAATATTATCTAAGAAAGTCAAATAATGCTAAATAAGATATCCTCAATCAATAAAAGTTCAATCTTTGCTGAAATTTCAAAAGTCAACAAAAAATAAACCCGAGCCTACATGGTCAAAATCTAAAATCAAGACCAAATATCGATGAACCATAATCCCGCGAGTCCAAATATATAATTAGTTTCAAGATCTGACCTCAAATTAAGGTCTAAATCCCAAAATAGCTCTCTTAAGTTCAAACCCAGAAATTCAATTTTTACACTATAGAATCCTAGATTTAGGGGCAAAAATCTATGAGGAATCATGATATATAATCAATACTTAAAAAATAATTTTTTAAGTAAATGTACCACTGGCCTAGTTTCCTAGTGGTGTTTTTATTAATAATCAACATATAACAACAATGAGTCTGGAGGTCTCATAATATGAAAGTGCGTAAAAAATGAAAGTACATGAAGCCTAATATCAAAGTCATGTGTAAAACACTCCTTTGATAGTACAAAAAGAACTAAGAATCATGATCCTTGAAAAGGCCTATTTGCACAGGACTCGCAAAAAAATTACTTTGTAAGCCGATTGCACGCAAAACTTTCCAAAATGCAAGTCCAGGTCAAGACAGTAATGGTCTTGTTGCGACTTTGGCTCCTTGTTACGCGTTCATGCCTACTCCTTCTTGTTATGATCCTGCTGTTGGTAGCTTCCTCATGTGTGGTAGATGTTCATTGTAGCTGGTATCTCCTCCAAATATTGCTAAAATGATCCGCATAAAGCAGAGAAGTCCCATGGGTAGTCATATCTGATCTGGGCGGTAGAAAGTAGTTGTGCATGTAACTGATCATTGTGACTTGATGTGCTCTGTCTGTATTACCTTGAGTGTGCTTTTGGGCTGGCCTAAGTAGTGGTTGCACCTATAGGGAATGAGTATGAAAGATACTAATACCACCCTAATAGGTTTGGCCAAAACGTAGAGCCAATCCCCCTCCAATGTGCCTATAAAATCAGAAAACATATTAGAGAAAAAATCCTTCCTTCTCTCCTCCCTAAGGATTTGAGTTGGAAGTGTAATGTGATCTCAGTCCCCTATAGTTTGTCTCATTCTTCCATGATACATTTTCCTCCTCCTCTTAGCTACAAGATACTCTCCCTTACTCTTCATCTTATCTTACAATCCCATCATCAATTAGCATTTGGCTTGGCAGTTCTTACACTTGAGGAGGGTATTTGAAGCTTTTCATTATTCAATATCCTTCTCCCTTGTGTGTCCAGTTCCCAAAAGGAATGCACCTATACAATGTGCTGTTGATCCAGTGTCAAATTAGCTAAATAATCAGCTAACTTGTTACCTTCCCTCAACATATGAAATACCTGAAAAGCACCCTTAGATAGTAGTTTTTTGATTTCATCCATTTGATTAGCAATGCTTCAAGTTGGTTCCCAAACTTCATCTAGCACTCTATTCATAAGTAAAGAATCAGTTTCAATTATGCATGGAGGAAATTGCATTTGAGTTATGTACCTTAGAGCCTCCAAAATGGCCTGTGCCTCAGCTACATTATTAGTTGCATCCTCAACTGTATCTGCCTGTGCATAGATAATATATCCTATTCCATCCCTTATACAAAAGCCATATGATGCTCCTTCATTGACACCTCTACATGCCCCATCACTATTGCATTTTATCCACCCCACAGGAGGTAATTCCCACAACACCTTAGTATACCTCAATTTAGGAATATGTTGTGACACCTTCTCATGCAAGTCTGGCCAGTTTGCAGTAACACCCTTAAAGCCTGGTCTTTTCACCTTTAGCGGCATTTGGATTGAGGTTGAGATTTGAAAGATCAATCTAATTATAGACACACTCTTCCCATGCTTTCCAGAATTTCTCTTCTTCCATAAATGCCAAACAATTAAACTTGGCATAGCTTGATATACTGCCTTCAAGCTTGTATTAATAGGTTTGCTCCACCATTCATTTATCACTTGCACAAGTTGCTTCCCATCTGCTCTAATCCTTACAAGCACACCATCATAATTCCAGACATATCTTGCAGCCGGTGATGTTAGAAACACATGAGGCAGTGTCTCTTCTTTAGGATTCCTACAACAACAACACCTTGATGTTCTGAAATATCCCAGCCTTAGAAACCAGTCATCCAATGGTAACTTTGCCTTCAATAGTCTCCACATGAAGAAACTTATCTTGAAAGGCAGCCCCTTTACCCAAAAGAATTTGTATAGCTTGCTTTCTTCTCTCCTCTTCCTTATATATTGCCAAGTAAACTTCATTGTAAGATGTCATTTTGTTTCCAGCTTCCACCAAGGCTTATCTTCCATTGAAAGATCTAAAGGTGGTGTGATTGTCTCCGGAATATGGTCAGCTAGCTCATCCGGCAGTAATTCCCTTAGTAGCACTTCATTCCATGCCCTATTTTCAACCACTTCATCAACATGATATATAGATTCATTACACCAATGATCTGGACCTAAAGCATGCTAAAGAGCTCCAAGTCTAGTCAAATTGTGATACCAAATATAGGAGTTTCCACTCTTCAATTGCCACCACACTTGATGCTCCACCTCATCTCTCATTTGCAAAAATTTTCTCCATACATGAGATCCTTGTCTCCAAAGTACTAACACCTCATTGATCTTCTTGCAGTATTTATTTCTCATAAGTGTCGACCACAATGAGTCTTTTGTTCTATAGTTCCACCAAAGCTTGGCAAACAAAGCCTTAGACACATCATGTAAGAATCTGAAACCCATACGTCCCTCACTTTTAGGAAGACATAAGGTGTCCCATGAAGCCCAATGTCTCGCCCTTCCATTGCCTGAATTCCTCCAGTAAAACCTGGCAAACATCTTGAACAGTTGGTTGATCACATATGCTGGTGGATTCACAACTAACAAGAGATGAATTGGCATACTCTCCAACACATGTGAGATCAGAACTGCTCTACCACTAATTGATAGTAACTTACCCTTCCATGATGATAACCTCTCATGTACTTTGAAGATGATATTCTTATAAAAGTCTTCCCTCCTCTTACTGTAGAATATAGGACAACCCAGGTATGTAAATGCGAATGAGTGTCTTTGGAATTTAGTAATCAAATGGACAGTGTTTGCTTTATCTTCTTGAGCTCCTTTATGCATATAAAAGGAACACTTTTCCTTGTTGATCTTCTGACCTGAAGCTGTCTCATATTCCTCTAACACATTCATGATAAGCTGAATTTCCCCATAGTGAGAGGAACAAAAGATAATAGTATCATCAGCATAGGAAAGGTAGTTAATGTTTTGACTCCACTTTGGCATGCCAAAGCCTATGAAATCTGGGTTGTCAAACAATGCATCTAAAGCTCTCCCAAGCACTTCACCTGCTAGAATAAACAATGTAGGAGAAAGTGGATCCTCTTGTTTAACACCTCTAGATGATTTGAAGAAACCATTGGCCTTCCCATTAAGAAGCACTGAGTACCAGTTGTTGGAGACTAGTCTGAATATCATATCAATGAAAACCTCACCAAATTGCATCTGACTCAGTACCTTTGTCAAAAATAGCCATGAGACTCTACCATAAGCTTTTGCCATGTCCAATTTGATTACTACATTAGATGGCTTCCCTCTCAATCTAATGTCTTTAATGATCTCTTGAGTTAACAAGATATTCTCCACAATGCTTCTTCCTTTGACAAAACCTGCCTGATTAGGAGAAATTAAAGAAGGCAGAAGCTCAACTAACCGCTCATGGATCAATCTAGGTATGATCTTGTTGGAGAAATTGCTCAAACTGATTGGCCTCATGTATGAAAATGTAGCAACATTCTTCTTCTTTGGAAGCAATACAAGGATTGTGTGAGTGATGAACTTTGGTAGTTCTGCACCACAAAAGAAGGCTCTAACCATATTGAGCACATCATCACATACAACTGCCCAGCTAGCTTGATAAAACTGGCCAGAGAATCCATCTGGACCACTTGCACTATCCCATTCAATCAAAAAACTGCTGCCTTAACCTCTTCCATGGTTGGTTCATCCCATAACTTTGCATTCTGATCCTGAGACACCATCCTAGGAACATGCTGAATAATACCAAAGTTAGTAGGAATTATTTCTTCTATGAACTGAGCCTGGAAAGAATCTACTGTCTCCCTTGCCATATCTTCTTGTGATTCAAGCCAATTATCATATTTGTTCGAGATTCTGGACACCTGCAGCCTTTTCCTCTTTCAACTCACATGAGCATGAAAGAACATAGTGTTCCTATCACCATCCTTAAACCACTGCATTCCAGCCTTTTGTCTCCAAAGTTCTTCTTCAAGATGGTAATACCTTGTAAGTTAGCTTCTACTTTGTGTAACTTAGCTCTATTCTGAGCTGTTGGATTCAATTCAAATTCAATCTCATGTACCTTAATAACATCCTCCAATGCTGCAATTTCTTTGAAAATATCTCCAAATGTCTCCTTGCTCCAAGCTGCCAATGCAGTCTTCACCTTTTTCAACTTACTTTGGAATAAAATGAATGGGTTCCCCATGGAATCAGCTACCCAATTCTCCTTCATCACCTTCAGAAAAGATTCATGCTTGGTCCAAAAGTTTAAAAATTTAAATTGTTTCTTAACTTGGACTGTATCAATGTTGCAAGACAACAAGAGAGGGGCATGGTCAGTACCATACTTGATCAAGTGTTCAACCTCTAATGTTGGGAATAAATCTAAGAACTGTTGATTTTCAAAGAACCAATCAAGCCTCTTAAAGATGAAATCAATGTCAGACCTCCCATTCCACCAAGTATCCAGGCTCCCTTTGAAGTCAAGATCATATAATGCACATGTGTCCACACAATGTGCAAAGTCTTCAACTTCACTCAGGTACACAGGTAAGTCCCCATATTTCTCTTCCTCAGGTAGAATCACATTGAAATCTCCTCCAACAAGCCAATAAGATTCCATATCTGAGGCTAAGTGATACACTGAATCCCAAAGTTCAATTCTTTCAATAACATCACATTTGGCATAAATTAGTGTCACATATAACTCCTTATTCAGATTCCTATGAAACAGCTTCTATGTTATTTGTTGTTCCATATTCATCACTTCATCAACGTATGTCTTTATCTTGCCATTCACATTAGCATAAGCAAAATGAATCCCCAGCTTTCTTCTATACTCCTCCAGCTTATTGATGTCTTGCCAAGGTTCCATCAATCCTATCAAGTAAAAATTGTACTTTTTATGTAGGTTAAGCAACCTATTGAAAGCTTTTTTTGTGTTTATCGATCTCATATTCAAACTAGAGCATTATCCATAAGATTATTTGGAATTAGAGATCACACTCCTCTTTGGTTGCACCCTTAAAGGTACAGTTGTCTTTGATGTCTTTCTTTTGTCTCCTTGTAGGTTTCCCAGCTGATTTCTTCTTGTCCACACTCTTGGGAGATATATCACCATCTTTTGCTGCTTATTTATAGTTATCAGTTGTAGATTCCTCCTCTATATCTTCCTCCAAGTCATCCTCTTCATCTTGTTCATCATCAACCTTGTAGGTTTAAAGGATTTGGTTCATGATTTTTTGCTATCATTCCTAACTCCTTCTGACCCCTATTATTGGTTAGGATTCATTTAGCCAAAGTGCCACTTGTAACACTGAAAGTTTCCCATCTAAGAGCCTAGGATCATCAACAACTGGAGCAGCTATTTGCACAGCATTGTTGCTTTGCCCAGATTCCATTCGACTTGCCATAGGAACAATAGCAATTTGATCATTAGCCCAATTTGTAGCCTCCTTGAATACCCCATCATTAAATTCCCTAGCCTTCATAGCCTTCTGGATTGCCTTGAATTGCAGAGAATATATATCACCCCAACTAGGGTTTCCCCTAAATTGACACCTAGACATTACTGTTCCATTGCCTTTAGGCATGTTAATTGTAGTTGTTTGATTTGGTAACCTCAGTGTATCAACTATTAGGTCAACATGAGCATTCCCAACTTGTTGATCAGCTGAAAACTCCAGCAAATCACTTCCCTCCTTAGCCAAAAACTGGATAGTACCCCTAGGGATTACTGTTCCATTGGCTCCTTTCTTAGCTGAAGTTTAACCAACTGATCCACCTGTGTAAGTAACCTCCTTATGTGTGCTTTGTCCTGCTCCAAGCATTAGATTAGCTATTGGTTGATTAGCCCCTTCCCCAGACTCAACCCTAGTTTTTGACATTCTAGGATTTACTGTAGTGATAGGGCTCACATCTGCTACCACTTTTTCAAACTTGTTGTATCTTTCTTCCTTGCTTCCGGTACTAAATGTTGTGGTATTGTCCTCCTCCCTAATCTCAACCTCATCACTCCATAGCTACCTTTCAGAGCTGACCTCCATGCTTGCCCCATTCTCCATGGAATCTTCATAAGTTTGCGATGGAATTTCACGGCATGAATGATTAACAACATTCATCTCCCTTAATTCCTCCTTACTCGTGCCAAATCTCCCATGTATCCATTCAATTGAAGATTCCTTTTTATTAGACTCATCAATCCTAGTAACAGTAGGATTAGGAGCAACCACAATTTACACTTCATTCTTTTCTGGAGAAGTTTTTCCAATAGAACTAGGATTTGCCTTTTTTGCCTTATTCTTCTCCTTATTTAACACCTTTTCCACAGCTTTCTTTTTATTTGCTTTTGCATCTCGATTTCACCTTCTTCTAACAAAGCAAATTGATTGCTTATTTTTACTGGATCATTCTTCTCTTCTTTCCCAATACCAGCAGCATTACTAGTTGTCCCCTTTCCTTGTGACTCCTTGTGATCATATGTTGGCTCAGTAGACAGAGCCTCCTCATTGTCGATTATGTATCCTCTACTGTCTCGTTGATATTTGTTCTTCCTCCTTTGCATCCATTCATTCTTGGTAACACTTGGTGCAGGTTTGCCCAGCACTTTTCCAATTGCCAATCCTTTGTTGAAGCAGCTGCAGTCCCAATCAACTCACCTTGCATCACAACAGCCTTCTCCTTATTCTGTTCCTCAACCTCTATGTTGAACTCCTTATGTAACTCTGGATGAATAATCCAGCATTTATTTTCACTATGCCCTTGCTTCTTACATGTCTTATAGTACTTAGGCATATAATCATATTTGATTTTAATCCATTTCGATTCCTCAGGTTCAGTTTCATCTTCTTCTTCTATAATTTTAATCCTTCGAGGCAATATAGCTAATAAGTTTACTTCAACTTTGGCCTTAGCACAACTAGGTCTTGTGCCATTTTGAGTGGCCAAATGAATATGAAGAGGCCTGCCTACAGTATAGCTAACGAAAGCACAAAGTCCTTACCAAAAATGTTAGGAGGGAGATCCAGAAAAGATATCCACGCAATAGCAATAGGTGTTTCCTCATCTGGCTTCCACCATGGACTCCACTTGGTGCATCTCCTCTGCTAAAAATCTCCTTATGCTTTCAAATAAAATGCCTTTTTGGACAATAGATGAATGTAATCCTCCATAAGAGATAGTTTGATAAGAACATGTGTATCTTCAATCAACCCAATCGACACGGACCTTTAATCTCACACTGAACAGGATTAGCTTTCCTTAGTTCATGAATTACAGGTTTTCCATAAGAAAATTTTCCCAACACTACCAATTGTAATCCTTGTTGCGCGATAGACTGTTTTACTTCACTGTTCTTCCATCGAACAAGAGGCTCTCCATGTAAATAATCCACAGGTTTGGGTTGCACATTAGGGTTCTGCATGGAGGCATTTAATGCTTGTGGTTTTAGTAGATTTGCATACTGTTGGATTGAACTAGGATTTATAGATGTTTTGGGG
>MCJB01008346.1:114887-184295 GCA_002018475.1 Nicotiana obtusifolia | reverse complement strand
GGGGGGGGGGGGGGTTGTATAGAGTTGAGAGACGACTGATCAACCTCAGAAGGAGGCTAGTCAGTGGCCTGAGCAGCCATGAAAGCTAAGGTTTAGACGTTCAGCGTAAGATTCTTCATGAGAGAGAAGAGAGCGTAGACTTATTCGTTAAAATGGGTTTAGGGTTTAGCTAAAAATATTAACCTTAGAAGTTGAGATCAAAATCTCTATCAATATCGCCCAACACGAGCTTTAGATCTTAAAAATAGTTTAAAATGGTCTAATCCTGATTTCTGGTTTAAAAATATCCCTGGGAAAAATTCCTCTTCGCGTTCGCGAAGGACGTATCTCATTCGTGAAGGCCAATGATCAGTGATCATCGCATTCGCGATGCCAACCTCGTGTTCGTGTAAGCTACTCCCCCAAACTTCGCATTTGAGACTAGCTTCGCATTCGCGAAGAACTAAAATCACACCAGAAACTAGCTACTGAAACATGAACAAAAATAGCCGAAATCATCCCGAAACTCATCTGAACCCCGTCCAATTATCCCATCAAGTTTATATAGCTAACACGAACTTGCTCGAAGGCTCAAAACACCAAAATACATTAAAACAAGGAATCAAGCATCAACCCAAGAATTTCAAAAGTTCTAAAGTTCAAATTTCTAACTTTTGACTAGACGCGCCGAAACGACCTCGGGTCACTCGAGACCCAAAACAAACATACTTACAAGTCCAAAATCATTATACGAAGCAACAAAATCATCAAATCATCAAAATTATCCAGTAAGACATGAGCAAGGCCTGTGACAAACCTTAAAGACTATAATATCTTTTACTCACAAGTTACACATTGGTCAACTCCAATAACTTAAAGCTTTCAAAATGAGAACTCTTCTTCCAAAATACCCCCGAACCTCTCAGAAATCAAAACCAACTACACGTGCAAATCATAAAACTTGTTCAAAAGAACCTACTTGAAGTCTTAGATCGCAAGACAGAGCTCTAGAAGTCAAAACGGCCGATCGGATTATTACATAGACAGAACATCAAACATAGAGTCCAGCCATGGATTTGGACTATGGACTTAAATGTAATAAACAACAAGAACAAAACAAACACAGTCTAATCCCACAAGTAGGGTTTGAAAAGGTTAGTGTATACGCAACTTTACCCTACCTTGTGAAGGTAGAGAAACTATTTTCGATAGACCCTTGGCTCCCGAGAAGCATAGTCACAACATTAGTTGTTAAACAAAATCAACATAGTTTGCAATGCTTTACCTCTTCCATGAATATAACCTCGTCCTCGTAAAGCAACGCACAAACACATATGGATGTTTATTTGAGATGTTTCATTAGGCATTGCAATCTAAGCTAGGGATGGCAAGCGGGTCGGTGTAGGTGTGGGGCGGGTTTAAGGTTATGCAGGGTAGTGCAGGTTTAAAGCTATGCGGTGTAGGGCGAGTTGAGATAATCTTTTGAAAGATTGATGTGGTATGGGTTGCGAGTCTATACGGGTTTACACAACTTTTCTGATTTGGCCTATTGTATATTCTAAAAATTATCCAGTAAGACATGAGCAAGGCCTGTGACAAACCTTAAAGACCATTATATCTATTTATATTTTGATATTTCATAAAAACAAAAATAAATCATTTATAACTTTTTTTTTCAAATTTATCTTTTAGTGAAATGTTAATTAAGTTAGATATTTTGAAACAAAAGAAAAAAGGTTAGACATTTAAAGAAATATAAAATATAGTTGACAAATATTTTTATGATTAAGATTATTAACATTTGCTTAAAAATCATTTAGTGAAGGTTTGTAACACAAAAATCACTATTTTAATTTTTGTCACTTGAAAAAGTATACAACTAAATCCTGAATTTATACTGAAAGCATACAACATAGTAGCATCCAACCAGAATTATA
Organism: Nicotiana obtusifolia; assembly: GCA_002018475.1. Lineage (NCBI taxonomy): Eukaryota > Viridiplantae > Streptophyta > Magnoliopsida > Solanales > Solanaceae > Nicotiana > Nicotiana obtusifolia. The sequence continues at coordinate 182,379 of MCJB01008346.1, read as the reverse complement.
GAAGTTTGATGTCACTTGTTCTCATATTGGTTTCCAAATGACAATATCTCGGCATAGCGTTCTGGTTTTTTGTCATTTTCAGCATTCCCATTCTGACTCGCTCATTTTCATACTGAATGAGGAAATCCTCAGTCTAGTTGAACAATTCAGTACATGAGCAACAAAATAACATTCAATTTTTTGGTTGATGAAATTAAAATTTCAGCAAAAAGATTAATAAAAAAAAACTAGCAAAATGAAAAGAAACAAAATTATGCGGGGCAGGGCGGGGGTTGGGGGGTGGACATGGGTATGGGTATGGGTGTGGATCGGGTGAATGCTGGTGCAAATGCTACGCGGGGCGGGGCGGATTAAAAATTTTACGGATTTATTGCCCCGCAACCGCACCCCACCATTTCTCATCCCTACTCTAAGCACCTTAATGGTGTGACTCGTAGCTTGTGCTTTTTTTTACTTCTGAACTGAAACATCACCTCCAGCCTGCCCCTATTACATGCTTGGGCAGTGAACAAGTATTGACATGAAATGACCGCTGGTTTGTATGAAAAATTGAAAATGACCATAGCTTTAAGGTACTCAACACCCCAAACTCACTTTCCTAGAAGGGAACCAATGGACTAACACTTAGCGGTCCAGAATTGGTAAATACTGAAATGAGCAAAATTCCACCAACTGGTCTTTCTATTTATGCACAAGCAAAGATAAACCATGTCGAAAAGTTATTTTAGTAAACTGGAATAGCATAAAAGGGAACATACAATCTGCTTAAAGTTACATTGATTATAGACTGGAAAGTTAACAAGCAAATATTATTCATCCACTTGTACATTTGCATGTGTTGAAGTATCAATCTATCCAAAGCAGAAACTTGTATTGTCACTAAGCTTCACCGCAAAGTAATAAACCAAGGTCATTTGGCATCCTTGTCAAATTAGCTGAACCAACCAGACTCTATTCTGTAGACTAAGAAGCTGCTGTTGTATTGCTGCTTCTAATCTCATCTGTAAAACAAAAAACTTATCAAAATGAGGCTCCACTATGTCCCTATCATGGCAGGTAAATATCTCTATAACTACTCCGACCTAGCGAATGAACAAAAAGGAAGATTGAGAATGCACTATGACAATGGATAGTGTGTGTGTATATATATATATCTAAACATTTGTCCAAAGTCCAAACAGGTGTGGCACACCAACTTTCACATTCCTTGCCTGGTCCTGGTCATTCAGTCTCATGGTGGAAACACTAAGAACTGCACTAACGTAATCCAATTATCCTGAAATATTCTTTAGTTGAGCTTTTGTGAAAGCAAGTAAGCATGTTCAGCTACTTTATGGAGAGAGTAGAGACAAATTAGTAGTAAGTAGACGGGAAACCAAAGCTTTAAGCTGATCCAAGCAGAATGTTTATTATCTCCCTAAGTTGCAAGAGAAAAACTTCTCGGAGAGCTCAAAACTGACATGAAAATGAACTATGCCATCAAGAGCCAGAAGGAAACAAATGAGATGAAACATGAAATTAATGTGTTACGTTTATTTATTAATTTAATGATAGTGTCTCCTATTAATCTGAGATATCACAAGTAAAGAATCTGCATACCCACCAAATACATGCGCAGATGTGTAAGGAGACAAATAATTTTCTAAATTTGAGTGGATTTCTAGAGTATGTTAAGGGGTCAATTTTCACAATTTTCCTTTTCTTTGTTTGGTTCACTGTAAGAAAAAATGTTTATAGGCCTGGTTAGTCGAAGACGGATCAATTCATCATCCGCGCACTCGTGTATAATTCATGAAGGAATTGAAATTTCACAAGAACGGGCATTTCATTGCTCCTTGTATATAAAAGTTGCTTACAACTGTTTCACTTCATGTAACTAGTAATGCAACACAATATTTGAATATATTCCATTTTAAAAAATTATTTATTGTGCCAACCAACCAAAAAGTATGCATAAAAATATTTACAGGAAAGAGGCATCCTACTATTGGGCATGTTCTTATTTCAAAACAAAATGAGGGCCACTGTTTCACATGAAAATGAACTATGGCATTAATGCCTATGTGTATTCGCTGACCCTATTCCAACATAGGACAATCAGAGAGGAGGGAGCTACTCCATTATCCACTGCACTTAACTCAGTACGTACATCATTTACCATGTCATATTTTTCTTATGTATGGTACTTGGAACAATGGTAAGAATGGCTCTAAACTTCATATTTGATAAGTGGGAGAATATTTTTATAACATTCAGATCAATTAAGCTTAACAAAAGCCACGCATAAGAGAAAAAAAATTAACAAAAAGAGAACTTACCCCATGATCCATGGGCTGGCAAGCTGACATACTGAGGACATGACCCTCTTGATAAGGTGCTAGTATCACGTGTACAGTCACGAGGCTGTAGAAAGGACAGGGATTGAATTACATATTAGTGGGGAAGATTATGGAATGACAGTTTACTAATAATAGAGATTCAAAATAAAATACAAATTAAAGGGTAGCGCAGGGCATGAAGCATCCCCTGTTACGCAGGGTCCGGGGAAGGGCCACACCACAATGGGGTGTAACGTAGTCAGCCTGCCCTAAGCATCAGTGGCTAATTCCACGGCTCGAACCCATGACCTAAAGGTCAAACGGAGACAACTTTATCGTTGCTCCAAGGCTCCCCTTCAAAATACAAATTAAATGCATGAAATCAGAATACCGAAACAAAGCATGTATTCTTCCTAACCCCACTATTCTTAACATATAGTGTGAGAATGCACGGGAGAAAATCTATTTATTAACAATGATACAATGACCTCTATATATAATACATCTTCTACTCCTACTACATATGGGATTACGACATATTCTACTCCTACTACGTATCGGACTAGGACATATTCTACTTCTACTACATATGAGACTAGGACTATTTACACATAACTAACATATAGGATATTGAATAAACTGACAACGAGAGGGTACTGGATGATAAAAGAAGGTCGGTCATTGTCTTCTGTTCGTTTTCTCATCTGTTGGCTTTTCGGCGACATGCAAAACCTTAGTAGCCCTCTACATATGAATAAGAAAACTGGTTCTTAACGATCAAGTCATCAACTTTTCTGCATTATCATGTGAAATCTACTGGAGAGAGTGAGACTATCCTGGATGGCAAGGAAGTTTACAGAATGTAAGGTACTTCGTTGATGCTGACAAAGATTTCTTTTTTTCTTTTTCTTTGGACGGGCACTGGCAAAGAGTTCTACAGACGCAACATAGTATCTGAAAATTTTCACTTTATGCTGTCAACATCATCAGTACATTAAGTAAATGTGAGTCATAAAGCATCTATTCCAGTATCTGTTGGAGGATTAGAGAGACGACGAACCTCAAAATTCTTATAGAAGCATATACGAAGTTCCTCCAGGGCATCGCCTGAGCATGTTAACTCTGGGGTTGCATGAAAAGCATTTTCAATTGATGAAATGATGCCTCCTAATGGATACTTTTCGGAATCTGATGGTACATATCCAGCTTCAAACAGAACTTCCTGGCGTCGTGTTTGAATGCATTAATGTTAGTCAAGTACCAGGGTAATTACTATTCATATCCAATTGTCATGCATAACCACTATATAGTTAGTCGACTGACATTGAAGAAAAACTTGTTAATATTCAACTGAAAATAAAATGGAACTGTATCAACAAGAGAACCATTTTCACATGGATAAATTGATATCTATATAAAAACAGTTTTTAGTGCATAAACAATATCAAGAATGTTTTGATAAAGTTGATTAATTGTTATCCTCACCCCCATCCCCCCACCCCCCCAAACAAAAAAATATATCCTTTGTTGATTACCAAATTGCAACTGATTTCCTCTAGGTATATTTTGCATCAAGGGGAACTAGGTATTAATAAACACCCAGGAGAAAGTTTTGAGATATAATAATATTATTCAAGATGCAACAACTTCTTCAGTATTTGAGGTCATCAAAAAATTTCATAGAATCAAAATACCCAAGCACAAAAAGATAAAAACAAAAACTACAAAACTGTACAAGCAACAAGAAGAAACGGACATAAAATTTCTAAGAAAAAAAGGCATTTTACTCTTCCAAGGATAGTATATCGGAACTATAATACATAGCATGAAAAGTCACTTACTGTAACATTATACTTGAAGTAAACGTTCAATGTAGTCAAAAAGAACTCATATTCATCATGGACAACTGGATAAGCACATGTCCCATGTTTTTCTGCAATCAATAAACATGAAAATATAGTCACAAATGATACTTAAAGAATATCCTATCTGGCTTTTGTCCCTATAAAATATTTAAAGCGCATACAAGTAGGGGTAAGGTCCGCACACACTACCCTTCCCAGACCCCACTTGTGGGATTTCACTGGGTATGTTATTGTTGTTGCATACAAGTATATCAGACCTTCTGTACTATAATCAGGTTGGATTTTGTAATGAAAAAAGGCCCTGTCTCCATATAACTCCCTATTGAAAAACAGGTATTTTGTTTGGTAACCAGAAGATGTACACCACATCATAATACTATGAGGTATTTGTTAAAACAACAAACATGAGTTCTTTTACACATCGCACTGCAAAACTCTGGGAGTAGGGGCAGGATTCTCAGTGTAACTTAGAGGGATTAATTCTCCCCGATAACAAAAATGTGTCTTTTAGCCCTTTGTTGGCATAACATTGTCATACCAAAGGGAGATTACAGCATACTGAAGGTGTGCACAGGCTTAAGCCCACACAAGAGTCAAGACATCTCATCAGTTCCATGACAAAAGCATAGGAAATAACTACCTTCTACCTCAGTTTTAGAAGGATAAAAAATAAATAAATTTACTGTACACGAGGAAGTACATGCCTAATCACTTATCAGTATCCAAGGAGAAGGAAGCTACACTTAATTTGTTAAGACATGTCAAGAGTCAAATTACTTTCTAGGATTTTACATCGCTGGCTCCTTGATGTGCATATAAACCTTGCTTCTCAATTAAGTTCTAAGAAATAGCAAGCTTGCAAGATTAATTTAACATAAAATTTAGAATAAGGCAAGGTAATTACCCCACTGTGATTGAGTATCTCCAGAGTCAGCGTAGAGGAAATGCAAGGAGGATGTGTCAGTTCCTTAAATTGTATAGAATTCAAACAATCAATGAGTAAAGATAACAGTGAAACCACCTCATGTGCCCAGAATGGTCCTTTTCTGTGATGGCAAGATCTGGGGGAACCACAACTTAAAGAAGGCCAATACTTCCTCAAGGGCTCGAGCAATGTTGAAATCTGAGATGACAAATAGTACATTGGCTCAAAAAAAACAATTTGACCTCGGTGATGAGGAGTAAGCATATCTATGAAAATGGAAAAAAGGGAAGCACCACTGAGATTAACTAAGCTTCTCAATGACCTCATAGTCAGTGTTGCAAAGGCGCGCTTAAGCCCTGAAGCGAGGCTCAAAACACGTTGAGCACTTCGCCTCGCTTTGTGGGCGCTTTAGTGTCGCATCAAGGCTAGGCATACTTTTCTTTACCAATGAATATAATCCTGAAAAGGCCATTAAACAATTGATATTTTGCTTTATCGTAATTTTTTTTCAATTTCTTTGTCCATATATTTGTTATTCATGCTTATAATTATTAGTCTTGGACTACATATACATATTTTTACTTTTTCTCCAGTTGCGCCTTTTTTCATTAAAGCTCACACTTTAGTTGCGCTTTGCCCTTAAAGCCCAAACGGACCTTAGAGCTTTTTTGCGCTTTTCGCCTTTGATAACACTATTCATAGTGGAGTTTGAAAATATCCTAGCTAACCAACAAAGTTCACAGAAGCTTGCAGCACTAATATGAAATAAAATCGCTTGAAGCCAATTTACAGCAAAAGATGTTTGATGGCTTAACTCTCTATCTGTATTTGCATAAATAATTGGCACCTTGACACAATCTCACAGCCATAGTCTACGTTATAAATATGTGCAAATTATTTAACATAATTCAGATATGAAATTTAAGCAGACAAAAGGTCTTATAATGCAAACTTCATGATTAAAAGTTAAGATAGCAAATAGACAAACGTGCAAGTGTTCACACAAAAAGAACTGCTCATTCTGAAGGTGAGATTTGGGAATCCATTCTTGAGTGCTTGATCTTTGTAAAATGCTGCACCCAAGGATGTGGCCTAGTAATAACTGGAATGAGGATCATGGGGAACAAAGTTTTGAATCCCAGTAGAGGCCAAAAAAAAAAGCTAGGCGATTTCTACCTGGACACCACTATTATCACAATAAAAAAGAAAAAAAAATCTCCATGAACTCTTGTGGATTTAGTCGTGTCATCAGAAGACATTGGCATTCCAGTTATAAACTGTTCACAAGCAATGCAACTAGTTCCACCAATCACTTCACGCATTCCAGGCTGCTCTCTCATAGAAAAAGGGCAAGAAAACACAATAAGCAAACATACCTCTCTCTCATCAAATGCTTTACCGGAACAGCAGGCAGGCCAAGTTCCATCATTGTACTCTGTCCAAAGTCCATCTATGGCACAAGAAACCTTATTCAATTCTAACTTTCACTTTTCATCACATACAAAATTAATTACACACCCTTCTTAAATGGAGTAGGACTTACGAATTGTGAATACAGGTGGCGAGTTCGAGCTGGAAAAATACAAAAATCACAAGTAAGCTCCTATAACACATGTTATATAATGAAATTCTCGCAAAACAAATATATCTAAATTTCTTATTCTTTTTCTAGCTATAATACTCAGAAAATAATTGATCCACTTTGCGCTTCTCCACTTAAAGATAGTAGTAGTACTAGATTTGGTTCAGTAGCCATTAGACCAAAGCCATGGAGGCCCATAAACTTTAATCTAACAACAACCACAACAACTAAGCCTCAATCACAAACTAATTGAAGTTTGTCATACTTCAATATCCATTTAGCACCATTTGGACCATACTTTAATTTAATCCATACAAAAAAAACGAGGGAAAAAAAAAGGCACATAAAGAAGCATAAGATCTATGATGGAAAATATAGGGGTAATTGCATTGAATAAGCACATTTAACCTTCAATCAACTAAAACATGTGTATTTGGTCCTTTATATGAATAAGTTATATTAGACTATTTTTAGAACTATATTATCCTCGCATCAGTATTCAGATGGTTTAGCAAATTTGTTACATTTGTGAAGATTCACGTGCAGAGGGATCAAAGGGGAAGGTATCAACTAAACAAAGACCAAAATCAGAAATTGTCCATATTTGAGGGACTACAAGCCAAATTTTCCGCACAAAAAAAAAAAACAAAAAAGATCAGATAAAGGAGATATACCGGCTGCAACAGGCGTTGGAAGAACAACAATGGCGAGTTCTTCGGCAATAGGTGCCTGGCCATTGGAGAGATAGCTTGAAGTAATCGAACTCTCGCTGATGTCCTCCTCCTGCGCCGCCGCGTCCTCTTCTCAGTAATCCTACTTCCTCATCCCATCCACCGTTGACTCCAACCAGAATACAACATGCTCCGATCAACAGAAATAGCATTCGTAGATTCACAATAGCGTGAACGGGAAGGAAAGTCATTGCTCTACCCCTACTGTTCTATTCCCAATAGTTTTTCAGTTTTCTTTTTCTTTTTTTGGGTTTCGTTCTTATGGATATGCCCATGAGTTGTGAAACAGTTTTATAAATAAGGGAGAAGGCTGGTGGCAGACGGCAGTTTTGGATTATTATTGTGAACAAAAAAGAAAAAAGAAGAAGATAAATGGCGTGAGGGTTAGTTAACGGACAAAGTAGAACTTGGCACTTTTAATTTGCTTATGGACTTGAGGAATCTTACGTTCCTGTTTGATGAGCACTTAGGATCATTTGGTACACGGACTAAATTATATTTCAGTATTAATTTATATCATATGAAATATGAGATAAAATAATTCTATATTTGATGGGATAAGTGAGACAAAATGGGATATCCTCGATTAAGTGTGGGATAAAATTTATACCTTATTTGGTTGGAGGTATAAATTTATCCTGGTCCGACCAAACTAGATACAAATTTTATCCTATATCTTATCTCACCTTATATCTCGTACCAAACAATTCGTTAGTACTCTTTCAGTTTCATGATTTTAATTTATGTATGACTTGAAACTTTTCATCGTTAGTTTAATATTATTTCTTTCCCAATATAATCATTATAAATTTCACAAATAAGAAATTCCTGTTAAAAAATAAAGATGGTAAAGTAATAAATCAAAGACAAATATAAAGAGAAATTAATATACTATTCAACTTCAAACTGATGTACATAATAAACTGAAATCTCATCTATTTATAGAAGAAAGGAAGTAGCTGTGAGACTTTTCAGTAAGCAACTTTGAGGCTTTTCTTGAGCTGCTCATAAGCTGTCTGCAGGAGCTGCTCGCAACCTGCCTGATTAATAAGAAACTGCTGCAATTTCATTGAATTGCTTGCAACCTGTCTGCATCAGTTATTTGTAGATAAACTTCAATCGAGTACCAAATGAATAATCTTCTTCTGGAAGATTATCTACAATGGAGTATTAAATGAACATCCATAATATAATATTTTCATAACACTCCCCCTTGAATGTTCATTATTAAGTGCCTCGTTAAAACCTTTTCTAGAAAAAATCCCGTGGGAAAAATCCTAGTGAAAAAAAAAAGAGTACACACATTCAGTACTACGCATTACTAGCTGCCTCATTAAAAACTTTATAAGAAAAACTCTATGGGAAAAACCTTAGTAAGGGAAATAGTACAACGCATATTTTACTCCCCCTAATGAAAATCTTATTTCAAATATTTAAGTCTCCGCATTCCATTCTTGTATACCATCTTCTCAAAAGTTGAAGTTGGTAAAATTTAGTGAATAAATTTGCTGGATTGTCACTTTAACGGATTTGCTGCACATCGATATTATCATTGTTCTGGAGATCATATGTGAATAATAACTTTGATGAAATATGTTTCGCTCTATCTCTTTTTATGGATCCTCCATTTAATAGGGCAAATGCAAGCAGCATTGTCTTCGTATAAAATTGTAGGTCTTTTGTCACATTTCAAACCATATTTTTCTTGAATAAAATGAATCACTAATCTCAATCATACGCATTTCCTACTTGCTTCATGATTAGCTATTATCTCAGCATGATTTGAAGAAGTAGCAACAATAGATTGCTTTGTGGAGTGCAATGATATGACAGTACCTCCACATGTAAACACATACCCGATTTGAGATCAAGCTTTATGGGGATCAAATAAATAACCTGCATCTGCATAACTAACAAGATCTGCACTGTCTTTGTTAGCATAAAACAAACTCATATCAAGAGTTCCCTTTAAATATCGTAAGATATGCTTAATCCTATCCCAATATCTCCGTGTAGGAGAAGAGCTATATCTTGCTAGTATATTAACAGAAAATGCAACATCGGTCCTTGTAGCATTAACAAGATACATAAGTGCACCAATTGCACTGAGATAGGGTATTTCAGGACCAAGGAGTTCCTCATCCTCTTTTGGAGGTCGGAACCGATTCTTATTCACTTCAAGTGATCGAACAACCATTGGTGTACTCAATGGGTGCGCTTTGTCCATGTAAAAGCGTTTTAAGATCCTTTCTATATAGGTAGATTGATGGATAAAGATTCCGCCTGCTAAATGTTCAATTTGCACACCAAGACAATGTTTTGTCATTCCAAGATCTTTCATCTAAAATTCTTTCTTAAGATATTCAATTGCTTTTTGGAGCTCTTCTGGAGTTCTAACAAAATTATGCCATCAACATAAATAGCAAGTATAACAAATTCTGATGATATTTTCTTTATATAAATACATGGACAAATAATATAATTTATGTAACCTTCTTTCATCAGATATTCAATGAGGCGATTATACCACATGCGCCTACATTGCTTTAAATCGTACAAAGATTTTGTAATTTGATCGAGTACATTTCTCGAAACTTTAAATGGCATGACGTCTTCAAGTGTCTGGACTACAAGTCCGATCCTCACAATCTTTTACAATATTTCGCACTATATTGTATCAAATATATCGTCAATGATCGTTTTGTATCGGTTCGCAAGCGACATAACTTGTTGAGATCTCATCACTGTGTTTATTTTTAGGCCTGAACTTCTTCTGGAGTTTTGATAAAATGTTATGTCGTAGGCTCTTCTAGAGCTCATTTCCTCCTTATGATCATTTTGATTATTTGCTCCTACAACGACCCAACCGGTCATTTTGATCCCTAGCACGTCGTTTGGCGGTTTGAGGCCTTGAGTGGATTCACTTTAGGTATTATGACTTGTACGTGTGGTCGGAATCGAATTTCGGGAAGTTCGGGATTGATTTGAAAAGAAAATGCTAATTTCGAAAGCTTAAAGTAGGAAGAATTGACTAAGTTATGACTATTGAGTAAACGACCTCGATATTGGGATTTGAAGGTTTCAATGGGTTCGTATGATAATTTCGGACTTGGACGTATGTTCGGGTTGAGTATCGGATCACCCGGGAGCATTTCGGCGTTTATCGGGATTTGAAGGTTCCAATGGGTTTGTATGATAATTTTGGACTTTGACGTATGTTTGGGTTGAGTATCGGATCACCCGGGAGCATTTTGGCGTTTATTATGGAAAGTTAACATTTCGAAGGTTTAAAAATTTCATTTGGTTGGATTTTTATGTTACTGATGTCTGTTTGGGATTCCGAGCCTGAGAATAGTTCTGTATGGTGATTTTTGTCTTAGGAGTGTGTCGTGAAAGTTGATTTGGAAGTTCGTAGGTCATTTCAGCGTCAATTGGCGAAAGTCGGAAATTAGATGATTTTTGGGAAGTTTGACCGGGAGTGGACTTTTTGATATCGGGGTCGTATTCCGATTCCGGAAGCGGGAGTAGGTCTATAATGTCAATTATGACTTGTGTATCAAATTTGAGGTCAATTGGACTTAATTTGGTAAGCTTCAGCGTCGAATGTATAAGTTTGACGTTCTAAAGTTCATTAAGCTTGAATTGGGGTGCAATTCGTGATTTTAGCGTTGTTTGATGTGATTTGAGGCCTCAAGCAGGTTCGTGTCATGTATTGGGACTGGTTGGTATGATTGGACAGGATCCCTGGGGCCTTGGGTGTGTTTTGGGGTGGTTTCGGACCAAGTTTAGCTGAGTTGCTGCTGCTAATGACTGGTGTCTAGTTTTGTTCTTCGCGAACGCGCAGGTGTTCACGCATTCGCGAAGAAGGATATGTTGGTTGCCGAATTTTGTGCTACACGTTCGCGACTGAGGCCTCGTGTCGCATAAGGTAAGAAGGTGAAGTTACGCGTTCGCGATTGGGGCATCGCGTTCACGAAAAGAAAACTTGGCTGGTGATAATTCTAGCCTTCCCATTCGCGAAGGGTGAACCGCATTCGCAACAGTTCACCTGGTAAAGCATAGGGTTCGCGAGCTGTGACTCGCGTTCGCGGAAGGCAGTTTTTGAGTTGGAGCTGGTATTGCTTCGCGAACGCGAGGGACTTACCGAGTTCGCGAAGAAGGTCGTCTGGGCAATGTGTAAGTTAGCAAAAATGGGTTTTGGCTCATTTTATCTCAAATCTTCCACGGGAGCCGAGCTTGGGGCGATTTTGGAGGAACTCTTCGTCACCCATCACTAGGTAAGTGATTTCTTCATAATGTGAGTTAAATACATGGTTTGTATAAGGATTTAAACATGGAAATTAGTAGAACTGTGGAGTTTTTAGTAGAAAACCTAGAATGTGGTATTTTTGGAATTTGACCACGAATTTGGACATGGAATTTGGAATAAGTTATATATCTTAGTTCGTGGTGTTATGGGTAAAATTTACCTTCGAAAATTTTCAGAATCCAGGCACGTGGGCCCGAGGGTCATTTTTATAGACTTTTCGAGCGGAGTTTGAAATTTGTTTAAATTGGTTAATTATGGGTATTAGAGTACCAATCTATATTCGTCCGCACATAGTTTGAATAGTTTTGGATCGACGGGCTTTGGTTTGAGGTATTTGAGGGGCGTTGGAGCCGGTTATGAAACTTCGAAGCTAGGTACTTGTCTAACTCTGTGAGGGGGAAACTACCCCTAAGTGATGTATTTGTTATGTGTTGCGGGGGCTACGTACGCACTAGGTGACGAGAGTCTATATGTAGCTAGATTCATGTTATGTCCAGGTGGACTTAGGTTCCCGCCATGTTATAACTGTACTATTTGAGTTGTCTCTTGCCTGTTAAATTCCTTCATACTGCATTGCGACTTGAGACTAGACTTGTGTAGAGTGATGGACTTGCTATTGTAGAGATTCGACAGGCTTTATGAATATCCGCGAGATAATTGTACTCCTCTTACGAATTTTTCCCTCGTTATGCGTTCTCAGCGAAAGGTTTTCCTTAAAAATTTATAACTCACACGTCTATTCGTGAGTGGGGTCAAGGACCCGTCAAAGCTTCTTATTCTAATGGGACCGGGCCGTTGGCCTCAGCAGAATAGGTACATCTATAGTTAGTGCCATTTGACCCTTGGAAGTGCGCACACTATGATGGATCGGGCTGTACGCCCCGACAGGATTTATGTACCACACTCTCATGGGAGCGGGCCATTCGCCTCAGCATTAAAATAGATGTATCTATGGTTTGGCAATGTTATGATGGATCGGGCCGTACGCCTCGGCATTTCTATAAAATATTCTTATGAAATCGTGCGAAATGACTGGCAAGAAGCAAGCATATTTGTGAGTTTTTCCTGATTGAATTGTGATGACATGTCTGGTAAGGTCTATTATATATGCTCCCATTGAGGAGGTAGCTACTAGCTTAGAGTTTGAGTTACTGTCGAGAGGATGATTGTACCACGTATTATACTTGTTGCTTCATTTATTTTCTCTGGTTCACATTTGTTTACTTCTACTATATCTATCTTATTGGACCACTAGTAAGTGCGGATATCGACCCCTCGTCACTACTTCTCTGGGGTTAGGCTAGATTCTTACTGGGTACGCGTTGATTTACGTACTCCTACTATACTTGCTGCACTTTTTGTGCAGGTACATATATGTCCTGTGGTCTTTGGGCACAGAGGCACGGCCATTTCGGGGACTTTACCGTGAGCTGCATTTTATGTTACGATCCGCAGCCTGCAAAGTCTCCATCAGAATTATTATATTTTCCTATCTAACTTGTACTCCAGACAGATGTTGTATTTTATTATATTTCTTAGTTGATGCTCATTCACTTGTGACATCGGATTTTGGGGGTTCCTACGGGTTATTCACTATTGTAGTTCGTGTAAATTATATTTCACACTATTTCATTAGTAAAAATTATGATTTTAAGGTACTAGAATGAGTAATTAAATTGACTAATCACTGTTGGCTTGCATGACGGCGGTGTTAGGCTCCATCACGAACACTAGTGGATTTTGGATCGTGACATCTTGGTATCAGAGCGTTAGGTTCACTTAGGTCTCACAAGTTATGAGCAAGTCTAGTAGAGTCTTGCGGATTGGTATAGAGACGTCTGTACTTATCTTCGAGAGGCTACAGGGCTGTTAGGAGCACGGTTTGATTCCATTGAGGCTTATGCCTTTATTTCCTTCCTACTCAATCTTATGCGATGCGGAGCGCTTGTTATCAATTGGGCGTCGAGGAGTTATACGGTGCAGGATATTTTTCCCTGCGTGTTCGAGCAGGCTATTATCGTCACCTCGCGAAAGGATGTTCTTTTGTTCAAGCTCAGTATCTGTATTTTCTATGGTTTCGAGACTGTGCACGGATTGCTACGATGTCTATGCATTGTTATTGCACAATGTTGGTGTAATGGTAAGGTGCTCGTTTACGTGTTGAGGCAGTGAATGGCTTGAAGAGAGGATTTCTTAGTGCATGATTAAGGGGTTCGACATTTAATTCTAGCGGAGGAAAGGCAATGGGACTATAGATGTCCATGTTTGGTTGATGAAGTAATCGGACTTGATATTTTTGAGTGTGGTGGAATTTTCATTGTGATGCGGTATCGCCGTCCTTGTTTGAACGCATTAGGGTTCGCCGGTGTTACGGTCATCTTGGATTTTACCTTCAGGGCAGGGTGTTGTGAATTGGTGCCTGAGGGGCGGTTTCTAGAGATAGCTATGTGCAGCGTTTTGGAATCGAATTGGTATTTCTAATGTCGATGGCTCGAGAAAGATGATCTTCGAAGAGGCTTAGAGTCGGTAACATTTTATTGGTTCATGTGCTGCAGAGATGCATTTTGATTTTATGCAACATTTGGGAAGCAAAGTATAAGGGAAGACTTGGTGAGAAAAAGCGGTTGAAGTACTAGCAGGTCAAGTATGAGAAGCAGAGGCTGAGAAGTTGCTTAAAGGAGATGGTTTAACCAAAGTAAGTGTGGCAGATTAGCATATGGATTCTGTGGTAGGATAGCCGCGTGCCTTGAGAAAGTGTAGAACAGTTTGGGAATCGTGATAGAAGGTGATTTTGACTATGGATTTTATTTGGAGTAATGGTTACTGTACAGAGAAATATTGAATATTGCAGAAAGGCGTTTGTTTGAAATGAAGAGGGGTGTGAAGATTTGATTATCGTTTCAGGTGCAGTATGCCTTGAGTTCGGAAGGTATTGTTGAACCTTCAGTTGATGTTAATACGGAAGGAGCAGACTTATACAACTGGTGGGCGAGCATGGACTCAGGAGAATTTACTGATTACGTGGTAGTTGCACCCAATACAGCGTCGTTGGAAGATGTTGGTAAGGAATTCCACAGGTAGGTTAGGTAGGTTATCTCCTGTGAGCAGGTTAGCGGTGGCGTGATGTTTGAAGAAGCTTCTGCGAGGAATATTACTTGCTACCAGGTAAGAGGTTGAGTGAATGATTGTGACTGGTGATTCAGGATGTTCATAAAAAGCTTAACAAAAGACTTCGAGAAGTCTGGCGGGTTAACGGTGAGATTGTGGTAATTGAGAAGGAGGAATCATTGTGGGCTCTGCATTATGTGATGGTAGCTTAAAGTTAAGTGGAGGAGCCTCACCGTTTACGATTGGATCGTGTGGTTGTCTGCTTGTGCGATTTCTGGTTATCGGTGCATTGACGGATTATTTATGACTAAGAAAAGGAAATATCAGGGGTAATTCATCAAAGAACTTGATGGACGTGCGCCATATTCGGCGTTATCAATGTATGTTCAGGTTTTTGGGAAGACTCAAAGCTTATGCTTTTGTGGATGTGATGTACAAGGAAAAGAGTTCGGCCGGTTGCTTATTCGATAGGGTGTTCATGTGTTAGTAAAGTGTTGGAGTTTGATCATATTTGGGACCGGGTCAGAGTGGGTGACTCTCGACAATGGTCCTAGTGGATTCAACAATTAAAGTGCAGTATTAGAGAAAAGGAAAAAATAGCTTCAGGCTCGTGGAAGGTCTTGCAGAATGGGTGCACCAGTTGGAGATGCTATTGTGCACGTAAGGAGGTACGAGATGAGTCGTGGGTATTGAGACGATGTGCTTGTGATTCTGGCCACTCGAGAGGAGTGCGGATTGAGTTCGTTATGTTGTGAATGGAGCTATCATATTTCTAAGTCAGCTCAAGGGTAAATTGAAAGAAGTTGGGTCGGTTAGTAATGGCTGAATCAGCATGATTGTGGCAAGGATTAGTTCCTTCGTTGTGTGAAGTTAAACATGTGGTTTGTGGTTGTACGTGCGGACTTGATAGCCACCATGACCTGATTAATTTGGGAGGTATTTGATTCAAATGACTTTGTTGTGTAAATGGATTCCGAAAGAGTTATGACGGTTTAGATCATGGTTTGAGGTTGTGTTTTTTGTGGTTTTGGAATTCAGTTGCATGTTGCATGGGCTCCTCGAGAATGAGCTAAGTGAAAGGTTTCTAGCCAATGAAGTGTTATTCTACTGGTAATTCAGGGTTATGATGAATTCTGGTATTCTCGCATAGCAGCATGATAGGTGTAGTGAGCGGCATGGGAATTTGAAAGTTGAGGATCGGGGTTGCGGTTCGATGTTGACCAGGATGTCACGAGCTCGGATTAGACGGTAGAATTTAGATGTTCAGAGTAGGCTGAAT
The DNA here is from genome assembly GCA_002018475.1 of Nicotiana obtusifolia. Lineage (NCBI taxonomy): Eukaryota > Viridiplantae > Streptophyta > Magnoliopsida > Solanales > Solanaceae > Nicotiana > Nicotiana obtusifolia. Next base: position 166,262 of record MCJB01008346.1, on the reverse strand, counting down.
TATCCTAATGTCGCCTGGGAATGGTGTTCTGTGGAAAGAGCATTGCGTATTGAAATGCAGGTTCTTGAATTGCTTTACAGATTAGTACATTTGGTGCTATGGAGGTGCAGACATTACTACCTGGCGGAAGGTCGTGGAAGCGTACCCCACGGGGAAATTGTGTGAGTGTGACATTCTAGTCACCTGATTGTTAAAGATCGAAACCAAGTATGGAGATTTTGGTATTATCATTAATGTGAGAATTTATGCTTAGAAGGCGCTCTAGTCCTTTGGTTGTGAACTGTGGGGTTGTGCTGGATTGAGACTACTTGATTGTTCGCACATGTGTTGAGGTCCCGTGTAGCTTGTGGTGTCATATGAGAAGGATGGCTCTCGAGATGCAGGTCATTTATCGCACCTTAGTCGTGCTTGGTTTTGTGGCATATTGCGCTATCCGTCTTCCCAGAGTTGTATTTTTGCACATGGCGTGCTTGTGGCCGATATTCGGTATTCTATAGGTACAAGCATTATGGCTTGAAGGGCATGTCCTTATTTATTGTTGTGAGTGGATCGAGTGGTACGCCACCACGAGTACGTTATTTGGATCGGGTTGCACGCCGCAACGGTATCATGTTTGGATCGGGTTGCACGCTGGAACAGTGATATGCTAAGTATGGTTCCCTATATCTATTCCTGCGTATTTTGTTTCTCATTTTCCGAGAAGGGTTCATAACATCTGTTTGACCGTTTATTTCATTGCGCGGGCTAGGTAATTCTTTTCCAGAGTTCGTTCCTCCTTATGTGTCATATTCGAGTTGTAGCTCGTCGGCGCATTGATGGCGTCATATGAGATCTGAGTCAGTGTTTGAGGTGGCTTATTGCCTGAGCAGCTTGTAATGGTTGAGACGAGATTATTGGACCTGGAATTTGTGCAATAAGATTCATATAAGGTACATTAAAGGGAAAATATCGCTATTCAGTTCAAAATGAGGTAATGGTTGTTGTTAGGAGGAGAGACTCCATGAATTATCGATTCGGTAGGTGGTTATGAGTTTCTACACGTCTATTTCATCATGGTAGTATGCAAGAGTTGGAACAGGATTTATATATGTCATGAGATGTATAAAGGGCATCAGATTTGTGAAATTACAGCTATTGTGGTTGGAGGAAGTTATTATGGGCATGTGAATTATGCGGGGCATGGTGTGAATTCAGTTAAAGGTGTACGATCGTGTTTTGGTACAGTGTGTGGTGATTGGTACAATGTTCATATGTTAGAATCAGGTATTGTAGGGAAATTCGAAGGTTGGAATTTGGTTCTAAGGCTTATTGACTAAATAAAAGGGGACCTTCAGTCCGGCTCGAGCTAATGTGCCCAACTAGGTTGTGGTGGCAGGGATAGGTGCATAAGGTGTCGCACAATGATTTTGGACAACTCCAGAGCAGTTCTTAGCACGTTCGAGGACGAATGTATGTTTAAGTGGGGGAGAGTGTTACGACCCAACCGGTTGTTTCAAGCTTTGGCGTGTCGTTCGGCGGTTTGAGGCCTTGAGTATATTCACTTCAGGTATTATGACTTGTACGAGTGGTCGGAATCAAATTTCAGGAAGTTCGGAATTGATTTGGAAAAGAAATGCTAACTTCGGAAGCTTAAAGTAGGAAGAATTGACTAAGGTGTGACTTTTGGTTAAACGACCTCGAAATCGAGATTCAAAGGTTCCAATGGGTTCGTATGATGATTTCGGACTTGGGCGTATGCTCGGGTTGAGTATCGGATCACCCGGGAGCATTTCGGCGTTTATTATGGAAAGTTAACATTTTTGAAGGTTTGAAAATTTTGTAAGTTTGGTTTGAAGTTGATTTTTATGTTACCGATGTTCGTATAGAATTCTGAGCCTAAGAATAGTTCTGTATGGTGATTTGGTGTTAGGTGCGTGTCCGGACATCGATTTGGAAGTCTGTAGGTCGTTTCTGCGTCAATTGGCAAAAGTTGGAAATTGGATGATTTTTAGGAATTTGACCAGGAGTGGACTTTTTGATATCGGGGTCGGATTCCGATTTTAGAAGCGAGAGTAGGTCCGTAATGTCAATTATGACTTGTGTACAAAATTTGAGGTCAATAGGACTTGATTTGGTAAGCTTCAGCATCAAATGTAGAAGTTTGAAGTTCTAAAGTTCATTAAGCTTGAATTGGGGTTGCGATTCATGGTTTTAGCGTTGTTTGATGTGATTTGAGGCCTTGAGCAGGTTCATGTCATGTATTGAGACTGGTTGGTATGATTGGTCGGGGTCCCGGGGTCCTTGGGTCTGTTTCGGGGTGGTTTCGGACCAAGTTTGGCTAAGTTGCTGCTGCTGATGTCTAGTTTTGTGCTACGCGTTCGCGACTGGGGCCTCGCATTCGCGAAGAGGAAACTAGGCTGGTGAGAATTCTAGTCTTCGCGTTCGCGAAGGGTGAACCGCGTTTGTGACGGTTCGCCTAGTAAAAGATCACGTTCGCGAAAGGCAGTTTTTGAGCTGGAGTTGGTATTGCTTCTCGAACGCGAGGGACTTGCCGCGTTCGCGAAGAAGGTAGTCTGGGCAGTATATAAGTTAGCAAAAACGGGTTTTGGCTCATTTTATCTCAAATCTTCCACGGGAGCCGAGCTTGGGGCGATTTTGGAGGAACTCTTCGTCACCCATCACTAGGTAAGTGATTTCTTCATAATGTGAGTTAAATACATGGTTTGTATAAGGATTTAAACATGGAAATTAGTAGAACTGTGGAGTTTTTGGTAGAAAACCTAGAATGTGGTATTTTTGGAATTTGACCACGAATTTGGACATGGAATTTGGAATAAGTTATATATCTTAGTTCGTGGTGTTATGGGTAAAGTTTACCTTCGAAAATTTTCAGAATCCAGGCACGTGGGCCCGAGGGTCATTTTTATAGACTTTTCGAGCGGAGTTGGAAATTTGTTTAAATTGGTTAATTATGGGTATTAGAGTATCTTTTGATTGGTTTGCACATTGTTGAATAGTTTTGGATCGACGGGCTTTGGTTTGGGGTGTTTGAGGGGCATTGGAGCCATATGGAACTTCGGAGCGAGGTAAGTCGTCTCCTGTGTAACTCAGTGAGGGGGAAACTACCCCTAGGTGATGTATTTGTTATGTGTTACTTGTTGCGGGGGCTACGTACCAGGTGACGAGAGTCCGTGCGTAGCTAGATTCATGTTATGTCCGGGTAGACATAGGTTGCTGCCACGCCATAATTGTACTATTTGAGTTGTCTCTTGCCTATTGAATTCCTTCATACTACGTTGTGACTTGAGACTAGACTTGTGTAGAGTGATGGACTTGCTATTGTAGAGATTCAACGGGCTTCATGATTATACGCGAGATAATTGTACTCCTCTTATGAATTTCTCCCTCGTTATGCATTCTCAGCGAAAGGTTTCCCTTAAAAATTTATAACTCACGAGATTATTCGTGAGTGGGGTCAAGGACCCGTCAAAGCTTTTTATTCTAATGGGATCGGGCGATTCGCCTCGGCAGGATAGATACATCTATGGTCCGTGCCGATCGACCCTCGGCAGTGCGCACACTGTGATGGATCGGGCCGTATGCCTTGGCAGGATTTATGTACCACACTCTCAAGGGAGCGGGCCATTCTCCTCGGCATTAAAATAGATGTATCTATGGTTTGGGAATGCTATGATGGATCGGGTCGTACGCCTCGGCATTTCTATAAATTATTCTTATGAAATCGTGCAAAATGATTGGCAAGAAGCCATCATATTTGTGAGTTTTTCCTGATTGAACTATGACGACCTATCTGGTAAGGTCCATTATATATACTCCGATTGAGGAGGTAGCTACTAGCTGAGAGTTTGAGTTACTGCTAAGAGGAGGATTGTACCACATATTATACTTGTTACTTCATTTATTTTCTTCGGTTCACATTTGTTTACTTCTACTGTATTTGTCTTATTGGACCACTAGTAAATGCTGATGTCGACCTCTTGTCACTACTTCTCAGGGGTTAGGCTAGATACTTACTGGGTACGCGTTGATTTAAGTTATCATACTACACTTGCTGTACTTTTTGTGTAGGTACACATATGTCTGGTGGTCTTTGGGCGCACAGGCGGGGCCATTCAGGAACTTTACCGTAAGCTGCATTTCATGTTACGATCCGCAGCCTGCAGAGTGTCCATCAAAGTTTTTTGTATTTTCCTGTCTAACTTGTATTCCAGACAGATATTGTATTTTATTATATTTCTTAATTGATGCTCATGCGCTTGTGACACCGGATTTTGGGGTTCCTACGGGTTGTTCACTATTGTAGTTCGCGTAAATTATATTTCACACTATTTCATAAATAAAAATTATGATTTTAAGGTACTAGAATGAGTAATTAAATTGACTAATCAATGTTTGCTTGCCTGACCGTGGTGTTAGGATTTAATTGCGGTATATTTGATGGCTTTGAAACAACTCTTGGCATGTTCGAGGATGAATATATGTTTAAGTGGGGGAGAATATTACGACCCAGCAGGTCATTTTGAGCATTTGCATTCTGTTCAGCTATGTGAAGTCTTGAACAACATCGTATGATGTATTATGACTTGTGTGAATCGTCGATTTTGATTTTCAGGTTATTCGGAATTGATTTGGAAGAATGGATTTCATGATTGAAGCTTTAAAGTTGGAAGAGTCGACCAAGTTTAACTTTTTAGTATTTGACCTCAAATTGGAGTTTTGATGGTTCTCTCAGGTCTGGATGGTGATTTTGGACTCGGGCATATACCCAGATTTGCATTTGGATATTTCTAGAAGGTTTCAGCGCTAATTGGCGAAAAATAAAAATTTGAAGGTTTGAAAAGTTGATAAGTTTGACCGAGAGTTGACTTTGAGGATATCGGATTCGGATTGTAGTTCAATTAATTTGAATAGCTTCGTTATGTAATTTGGGACTTGTGTGCAAGATTTGGGTTCATTCCGGATTGATTTGATATGTTTCTGAACGAGATTTGGAAGTTAAAAATTTAAAGTTCATTAAGTCTGAGTGAGGTGCGGTTCGTCGTTTTGATGTTGTTATGCGTGATTTGAGGCCTCGAGTAGGTTTGTGTTATGTTATGTGACTTGTTGGAATGTTCGGACGGGGTCACGAGGGGCTCGGGCGTGTTTCAGATGGTTTTCGGACCATTTTTCTTCATGTTGGCATTGCTGGTGTATACTGATGTCTGGTGCACCCAAACGTTCTTCGCGATCGTGAATATAGGAATGCGATCGCATAAGGGAAAAATTGGAGTTGAGTATTTCTTCGCGCGTTCTCGAGTGATAGTCCGCGTTCGCATAGGTTGCTGTAAATTGAGCATCGCGTTCGTGCAGGTGTGCATGCGTTCGCAGTGTAGAGCTGAGCTGGGCAGGTCTTCATGGCTTCTTCATCGCGTTCGCGAGCCTGGGGCCACGTTTGCATAGTGACTTTTCGAGGCTTAGTATTTGTGCTTCATAATCGCCAAGCTTGTTCCGCGATTGCATAGGGTGATTCTGGGCAGTGCATTTTTCTTCTTTGTGATCGTGATGGTATTTCCACGATCGCGATTTATTGATATGTCCTGTGATTATAAAGTACTCTATTTTGGGGGTTTCAGCCATTTTTGTATATTTGGAGCTATGAAGCTCGGATTGAGACGACTATTGAAGCGATTTTTATCATATAGATTGGTATATGTGTTCTCTACTCGGTTTATGCTTTTATTTCATGAATCTATCTTCGTTTCTTGCATTTGATTCAGGATTTCAAGAGAGAAATTGGGGGTTTTTGTCTAAAGTTTCATAGAGTGAAATTTTGAGTTTTGAACATTGATTTTGAGTCGAATTTGAGTGAAACTAGTATGGTTGGACTCGTAATCGAATGGGTTGTCGGATTCTGTAAGTTTCATTAGGTTCCGAGGTGCGGTCCCGAGTTTGAATTTTTAGTTGACTTTGGGATTTTGATTAAAGATTCGACCTTTATTATTTGGCATTGTTTCCTTAGGCATTATTTGACGTAATTGAGTTGCTTTCGGCAGTTTCGAGCCGTTCGGATGTTGATGCGTGCAAGATGGAATTGTTGGAGCATCATTTGGCTTGCTCAGTATTCGATTTGGCTTGTTCGAGGTATGTAACATTTCTAAACTTGGTGCTAAGGGTATGAACCCCTAAATTTACGTAGTGTTGAGGTGGCGAGCATGTGGGCGTGCATCGTGGGAATTATGATTTGATTGATTTTGTGGTACTATGTACTGACCTAATCTTGTTTCTATTCATAAAATTTCTATGTGCTAGATTCATTGAGATGTGATCCATATTAGAAACCATGTCTAGGCTATATGCTTATCCTGTTGGGACCCACTGAGGTCCTTTCTGTTGTTGAATTATTTGCTTACATTACAACTACATACTCATTGATTTGCATATCATATCTCAGTCTCTATTGCCATTTATTGATACATCATATCATTATTTTTGGGCTGATTTTCATGACATTGTGAGCCCGAGAGACTGGAGAGATTGATGGTTGAGTTGAGGCCTGAGAGCCAGATTGTGAGTGATATTGATGGGAACGGGCTGCACGCCGTAGTAAGCTTTATTGATTCATGCCATGATTGGCTCATTATAGCGTTTGGGCTGGATCTGCCCCTCCGGAGACTGCACACCCACAGTGAGCGTAGTTGCTATTGATTTATTTGGGCTGGATCTGACTTGTACAGTGCCGTGTGACTGAGAGTGTTGAGGGTTGGATCTGCCCTGGGATGGATCTGCCATGTTCAGTGCTGAGTGACTGAATATGTCGAGTGATTGAGCATGATGTGTGGAAAGTGTGAGACAATGAGATTGAGTACTCTGAGAGTGTGAGTACACGAGTTCATCACTGTGATGCATTGCCTTTGACATGCATACTTGACATACAGACATTGAGATGCATTCCCTTATGCTACGCGATTTTGGTGATATTCATGATTTCACGTGCGCACTGATATGTAGGCATAGAGAAGTACATTCCTCATGCTATCTGATAATAAAACATCTTATTTGTTGTCGAAAGATTTTGGGAAAAATCATAGTTTTTTTGACTCAGTCATATTTTGGTGATTTTGGTGAAGGATTTGTGTTTTAATGTTATACCTAAAAAGCATGACTATTTTTCCGTAACTGTAAACGAGTTGAGCATCACATCTCTGAGTTTTTTCTTTTATCACTTCTATTATATTGTTATGAACTGTTGTTGGCTATTGGTGTTGAACTCCGACCTTTGTCCCAGCTCGTCACTACTTTCAATCTAAGGTTAGGTTTGTTACTTACTAAGTACATGGGGTCGGTTGTACTCATACTACACTTCTGCATCTTGCGTGCAGAATTTTGATGTTGATGTTGCTGTGTACAACGGGAGCTGGCATTGAAGACGTACCTGCGTTTGGATCATAGCTGCCTCTTGATCTTGGTGGCTTTAGCATTTTAATGTGTTCATATATATTTCAGACAGATGATGTGTTTATTTCATACCAACTTTGTAAACTCTAAATCTTAGAAGCTCATGACTTGTAGTACTAGTCCTTGGGATTTTGTATAAAAGCTCAGTTATTTTATCAATATTGTCCCGTCCAATTTCATTGAAATTGGTTAATTGTTAATTGTCTTACCTAGCGGGTTGGGTTAGGTGCCATCACAGCTAGTTGGATTTTGAGTCATGACAAGTTGGTATCATAGCTCTAGGTTCATAGGTTCTACGAGTTATGAGCAAGTGTCCACTAGAGTCTTGCGGATCGGTATGATATCGTCCATACCTATCTTCGAGAGGCTACAAGGCATTTAGGATAAACTTCCCATTTTACTTTCCTTATCATGCGACATTGATTCAGCTTGAAGTTTAACTCTTTGAATTCCTTCCACGCACTCGTATGCGCATGTGAGTGCTCAATATTAGCTGTGCATCGACGACTTGTGATTCCATGGATGAGGTGCGAGATGTGATTTCGGTGTGCTGATGATGGGCCAGTCTGGAGGACTTGAGGTTGAGTTTTGACTATAGCTTAAGCACGGGGATTTCGGTTATGTGAACGCGTGCTTTTGGACTTATAAGCCCGATAGTGTCCCTATTAGTGGAATTTGTGGATCGATGAGTGGTTGGATGGCAATATGATGAGTATGATGTGACCGCGGGATGTGTTCAGATGGTTTGCATGTGACGAGAAGAGTTTCCTTGAGATATAAAAAGGACTATTGGGTGCTTGGTTTTTGTCTTAATCTGACATATAGTCTCGAGTTATGAGTGTATTGAAGAATCTTTCATGTTGCTTAATGGTGGAACAAAGTAGATTTTCATGTCTTGTTGATGAGTTCAAATTCAGAAAGATTAAGGGACTGCGTATTAGTCGTGGCTGTGAAAGGGTATATAGAGATGTCGGCTAGAAACTAAGCAGGTGGTTTATCACCTGCAGAGTAACCTACGGATGTGTGACCCTTATGATGTTGTGTGGAGGCTTCTTTCTTATCAGTGGGTTATATTAGTGTGATTTGAGTTTGGATTGGTAGTAATAGTTGACCTGACTGTCATGAGGATGAATGCGAGCTTAGTAGATGACTTGAAGTAATATATGGTTTGTGTTACATGAGCTTATGAAGGACTGAGTTGAATCTCACTGCAATATTATGGCAGTAATAGAGTATGTGCATTGTGAGTTATTGAGTGTTTTGATCTATGACTTTGAGCCAAGTGGGGGAGTTTGCTATCGACGATTTGGTTGTAGGGTTACGTACTGTATTGGTTTTGGTCTGAGGCATGCTTGTGGATCGGTTATAACTTGCAATTGCTGGTGTTGAGGATGACTTAAGCGAGGAATTTCTGGATGTATGATGTGTACTACACATGATATATATATAGTAATCATAGAATGATTCGGGTTTGTTGTTCGTGGTAGATGTGATGTACTAAGGAAAAGGGATTCACTCGGTTGCTTAGAGGTGTAGATTACTTCTTTGGTTGTTATTGAGCTAATAAGGCACAGGTCGTTCGGCTCGTTTGGGTGGTGCAATTGAGATTTTAGGGCAGTGGATGACTCTCGAGAATGTTCTATGGGATTTGTGAATTATGTGTAGCAATTGGGAATTTTCAGGATTTGTACATGGCTAGAATCTGAGATTTACAATGGATGGTGTCAAGAAACATGGTATTTTTATATCATTATGGATTATACATTTCAGTATTAGGAAGGTGAAGCAAACGACTTTAGATTCACAGAGGTCTCTTCAGAGTGGGTGTCTCGGTTGTGGTACTTTTGGGGTGCTTAAGAGGGAATACAACGGCTTATGGGCCTTAGGGCGGTGTGGTTTTATGCTAGGATCTCTCATGGTGAGCTTTGGGTAAGGATTGTGATGTTTTGGCAAGGAGAAGTATCACCTTGAGGGTAATTCGGAAGGAACTCGGAGAAATAGGACAACTTGGTAGTAGGTTGGATCAGCATGGTAATGGATATGATCGGTTCTTTGGGTACTTATGATGTGGTGAGTCTCTACAGGTATTTTAGGGCAGTATTCTTGGGTTTGGTGACCTGCGTGGCTTGGTTGAATTAGAGAGATTCAGTTCTGATGGTTTGGTTATGTGCAAATGGGTTTCGAAGAGTTCTCGATGGTTTCTACCATGGTTTGAGATGGATATTTCCTACCGGCATGAGGAGCATGTTGCGTGTTATGATTTTTCTCCTGGATGAGATCAAATGGAAGGTTTCCAACTGATCGGGTATGTATTCTGCTGGTGACTCAAAGTTGATTATGTGATTCTCAGACTTTTCATATGACAGCATGATAGATGCAGTGTGTTGTGTGGGATTGAGATTTGTATGTGCAAGGTCACGGTTCATTTTTGAAAGGAAGGTCATGAATTCTTAGGCAACCTGGACGGTCTCAGATAACTAGATGAATGATATTACTACTTGGTATTGCCTGAGGAGAGTGTACATTTCAGAAGGTGCACTGAGTGTTGACTTACGGATGCTTCATTGGTATGACAATACTCGTCTGATTGATCGACTATTGATATTCAGATTTTTGCTATGTGGCACGGAATAATTATAAAAGTATTCCTCGTGGGATGATCGTGTATGAGAGATGTGTTACACATTCAGGCAGTAGAGTTGGGATCAGATGTGGTGATTCGTGTGTTCTATGGATTTGGAGACCGGGAGTTCTCAGAAGCAGATTGTTTCGTGGTTGTGGACTGTGAAGATGTGGCCAAAGCTAGCCAGATGATAGTATGTGTTATAGTTAGGTCATTGTGGACGTTCAAAGGGTTATTTATCTACATATGGATGACGAGGGTTTATTTGGAGACCCATTGGTAGGCCCAATGAGGATGTGTATTCTACACCGGGTCAGATTTGTTGACTCGGAACCGTCTGTGTTGATGGGGTGTGGCATTCGGTTAGAGTTGATCATGTTAGGGTTCGATATGTTCTATGTGTTACTCTTCTATGCTACTAGAGGTTGTGATTTGTTGGTTATATGCAAACCTGGTGCGATTCCGTTTGGGAATTGTAGCGAAATTCGAGCGAAATGGTTATTGGGGTGTGGAATGGTTGATTGCGCCTTGGTTATGGCCTTTTCCTGTTGTGGTATATTGATTGTTTGCTTCTCCATGGTTATGGCCATGCACTTTGTGTACATGATGTCGAATTGCATATGGTTGATGCTTTAAGCATTGTGGCTTGAGGTATTTCATAGGACCGATGTTGGGTCATGCATTGCAGCAGAGTTATGTTGGGATATGATCCTTTGTGTTAGATTCGTGTGTCTTGGTTCTACCATGTATGATGGGTTTATAGCATTGCGGTTGTGGTGGTACTTGTTGAGTTTGCAGGACGGTTCTCTCACTTGGGTCATTTTCTATTTTTGGGTGCATTTGATTTGGTGCATATTGGTGCATGGATTGCATGGTTTGTGGCTCTAGGTTTAATTGGTGTGGCATGTTAGTAGCGCGGCTGTATTGATAAGATGAAGTTGTTGGACCTAGAATGGGTTCTATTGGATTTAATTGCGGTGTATTTGAAGGCTTTAAAACGACTCTTGTCATGTTCAAGGATGAATATATGTTTAAGTGGGGGAGAATATAACGACCCAGCCGGTCGTCTTGAGCATTTGCATTCCGTTCAGCTATTTGAAGTCTTGAGCAACATCGTATGATGTATTATGACTTTTGTGAATCGTAGATTTTGGTTTTCAGGTTATTCGGAATTGATTTGGAAGAATGGATTTCATGATTGAAGCTTTAAAGTTGGAAGAGTTGACCAAGTTTGACTTTGTAGTATTTGACCTCGGATTAGAGTTTTGATGATTCTGTTAGGTTCGGATGGTGATTTTGGACTCGGACATATGCCCAGATTTGCATTTTGATATTTCTAGAATGTTTCTGCGCTAATTGGCGAAAGTTAGAAATTTGAAGGTTTGAAAAGTTCATAAGTTTGACTGAGAGTTGACTTTGAGGATATCGGATTCGGATGTGGTTCCTAGAATTGGAATTGCTCTGTTATGTCATTGGAGACTTGTGTGCAAAGTTTGGGTTTATTCCCGATTGATGATATGTTACAACACGAGATTTGGAAGTTGAAAATTTAAAGTTCATTAATTTTGAACTAAGGTGCGATTCGTCGTATCAATGTTGTTATGTGTGATTTGAGGCGTCAAGTAGGTCGATGTTATGTTATGGGACTTGTTGGAATGTTCGGACGGGGTCCGGAGGGGCCCAGGCGTGTTTCGGATGGTTTTCGGACAATTTCTCTTTATGTTGGCATTGCTGGTGTATACTGATGTCTAGTGCACCCAAACGTTCTTCGCGATCGTGAATACAGGAATACGAAGGGAAAAATTGGAGCTGAGTATTTCTTCTTTGCATTCAGGAATGATAGTCCGCGTTCACAAAAGTTGTTGCAGATTGAGCATCGCATTCACGCAGGTGTGCATGCGTTCGCAGTGTAGAGCTGCGCTGGGCAGGTCTTCATGGCTTCTTCATCGTGTTCGCGAGCCTGGGGCCGCGTTCGCATAGAGACCTTTTGAGGCTGAGCATTTTGTGCTTTGCGATCACGAAGCTTGTTCCGCGATTGCATAGGGTGATTCTGGGCAGTGCATTTTTCTTCTTTGCGATCGCGATGGTATTTCCGTGATCGCGATTCATTAATTCGTCCTTTGATTATAAAGTACTCTATTTCAGGGGTTTCGACCATTTTCGCATATTTGGAGCTATCGAGCTCGAATGATTGTGGAAGCGATTTTCACCATATGGATTAGAGTAAGTGTTATCTAATCGATTTTGATTTTATTTCATGAATTTATCTTCGTTTTTGGCATTTAATTGAGGATTTTAAGAGAGCAATTGAGGGTTTTTTTTGTCTAAAATGTCATAGAGTGAATTTTTGAGTTTTGAACATCGATTTGGAGTCGGATTTGAGTGAAAAGTGTTGTCGAACTCGTAATTGAATGGGTTGTTCCATTTTGTAAGTTACGTCGGTGTCCGAGGTGAAGGCCTGAGTTTGACTTTTTGGTTGAGTTTTGGATTTTGATTAAAGATTCGACCTTTATCATTTGGATTGTTTCCTTAGGCATTATTTGACGTATCTGAGTTGTTTTTATCTAGTTTGGAGTCGTACAGAGGTTGATGCACGCATGATGGCATTGTTGGAGCATCGTTTGACTTGCTCGGTATTGGATTTGGCTCATTCAAGGTAAGTACTAATTCTATACTTGATACTAAGGGTATGAACCCCTGAATATACGTGATATGTGTTTAATGTTGAGGTGACCTCATGCTAGGTGACGGGCGTGTGGGCGTGCACCGTGTGAATAACTCGATTGATTTTGTGGCACTGTGTAGTGACCTAATCTTGTTTCTATTCATGAAATTTCTACGTGCTAGAGTAATTGAGCTGTGATCTATGTTAGAAACCATGTCTAGGCTATATGCTTATCCTGTTGGGACCCACTGAGGTCCTTTCTGTTGTTGAATTATTTGCTTACATTGCAATTACATACTCATTCATTTGTATATCATATCTCAGTCTCTGTTGCCACTTATTGATACATCATATCATCATTTTTGGGCTGATTTTCATGTTATTTTGAGCCCCAGAGACTAGAGAGATTGATGACTGAGTTGAGGGCTGAGAGCCAGATTGTGAGTGACATTGATGGGATCGGACTGCACGCCGCGGCAGGTATTATTGATTCATGATGGGATCGAGCTGCACGGCGCAACATGCTTTATTGATTTATGCCATGATTGGCTTATTATAGCACTTGGGCTAGACCTGCCCTTCCGGAGTCTGCACGCCCACAGTGAGCGCAGTTGATATTGATTCATTTGGGCTGGATCTGCCCTATACAATGCTAGTAACTGAGAGTGTTGAGGGTTGGATCTACCGTAGGCTGAATCTGCGCTATTCAGTGCTGAGTGACTGAGTGTGTCGAGTGATTACTAGAAGAAGTCACGATTTAATATTCTTTAATATCTCGACCAATCCTTTCGTTAGAGCGATAACCAATATACCACGATAGTGAATCCATAACTCTCATAGTGTGAGAAATGTACTCAAGATGTCAAGTCAATGGCATGATAACTCCCTTTGTGCATTTATCTCACCCTCACCAAATATACGTATAACAGTACCATTCGGGTGAAAGAAATTCCAATAACAATAATGACAAAGTGGAAAATACAAACGTAGCAATAACGAACAAGGCAGTATATATGGACTACGGTAACAGACTAGGTAGAAGGCATAGAAGTAATGATAGCAATTAGGAAAGAAGAATATAAATCTCACTAACTATTATGGTAGAAGGCCTAGGTGCAGATATAACAAATAAGATGGGAAAGCATGATCTTTGTGAGCTAACAAATAGAAGGCATGAATAACTAACATGATGGAAGGCTTATTCGAAAGTGCAACAAATAAGAAACGACATGGATGTAGATATAACAACAAGAAGGAAAACATGATATTTGCAAGTTAAACAGACAGAAGGCATGGGAAACACAACATTAATTGAGATAGAGGACAAAGAAAGAACAACAACGATAAGTCACTAAGAAAACATAGGTACAACAGTAACAACTCAAGGTAAAGGCATGAATGTTTACATAAGGAAAAGATATTACAACATAATTCATGTCCCTCGTTCTAGCCTGCACGGAAACGCCCTTCATGCCATCAACGCATGAAAATATAAAAACATGATAATATAATTGAAATGGCACGACATCACCCTTCGTTCTTTTACCCTCATCCTCACATGATAATGTAAATGAGAATACGATAATATAAATGAAACGGCACAGCATCACCCTTCATGCTTTTACTCTCATCCTTACATGATAATGTAAATGAGATCATGACAATGTAAATGAAATGGCACGGCATCACCCTTCGTGCTTTTACTTTCATCCTCACATGATAGTGTAAATAAAATGGCAAGGCATCACCCTTCGTGCTTTACACTCTTCCTCACATGATAATGTATATGCAATGGCACGACATCACTCTTCTTTCTTTACACTCTTCCTCACCAAGCATATGTTATCAATGACAAGCAAGGTAGGAAGCATGAATAACATCAAGCAAAGTGTTTCAGCGAATATTTCGAATGAACATCAATCACAACTTTCAAGCCAATAACAATTCAATAAACCTCAAGTACTTTATTCTTCAAGTATTTCGACAAGTCTCATGATCTTTAACTCAAGTATAGAATTTAATATCTCGAGAATAACGATTGTAGCAATGGATTAGTGATTAAGCATAGTGATGAACGAATTAAACACATCAATGGTTTCACAAAATCCCTTAAATTTTAATCAAGTCATAATAAGCTAAATCTTGGGTTCTAGCATTTAATTTCATATTATTGGTAATCTAGAAGTCAAGTAAGACATGAAATAAGGTCACGTCATTCTACAAGGCACAATTAATCGTATAATTTGCCCCCGAGCATGATTAACCCTGGCACATGCATATACGCATGTCACCTCATATATGCATCACCCCCGCATGTAGCAAACAATAATAATTAGTAGGAAAATTTTTTCCAACAAAGTTAGGCAAGACACTTACCTCAAATAAGCCAAATCGATACACTAGAAGCGCCATCCCGCTCAAGTCATCCTCCGAACGGCTCGAAACTAGCCAAAAGCAACTCAAAATCATCAATTAATGCCATAGGAATCAAACCCAATCGATAAAGGTCGAATCTTTACAAATTTACTCAAAGTCAACCAAAAAGTCAAACCCGGGCCGGACCATGGAACCTGAGAAAACTAACAAAATCTTACAACCCATTCAATTACGAGTCCAACCATACTAATTTTACTCAAATCCGACTCTGAATCGATGTTCAAAACTCGAAAATTCAAAACTCGAAAATTCACCTTATGAAATTTTAGACAAAACCCCCAAATTTCTCTTTAAAAATCATAATCCAAATGCCAAAATCGAAGATAGATTCATGAAATATAATCAAAACCAAATAGAAAATACTTCCCCCAATTCACGTGATGAAAGCCACCTCCAAAATCGTCCAAATCCGAGCTCCACAACTCAAAATGTGAATTCAATACCAAGCCCTCGATATATAGCTTCTGCCCAGGCATTTTCGCATCTGCAAACAATAGCCGCTTTTGCGGCGTCGCTTTTGCGACCAAAACCCTGCTTTTGCGGAAGGTCACTGAAGTCTAACCACTCACACCTGCAGAAATAATTCTGCTTCTGCGACATCGCAGGTACGAGCACCTATCCGCTCCTGCGCCCTTTCTCGCTTCTACACCCCAGCTCCTAGCTTTTGTGCCTCTGTAGATGTGACCCAACTCCCTGCACCTGCGACTGCTCAACAACATGCTACCTTCATTTCTGTGATACTACGTCCGCATCTACGGACTCGCATCTGCATCCGAACCTTCACAGATGCGGAAACACCAGCTCCAGGCCTGCTTCAGCAATGCAACATGAGACAAAAATGATCCAAACCACGTCCGTAACTCACCTGAGCCTCTCGGGACCCCGTCCAAACATACCAACAAGTCTCAAAACATAACACGAACCTACTTGAGGCCTCAAATCACCCATAAAAACATCAAAAGCACGAATCAAACTTAATGAACTTTTAACTTCCAAAACTCGTGCCGAAACATATCATATCAACCCGGAATGAACTCAAATTTTGCACACAAGTCCCAGATAAAGTAACGAAGCTATTCCAATTCCCGGAACCACAATCCGAATGCGATATCATCAAAGTCAACTATCGGTCAAACTTATGAACATTCCAAACCTTTAAATTTTCAACTTTCGCCAATTCGTGCCGAAACCTTCTAGAATTATCCAATGGAACCATCAAAACTCCGATCCGGGGTCAAATACGTGAAAGTCAAACTTTGTCAACTCTTCCAACTTAAAGCTGCTAACATGAGAATCCCTCTTCCGAATCGATCCAGAATCATCTGAAAACCAAAACCAACGATTCAACAAGTCATAATACGTCATATGAAACTACTCAAGACTTCAAACAGCTTAACATGATGCAAATGCTCAAAACGACCGGTCGAGTCGTTACGTCCTCCTCCACTTAAACATACGTTCATCCTCGAACGTGCCCAGAGTCATTCCAAGATTATCAAAATGCTGGGCAACCTTAACGTGCACATACCCGCGGGTGATCCCACATCATCCCTCTCCATATATGCTGTCAATACCACATAACTGGAGATCCTTACTTCAACCTTAGTCTGTAAACCTTAGAACCCAATTTCCAACATCCGGAATTTCATTACAAGACCTGAATCTCGTATCTACATACTGTATGAGTATTAACAAGTTATATCAAGCCATAACCATGACCCAAGGTGTAATTGCACGACACACCACAACTCAGATACTCACAGCAATAACTGCTGACCACCATAGCTGCCAAAAGCAAATCTGGTGCTAGTAGTAAACCTCATATCAAATAAAACCCCGTTCAAAACTTCGTACACTGCTGATGATGAATGAAATACGTGAATCTCTTAACCACTCATCTGATCAATAAGCCAAGAAGCTCGCTCATCTGACCAGGGCCATTTCCCAAATCCTTAGCGGAAATATGCTATCACTCTTCTGAACATTCCTTATCCCAATACGATAGTGCAAATCTCAGGTCTAGAAACCTCATCCCAGCTAATACATGCAGCCCAACCGACAAGTCTCACCAAAAACCATATGGAGCCCCACATAACGTTGTTTCGTATATCAAACAAGTAATAATTCAGACATGATAGATAATGGTAAGAAAGTTAAATATGAAGGCTACTAAGCAAGTTAAGCAGGCAGGGTAATTTTAACATTTTGCTATGAACTATTTTCAATAAGGTGAACACAAAATACACGAAATAAGCATAAGGAGTTCGCTCTCACTACAGTACCATTGCAACGCGCAATCCGATCCAATCGTATCAATCCACATAGTGGTACCCATCGAGCCATAATGCTCGAGCTCACTGATCACATGTTCGTCACATCAAGCACAGTAAAGTGCACAAATATAATCGTGGGAAGATGATTAGGCACAAACAACACTGAGAAAGACAAGCACAACTATGGTGCAATAAGCAAGTCAGTATCACGAGGACCATCTCGTCCATAAAACGCCATAAGTCCTAAACGGAATTATAATAAGCATGCAAAATAATCATGTAACCCTCGCAACCCATCATAGCATAAGAGAGAAACACATAACATAGACCAAGACGCGAATAATATCCATCTCGCCTGATGATATACATGTGGTAACAACTGCGCAATAGCAAGCAAATCCGATATGATACAGAAGACACATTCTCATTAGGCTCAAAAATAATCCCCAAACCAAATTCTGATCATCCCCAAACAGGTAATTAACCTTCCAAAAGTCCATACAACCTTTCCATAACACCTACCATCAATCATCCAATCCTCAACTTTTCTTCATAATTCATAATCAAGGAATAGTCTGCCAACGAGAACATCCAGTCTCTAAACCTCACGAATACCAGAATCTTCATATTCGATCTCAACACTGCTACTCAAATGGCCGATACGTCACTCATGCTCTATTATCTTACAGAAAAATACCCACAAGTCAAAACACAATGCACCTGCCAACATGCACACTCACCTCTGCTAATATCAAATAGTGCCCACATCCTCTTAAACATATGGAATCATCCGTGTCATCAAGAACTCATATCCTTCCCTTCAAAACTTAACCGCAATCTTGAACTCGTAGCTTTCAACCCTACCGGTGCACCGCCACTAACATGCCAACATGTGAACATACAAAGATGTCACAATCAACTCTGAACCATATGCAAACTAAACATCTCATCAACCCCGAACCTTGCATTTAACTCAATCTAGGAGAACACCACCACACGCAATATAGCTTCTATGCCTATAGCAAACGTCAACTCCGGCCGTGGCCATAAGCATGGTGAATTCTTTGGAACTCATTAACACAAGATCGAGTCATCAGAACTGATCGCCTCTAACTCAACCGAATCGCTAGACTGCCAACCCAGAAGTAACTCAATCCGATATGCTCGCTCTGAAGGAACCTTCTAGAAATCCGAAGCCGCTTCTTGCATCCCTCCAATATAGCCATGTAGAATCATTCTTTATATAGAAATATCGTAAATCTGATTACTAATCGCTACCGATCTCAAGCCTTACCCATACACAAATTATGATGTCTTTAAATGTTACATATGATCTGGAACTCATTAGAACCTTCTTGATAACCACTCACCTTACTCTGATCTTCAATACACAATTAATACGCACCGAGGAACCCGCGCTTCACCAGCACATGACTATTCAAAGAAACAACTAAGCAATCCCTCGGCCTTGAAATTGATACAATGCATAATCCTACAATCCGATCATAATTAGAAGACTCCTCCACTTAGCTTGAAGCTGTAGAACACATCATCGGTAATCCAAAGTACCATATCTTCATAGCATGGCCCGATCCCACGTAACTATTTAGCGGAATACTCCAAAACCTCATGCAATACTAGTCTTACAACACTCTGAAGACTCTGCCAAGTGCTTACCCATCCTTGCAACAGTCAAGCAACTTCCCCGAATGCTCTGAAATGATAATATATGCATTCCACTGAATGGAAACCTCACACAAAACACACGATCCAAACTCATCACGCAGGAGATAATCCACCGGCTGTACTCAAATCAACACCTTAGCATGAACCCACCATAATCAGAACAACTAGGCCACTAGCGCGCCTTTCCAAGTCCTTGCTTACCAACCAGATATAAGCTTCCGCCTCGCACCACAAATGAACGACTGAAAGATCTATCACACATCCGCTCCTTAGACCAGATAGCACAAAGCAATGATAATTGAGCATCCAAAGCCCTTAGTAATCCATCTGCAGCATCACGAACCTTCGGTGCATAACAAATATCGAGTGCGCAACATTGCATATGAACGAATAGGAAGAATCAAAATCGTAGGTTTCGAGCTGAAACAAGGCCGCACGATTAGGAGAGAAAGAAGGGAAATTTTCCTAAATGTCCTGTAACCTCTCGAAGATAGGTATGGATGTCATCATACTGATCCGCAAGAATCTACTAGACACTTGCTGATGACTCGTAGAACCTACGAACCTAGTGCTCTGATACCAACTTATCACGACCTAAAATCAACCTAGTTGTGATGGCACCTAACCCAGCCCGCTAGGTAAGACAACTACAATCGACACAACTCAAATCAAGTAATAAGAGACAATGGGTAAAATAATTGAACTTTCTATGCAAATCCCAAGGACTAGTAGTACATATCATGAGCTTCTAAGATTTAGAGTTTACAATCTGGTATGAAATAAATACATCATCTGTTTGAAATTACCTAAACAGATTAGAAAACCTAAAGCTACCGAGGACAAGTGGTAGCTATAACCGAAATGCAGGTACATCTTCAATGCCAGCTCCCGCAACACAAAGCGATCCAGCTCCAAAATCTGCATGCAAGGTGCAGAAGTGTAGTATGAGTACAACCGACCCCATGTACCCAGTAAGTATGTTGTCTAACCTCGTTGAAGTAGTGACGAGGCTTTTTAGATAAAAGATACTTACTAATATAACCAGTGTAGTAAAACAGCAATAGAACAACACTACAACAAAACTAAAAAAGTACCAAAAACGAACATGTGAAGCAATAAATGATAACTAGAAGAAGTCACAATTTAGTATTCTTTAATATCTCGACCAATCCTTTCCTTAAAGCGATAACCAATATACCACGATAGTGAATCCATAACTCTCATAGTGTGAGAAATGTACTCAAGATGTCATGCCAATGGCACGGCAACACCCTTCGTGCATTTATCTCATTCTCACCAAATATATGTATAATAGTACCATCCGATTGAAAGAAATGCCAATAACAATAATGACAAAGTGGAAAATACATAGGTAGCAATAACAGACAAGGTAGTACATATGGACTACGGTAACAGACTAGGTAAAAGGCATAGAAAGAATGACAGCAATTAGGAAAGAAGAATATAAATCTCACTAACTAGCATGGCAGAAGGCCTAAGTGCAAATATAACAAACAAGATGGGAAAGAATGATCTTTATGAGCTAACGAATCCGGGCTCCACAACTCAAAATGTGAAATAAATAACCAAGCCCTTGATATATAGCTTCTGCCCAGGCATTTTCGCATCTGCAAAACAATAGTCGCTTTTGCAGCATTGCTTCTGCGATCAAAACCCCGCTTTTGCGGAAGGTCACTGAAATCCGACCCCTCGTACCTACGAAAATACTTCCGCTTCTATGACATCTCAGGTACGAGCACTATCCGCTCCTACGCCCTTTTCTCGCTTCTACGCCCCAGCTCCTCGCTTCAGCGCCTCCGCAGATGCGACCCTGCTCCCTGCACATGCGATTGCTCAACAACATGCTACCTTATCTTCTGCGCTACTACGTCCGCATCTGCGTCCAAACCTCCGCAGATGCGAAAACACCAGCTCCATGCCTGCTTCAGCAATACAACATGAGACGAAAATGATCCGAACCACATCTGTAACTCACCCCAGCCCCTCTGGACGCATCTCAACATATCAAGAAGTCCCAAAACATAACATGGACCTACTCAAGGCCTCAAATCACCCATGACAACATCACGAATCGTACCTCGAATCGAACTTAATGAACTTTTTAACTTTTAACTTCCAAAACTCTTGCCGAAATATATCATATCAACTCGAAATGAACTCAAATTTTGCACACAAGTCCCAGATAATATAACAAAGCTATTCTAATTCTCGAAACCACAATTCGAACCCATATCATCAAAGTCAACTCTTAGTCAAACTTATGAACATTCAAAACCTTTAAATTTCCAACTTTCGCCAATTCGTGCCGAAACCTCCAAGAAATATCCAAACGTAAATACGGGTGTATGCCCATGTCCAAAATTACCACCCAGACCTAACTGAACCATCAAAACTCCGATCCGAAGTCAAATACGCGAAAGTCAAACTTGGTCAACTCTTCCAACTCAAAGTTTCTATCATGAGAATCCCTCTTCCGAATCAATTCCGAATCATCTGAAAACTAAAAACAATGATTTAAACAATTCATGATATGTCATATGAAACTACTCAAGACTTCAACCAGTTGAACGGAATGCCAATGCCCAAAACGACCGGTCGGGTCGTTACAATGATGAGTGGGAAGTGCGAGACAATGGGATTGAGTACTCTGAGAGTGTGAGTACATGAGTTCATCACTGTGATGCATTGCATTAGGCATGCATACTTGACATACAGGCATAGAAATGCATTCCCTCAGGCTACCCGATTTTGGTGACATTTACTATTTCACGTGCACACTAATATGTAGGCATAAAGAAGTACTTTCCTCATGCTATATGATAATGAAACATCCTATTTATTGTTGAGAGATTTTGGGAAAAGTCACAGTTTTTCTGATTCACTCATATTTTGGTGATTTCAGTGAAGGATTTGGGTTTTAATGTTATACCTGAAATGCATGAATATTTTTTCGTAACTATAAACGAGCTGAGCATCACATCTCCGAGTTTTTTCTTTTATCACTTTTATTATATTGTTATGAACTGTTGTTGGCTATTGGTGTTGGATACCGACCTTTGTCCTAGCTCGTCACTACTTTCAACCTAAGGTTAGGTTTGTTATTTATTGAGTACATGGGGTCAGTTGTACTCATACTATACTTCTGCACCTTGCGTGTAGATATTTTATGCTGATGTTGCTGTGTATGGCGGGAGCTGGCATTGAAGATGTACCCGTGTTCCGGTCATAACTGCCTCTTGATCCTAGTAGCTTTAGAATTTAATTTGTTCGTGTATATTTCAGACAGATGATGTATTTATTTCATACCAGCTTCGTAAACTCTAAATTTTAAAAGCTCATGACTTGCACTACCGGTCCTTGTGATTTTGTATAAAAGCTCAGTTATTTCATCATTATTTTCTCATCAAATTTCGTTGGAATTGGTTTATTGTTAATTGGCTTACCTAGCGGGTTGGGTTAGGTGCCATCACGGCTAGTTGGATTTTGGATCGTGACAAGTAAACTCTATCCGTTAGGGACTTTAATTTTAATAGGAGCATTTGCAGGTGAAATATGATATTGAATTTTGGATCAGCAAATGCTTCTGGCGTTTGACTTGAATTATCTTCTGAATGAGGGTCATATTAATGATAATTCAATTCATGTAGCATACTTTTCAGCTGCTTATTTCATACCCCAAATGTTAGAAAAACTAAAATACATCCACAATCTTTTTTGGGAAACCTATCTTTGTGCATTGTGGTAGAGAAATTAATCATATACCACACATCAAAAGTTACTAGATAGTAAAAATATTTAGTTTCTAATCCTAAACCAATTGTGAGGGGAGGACTTATCATATATTGTTGGTCTGATGCATACAAGTGCCGAGTTATACGATTTAGAAAATCTTAGACCAACACATGAAGCTTTATTCTCATAAGAAATAGTTTAGCCATTAATATGAGGTATTCAATGCTAAACCAGTGTCATTCCAAAACTTAACATGTCGTTATGGTGCCTATCATGATACTAGGCAAGCCGACTACTCAGACATTTCAAACACATCCAAATTTGAAATATACTAAAATAATTTTAAATAAATAAAAATCTCCTAAAACGGGATAGAATGTTATAACTCAATACATAAGTTTTCCCAAAATTGGAGTGTCATCGAGTACATGAGCATCTACATAATGACATAGTCTGGTACACTGTCTGGAAAGTAGATATGAATAACTAAACTGAAATATAGGGGAGGAGAGTCAAGGCCTGCGAACGCAAAAACAGCTACCTCGATGATCTCCGAATGTCTTAACTCTCTGAATCAGCAATCGCCGTGACCGGAAACACCCGGATCTGGACACGGGTGCAAGGTGTAGCGTGAGTACAACCAACTTAATAAGTAACAAATCAAACCTTTGGACTGAAAGTAGTGACGGGTCCGAGTGTTACAGCCCACACACAGCATTAACAGTATGGAAAGTTACAGAAAAAAATGACTGTGATATATCAATAATTCATAATCTACAAGTAACGGTACAAGAATATAGAAATGCTTTCAGGTTTTGCAATAAAACTCAATATAGAACAGGGCAGATCCAGCCCAAGTGCAAATACAACCAGGGCAGATTTAGCCCAAATGCAAATAAATCGCTAGCAACTGCGCCCACTGTGGATGTGTAGACTCCGGAGGGGACGATCCAGCCCAAGCTCTATAATAAGGCAAATCCTGGCATGAATCAAATAGGCCTGCTGTGGCGTGCAGCCCAATCCCATGAATATCGCTTACAATAGATCCTCAGCCTCACTCAGTCATTAATATCTCCAGTCTTCCGAGCTCACCAAAAACATGATTATCAGCCCAAATAATGATGATATGATGTATCACTAAAAGATAACAGAGATTGAGATATGATATACAACTAATAACTGTGACTGAGTATAAATGGCAAGTTAAGCAAATAGTTCAACATGTAACAAGATCTCTGTGGCTCCCAATAGTACCAACATTTAACCTAAGCAGGATTTCTAACATGGCTGGCAGCTCAACTGCTCTAACACATTGTGAAAATATGGGTAACAACAAGATTATTCAACTATACAGCTCCATGGAATCGACCAAAGTCACAATTGTTACGGTGCACGCCCACACGCTCATCACCTAGCATGTGCGACACCTTAACACTAATCACATAACACGTAATTCGGGGGTTTCATATCCTCAGAACCAAATTTAGAAGTGTTATTTACCTCAAACTGTGCAAAATTCTACTCCAACGTACCCTTGCCTCGCCAAACATCCTCCGAATGCCTCAAATCTAGCCACAAACAATTCGATACGATCAACATGAGCTAAAGGCATCATTTCCATAAGAAAATACTAAATTTTTAATCAAAAGTCAAAAAGTCAAGTCAAAGTTGACCCCTGGGCCCACGTCTCAGAATCCAATAAAGTCACAAAATCCGGAAGCCCATTCAACCACGAGTCTGACCATACCAAATTTATCAAGATCCAACACCAAATCATCACCCAAATCCCCAAATTAAATTCTCCAAATCTCTAGCCTCAAACTCCTAAATTTCACCCAAAGACACACAAACTAAGTGGGAAATTCAATGGAAAACAAGATTATTGAATAAAAATGATCACAAGTGACTTACCTCAAGAAACTCTTCGAAATCCCTGTCAAGAATTTCCCTAATACAAGCTTGCAAAGTCAAGAAATGATAAAACCGTCGGAACACAACATTTATATTTCTGACCAAGCTTTTCGCAACTGCGACGACTTATACGCATTTGCGGTGTCGCAGAAGCGACCAATCTCCCGCTTTTGTGGTGAACCACTGGAACCCTACCTTTGCACATACGGAACAAGCTCCACTTCTACACAAACGCAGGTGCTACCTCTTTCACGCTCCTGTGCTGCCCCTTCGCTTCTGCGTTCAAACTCATCGCATCTGCGATTCCGCAGATCCACCCAAAATGTCGCTTCTAGGCAACCAGACCACATCTTTCCAGGCCGCTTCTGCAATTGCCTCTTTACATTTGGGCTTCGCACCTGCGGTCAATCCCCTCGCAGGTGCGATCACACCAGAAGACTCCCTGCTTCAGCAATGCTCTAAGTGCCATTTTCGGTCCGATAACATCCGAACTCCACCCGAGGCCCCCGAGACCTCAACCAAACACACCAACAAATCCTAAAACATGATACGAACTTAGTCGAGCCCTCAAATAACATCAAACAACTTCAAAAATATGAATCGCACCCCAATTCAAGTCTAATAAAAACTAAGGAATTTCAGCTTCTACAATCGAATGCCGAAACCTATCAAATAAAGTTCGATTGACCTCAAATTTTGCACACAAGTCATACATATAACCATCTCATATATGTATCTATAAGTGGTTCACATGATAGGTGAATGGGCCCATATTCACCTTTTATATATCTCAGAATCAGGGGTCTTAGTCCCAACTTTAGCTGGTATAATCAATTTATTATGAGAACAAGCAACACAAGAGAATTCTTGAAGAATCTTCTAGTTCTTCAATATATGCTTATCAGAATTCTCAATTAGCTCATCATATTCAAACTAGATGGCAAATAAAACTTCTAGTTTATCATGGCATGTGCTATCTTTTAGTAAACTTCTGGTTTACTATGGCATAAACTTTTGTATCAGTAAACTTCTTATTTACTGTGGCTACTTTTGTATCGGTAAATTTCTGATTTACTGTAGCCATTTTTGCCTCAGTAAAATTTCTGGTTTACTGGGACTGCTTTTGCATTAGTAAACTTCTAGTTTACTGTAATACTGATGTAGTACAAATTGAAGAAGAAGGCAGGTAACTTCTCACATACATATTTACCCCCCATGATTGTGAAAACATGAAGATTTTCAATCTTTTAATCATTTGTAGTCTTAGTATGATAGTCATTTGTATTAGAAAACTTCGGGTTTACCATAACATATATTTTGATCACAATAATGACAAATAAGCTCTTGGGGAGCCTTTAATTTATTGTCCACAATCAAAAATTATTCAGACACTACTTGTATCATGTGTCTTCTAGACAAACAGTTAGCTCTTCAGGAGCTTTTGATATATTTTGTACTACCAAATATTGCTCAAACACTTCTGATGTCATGAGAGAAAATCATAATCAAATGAACAACATAAAGACAATTCTAAATTTATAAATGACAAAAATTAAAAAAATTTAATATTTCTACCACTAACTTTGTGACAAATATCTCCTTCAAGGGGAAATACCGTTTAACATCTGAATATTTTGTATCAATGCGGCAACCACATAGTCATTGCAAATTTTAAGGAAATATACACGAGTTGTTATTTCCTTGGGGGAACTCAATAACTTTTCTACAAGAATGTTTCTGCCTTAGAATGATACTTAATAAAATTATTCAAAATATTTTATGTACAACAGATACGTGCGGCAATGATCTTTATGCCAGAAAAATAATATTTATATCCTCTATTATTCTACCTCTTCAGGAGGTGAGTTGTGATATTTCTTTATTCACTTCAAGGAATGAAAATGTTCTTCAAAAATAACTTTGAATAGCTCATTTTTTTGTTTAAGCAGAGAAAGACAGTTTCATAATATTTTCGGGCATCAGGAGAAAATTTCAATTGTTTACTACTTCAGGAGTAAATATAAAATATGAAATATTGAGTATATATTCTCTCAATTATATTACCTCTTCTGGAGGTGAATCGTATTATATTTACATTAAGAGCGCATTCATATTTACAAGTTTTATTAATATTATCACATTCACTTCAGGGAATGGGTGAATATTATCAAAAGCTCTCTTCCTTTAGGAGATGGAACATAATTATCTGAACTTGCAATAACCACTTAAATTGTGATGGCTTCTAACCTCTTTTAGTATATTTTCTACCTTAGGAGCAAATCAAGGTACGTCTGTAATATAGAAAAATTTTCTCTAACTTATCTTCATTGTAACCATAGCAAGCCTAAATTATTACTTCTGGTGGTCATAGGCATATAATGCTTCTGGTGGTTAACAAAATATAGTTACAATGATATGTATGAAACATAACTTCTTCTGGTGATTGTATATTTCTTGCAAACTCTGCTGGAGTTTAAGTGAATCTAACAATGTTATCCACTTTGTAATCCTTTATTAAGATAATTAGGATAAATACAAAAATCAAAATAGGTACTGTATACGTATCACATAACCAAGCAAGTAACGATAAATATATTAAATCAAATATAAGCAAAAGGCTCAAATTACTTTACACAAATTTGGCCGCTCCAGACGTAAGTGATATCAACATCACTACTGTCAAGAAGAAAAACTCACCACCTCATGGATATAATCTGCCTTATGATGCTCATAATGAACAAGATCTAACCACGGACGTAAGAGCGTCACCTTACATCGGAGATGAACACTAAAATAGAAAGTAAATTCGAAGCAAGTGCTCAAAATGGTAGAGTCTCATGCTGATAATGTGTTATAAAATAAAGATTGTAAAGTAATAAATCAAAGACAAGTATAGACAGAGATTAATATATTCTTCAACTTCAAACTGATTTACATAATGACTAAAATCTCCTCTATTTATAGAAAACAAGAAGCAGTTGCGAGGCTTTTCAGTAAGCAGCTGCGAGGCTTTTCAGGAAGTAACTGCGAGGCTTTTCTTGAGCTGCTTGTAAGCTGTCTGAATTGCTCGCAACCTGCCTGATTGAAGCTGCTGCAAATCATTCCATTGAGTTGCTTGTAACCTGCCTGCATCATCTGCTTGTAGATAAACTTCAATGGAGTACTAAATGGATGATCTTCTTTAGGAAGATTATCTACAGCGGAGTATTAAATGACCATCCACAATATAATATTTTCATAACAATTCCAGCTTTATCATCAAAGTAACATTCCACTTTGTTTGCTTTGTGTAATAATATTCCACTTTAATTTTAATATTTTTTATTTTATTAATATAAGAGATAAGTTTAGAGACGTCTATTTAAATTTGGCCTCATAGCACCTCCAGATAATCTTTGATGTCACATTTTGAATTAGGAAATGCCACTAACCATATTTTGTCAATATCATATCATTAGGAACACTTTGTATCTAATATATTTTTTGATAAATGTCAAACTGATAAATAATACAATACTTGAGCGGAAGCAGCTTGTATGAAATTCTTTGGACACTTCCTGACATGAGATATTTTACTTAGTGTCTAGCCATTGGCTTCTTCCTTCTACTAGCTTTTTACTTGAATTTTCCCTGAAAGAGAGAAGATTATAATATTACATTTACCTCCCTCCCTTATCTTAATGTCTTTTTACAATTCTTTTAGTTTATTTATCATTAAATAAAAATATTTTGATTGGACTACTTTGCTAGTTTTAATATTCTTTGTTATTTATTTTTTGAGAAAAGGCCAAAAATGTCTCTGAATTATTGAAAATAAAACTATTATATATGATGCTTATCTTTACTGTTAACCAAGAGGAGCATAAATGCTTTACCTTCATTGGAGCATGTAGTTCTACAGATTACAAAGAAAGAAGTTGATAGCAACCCCAAAGTTATTGGAGATAGACAATTATGCCCTCTATTTATATTTTGGTACAAAAATACCCTTACTATTAAGTGGAACATATATGTCCTCTTTGCATCGGCAAACTCCAAATCACTATAAATTAGCATAAACAATATCTTTTTGATGAGCTGAAAATCCATTTTGAGAAAAAATAACCTCAATAACATTTTAACACAATTTGAACTATATCAAAATAATAAGCTCACTAACAATATAATACGATAAGTGAACTAAATCAAAACTACCCACAACAAACCATGAGTAGATCTCCTCCACCAATTCTCTCGAGGGACCAAGACTACCCATGTCACAAGGAGAAGCTAAAAGTGTTTATTTTTTTTTAAAAGTGCTTATGTTAGACAATTGAAGTGTTGGGTCAAGTTTATAAGATCTTTTAAGTAGTAGCAAAATCTGAAATTTTTTTTATTTTTTCTTAAAAAATAATTTAGGAACCTTGGCCAAATAAAGTTTGTTGCTTAATATTGTGTCACAACCCGAAATCTTAACTGCGGGGCCGTAATGACACCTAGTGTCCAATTGCTAGATAAGCCAACATTAGTACACAACTAATTATTTTTAGATATATTTGAAAGCAATATAATAAGAATTAGAGCTGTAGAATTTCAAAGTAGATATTATAACTCCAACACTGACTAGCCAAAAACACAAAATCTGGTGTCACAAGTATATGAGCAAATTAAAAGTGCTATAACCAATGTCTGAATGAAAATACAACTATTCGAAATAAAATAAACTGTAAAACTAGATAGGGAACGAGACTTCAAGGACTGAGATCGCCATGCAGGTCTACCTCAATTCTCCAGATATAGATATAATACGAGC
Organism: Nicotiana obtusifolia; assembly: GCA_002018475.1. NCBI lineage: Eukaryota > Viridiplantae > Streptophyta > Magnoliopsida > Solanales > Solanaceae > Nicotiana > Nicotiana obtusifolia. Next base: position 136,689 of record MCJB01008346.1, on the reverse strand, counting down.
AGAAACTCTGGTAGACAACGTTGGGACCAACACCAGAATTCGCATAAGAAGAGCATACTTTATAAGTGTCGAGCCTAACCTCGACGAGGTTGTGATGAGGCTATGACAAGACACCTACTATAACCTGTACAGATATGTACATAAAGCAAAAAAAATAACAAGTATTTAAAACAATAACGGGGAGGGAACATGAAAAAGGGAAAAGGTCAGAACAATAAGTACAAAATCTCCCAGTAGTCTCGTTCCACAATAAACAACGATGCAGCCAAGTAAATTCACAAATCTGGAATCAAGTAAAGAAATGAAATCATCAAATGGCACGGCATCACCCTTCGTGCTTTTACCTTCATCCTCACCATGTAATATGATAAATGCAATGGCACAGCATCACCCTTTGTGCTTTTACTCTCATCCTCACCATATGATACTGATATGATAAATAAAATGGCACGACGACACCCTTCGTATTTTTACTCTGATCCTCACATGATATACTAAATGATAATAAAGCAATCAAGTGCACGGCATCACCGTTCGTGCTTTAATTCTCACATTCGCTTATTCAATAATAACAACATGCAAATATGACACGATAATACCCTTTGTGCTTTTCACTCTTCCTCACCAAACAACTACAATAATCCAAAGTAACAAGTAAGGTGAGAAACAAATTTCAACTTCAATCGTGGTGTTATTTAGGCAATTTGAACTTCCGATATCGTAACAACTTCAAGATAATCAATAAACATGAAAGCGAACAATTAAAGAATAACAATCTATCTTAATCATAGAAGGCATGGTAAATGAAGCAAATAGACCAACTACATATACTTGTCACCTTGCATATACGCCGTCCCCGCACATAATTCACGTAGCAAATAGACCAACAAATCTTAATTCTCTCAAGTCAAAGTTAAACACGACACTTACCTTACTCCGCAATCAAATCAATCAATCAACTACGACCTTGCCTTTCGAACAAGCCTCCAAACGAACCGAATCTAGCTAATTATCACTCAAACAATTAAAAATAAGCTTTAGGAACTAACCACGAATGAAAAAGGTTCAATTTAGTCATTTTTTAAAAATTCAACAACCTCGGGTGCTCTTGGTGAAAATCCAAGATTCGGACCAAAACCCGATTACCTATTCATCCCCGAGTTCGATTTTGTGATTTATTTCTAAATCCGACCTCAATTTGAGGTCTAAATGTCAATTTTATAAAATTCTTAAATTCTATCCAAAATCCCTAATTTCTACCATGAATAATAGATTTGATGTTAAAAACTCATGAAAAGTAATGGGGAGTTGATAGAAAATGAATTAAAGTTGCTTACCAATGAATTTGGAAAGAAAATGTTCTTCAAAAATCGCCTCTACAAAGTTTGGATTTGAGAAATGGTGCAAAATGAGCTTAGTCTCATTTCCCCCCTCTTTTACCCAGCTGAAGACGTCAAACACGTATTCCCAAATGCGATGTCCGCAAATGCGAGATACTAATCGCAAATGCCACCAGTGCATTAGACTACTAAACGTCGCAAATGTGACAAAATCCTCGCAAATGCCATTTGCGCATATATCGCATGTGAGTTGAGCTTCGCATTTGCGAAGCTGTCAGAAGCAACCAGAGTATGCAAAAGCGGCTAAATGTCCACAAATGTGAACCTTACCCAGTCCGCAAATGCAAAGTTTCTTTCGCAAATGCGATGCCCAGCCGCCAGTCCCCATTTTGCAAATGCGATCTAGTGATCACAAATGCGAGCCAAACCTCGCAAATGCGAGATCTGCAGACCAGAAGCACCAGCAAATTTGCACTAGCAATCCTAAAACCAACCAAACTGACCCGATATGCAATGAGCCCATCGGGCTCCAAACTGAACATACACACAAGTGTAATAACATTATACAAACTTGCTCGGTACCTCAATTCATCAAAATAATATCAAATAACAAGAATCGATTTTCAAAACTCAAGAATTTTCAACTTAAACTCAATTTTCATAATTTCACACATAATGTGCCGAAACATGTTCGAGTCGCCCCGGACCCCAACCAAACGTGCATACAACTGTAAAAACATGATACGAACCTACTAGAATAGTTAAAACACCGATCCGAGGTCGTTTACCCAAAATATTGACCGTGGTCAACTCTAGATTCATTTTTAGTCAAATTTTTTATTTTCTTCAAAATTTCGCATAAAAGCTTTCCTAAAAGCAAACGGACCACACAAGGAAATCAAGAAACATAAAATAAATCTATGGGAGGTCTTGAAACACAGAAATTATCGTATCGTCACATTCTCCACCTCTTATAGAAACATTCATCCTCGAATTCACATAGATAAGTACCTGGACTGGTAAAAAGGTAGGGCTATCTACTCCGCATATCAGTATCGAACTCCCATATAGCCTCCTCAATCGGCTAACCTCTCCATTGCACTTTCATAGAGGGAAAACTCTTCGATCTCAACTTATGAACCTGCGGGTCTAGAATAGCCACTGGCTCTTTCTCATAGGCCAAATTTTCATCAAGTTGCAGCGTGTTGATGTCATGTGATCTTTTCCTCATGGTACTTTCGAAGCATGAAAATATGAAATCCCGAATGTACCACTACTAGGCTAGGAGGCAATGCAAGCCTATAAGAAATCTCCCCAACTCTCTCCAAGATCTTAAACGGGCCAATAAACCTCTGGCTCAACTTGCCCTTCTTCCCGAACCGCATCACGCCCTTCATTGGCGACACTCGGAGGAGAACCTTCTCACCCACCATATATGCCACATGTCAAACCTTCCGGTACGCATAACTCTTCTGCCTAGACTGACTGTGCGAAGTCGGTCCTGAATCACCTAAACCTTTTCCATAGCATCACGGACCAAATCACTGCCCAACAATCTATCCTCTCTAGCTCAAACCAACAAATTGGCGAACAACATGGCCTCCTATATAAGGCCTCATACGAAGTCATCTGGATGCTCGATGATAGTTGTTTTTGTAGGCGAACTCTGCTAGAGGTAAGAACTGGTCCCATGAACCTCTGAAATCATAACACAGGCGCGTAATATGTCCTCCAAGATCTAAATAGCACGCGCAAATTTTCCATCTGTCTGAGGATGAAACTTTGTACATATCTCGGCCTGCGTGCCCAACTCCCGCAGCACGACTCTTAAAAAATAAGATGAGAACTGCGTGTCTCGGTCAAAAATAATTGAAATGGGCACGCTAGACATGCAGATAATCTCTCGGATGTAAATCTGAGCCGACCGCTTTGAAGAATAGGAAGTCATCACCGGAATGAAGTGTGCGGACTTAGTCAACTGGTCCACAATAACCCATACTGCATCATATTTCCTCAAGGTCCATGGTAAGCCTACAACAAGATCCATAGTAATGCTCTCTCACTTGCACTCCGGTGTGTCCAATCACTGAGCCAATCCACCCGATTTCTGATGTTCGTACTTCACCTGTTGACAATACAAAAACCAACAGACATAAGCAACAATATCTTTCTTCATTCTCTGCCACCAGTAGTGTTGTTTCAAGTCACGGTACATCTTCGTGACACCTAGGTGAATAGAATAGCGCAAAATGTGAGCCTCCTCAAGGATCAACTCTCTCAATCCATCGATATTCGAAACACAAATCCGGCCCTAAAGCCGCATAACCCCATCATCACCAATCACAACCTCCTTAGCACCACCCTATTGCACCGTATCCTTCAATACCAACAAGTGAGGATCACCAAACTGGTGAGCCTTAATACGCTCCAACAACGATAACGGTGCCACAATACAAGCAATAACCCCGCTGGGCTCCAAAACATCCAACCTCATAAACTGATTGGCCAAATCTTGAACATCAATCACTAGTGGCCTCTCCCCTACTAGTAAATATGTCAAAGTGCCTATGCTCTCAGCCTTCCTGTTCAATGCATCGGCCACCATATTGGCCTTCCTAGATGATATAATATGGTGATATCATAGTCTTTCAACAATTCTAACCATCTCCGCTGTCGTAAATTAAGGTCATACTGCTTGAACAGGTGCTGGAGACTCCGATGGTCAATACAGACCTCGCATGGAATGTCGTATAAATAGTGCCTCCAAAATCTTCAGCATGTGAAAAATGGTCGCAAACTGTAAATCATGCACATGATAATTCATCCCAAGAACCTTCAACTGACGAGACAAGTAGGCAATCACCCTATCGTCCTGCATCAATACTGCACCAAGTCCAATACGCGATGAATCACAATACACGATGAAAGATCTCGAACCTATAGGCAACACCAACATTGGGATTGTAGTCAATGCAGTCTTGAGCTTCTGAAAGCTCAACTCAAACTCGTCGGACCATCTGAAAGATGCACCCTTCTAGGTCAATCTAATCAAATGAGTTGCAATGGATGAAAAGCCACCATGAAATGGCGATAATATCCGGCTAAACCCAAAAAGCTCCAAATCTCTGTAGCTGAAGTAGGTCTAGGCCAGTTTTGAACTGTTTCAATCTTCTTCAGATCCACCTTAATGCCCCCACTAGACATCACGTGGCCCAAGAATGGCATTGAATCAAGCCAATACTCGCACTTGGAGAATTTAACATATAGCTTCTTCTCCCTCAAAGTCTGGAACACGATCCTCAAATACTTCTCATGATCCTCCCGGCTGCAAGACAATATGTCATCAATGAACACGATAATGAAGGAATCAAGATACGGTTGAAACACGCCGTTCATCAAGTGCATGAATGTTGCTGAGGCATTGGTCAGCCCAAAAGACATCAGCAGAAACTCATAATAGCCATAGCAGTTTGTGAAAGCTGTCTTCGGAATGTCTGAAGCCCGGATCTTTAACTGATAGTATCCCGATCTTAGGTTAATCTTCAAGAACACTTTAGGACACTAAAGTTGGTCGAACATATCATCATTGTGCGGTAGTAGGTACTTGTTCTTAACTGCAACCTTGTTCAGCTGCATGTAGTCAATACACATCCTCATAGAGTTGTCCTTCTTCTTCATAAATAGAACCGGAGCATCTCAAGGAAAACACTCGGTCTGATAAAACCCTTATCAATCAACTCCTGCAGTTCTTCTTTCAATTCCTTTAACTCTACTGGTGCCATATGATATGGTGAAATAGATATGGGCTGAGTGACCGACACCATGTCAATACCGAAATCAATGTCCCTATGGATTGGTCTTCCGGGAACACATCTGGAAAGTCTCTCACGATCGGAACCGACTCCACCATAGGAGTATCAGTACTAACATCCCTCACATATGCTAAGTATGCCAAGCACCCCTTCCCAATCATCCATTGAGCCTTCAGAAAAGACACCACACCAATCTCGGCAATCCCGGCATTGCCAATGTCAGGGTCTTAGCGTGACAATCCAGAATGGCATGATATAGTGACAACCAGTCCATGCCCAAGATTACGTCAAAGTCCACAATACTGGGTAATAGAAGGTCTACCCGAGTCTCATAACCCCCGATAGAGACCGCACACAAGCGACAAACACGATCTATCAGAATAGAATCTCCCACAGGCGTAGACACATAAACAGAGGAACTCAAAGAATCATGAGACATATCTAGATATGAAGCAAAACAAGATGACACATATGAATAAGTAGAATCCGCATAAAATAAAACTGAGGCATCTCTATGGAAAACCAGAACAATACATGTGATGACCGCATCAGATGACTCTGCCTCAGGTCTAGCGGAAAATGCATAAAAACGGGGCTGAGCCCCACCAGTCTGACCTCCGCCTCTCGGACAACCCCTTACTGCCTGACCTCCACCTCTAAAGGTTTGACCACTACCTCGAGCTGCTTGACCCTCGCCTCTAGTTGGCTGAGCGGGCGGCGGAGCAACCAGTGCCGGAACCGTGGCACGAATACCTTGATGTGGCATGCTGCTCTGTGATTGATATTCATCCAAAAATGCATATATTTACTAATTATTGCCTCATATTCTAGTATTTTTAATCGCCTTTTAAGTGTTAATTATAATACTTTATGCTTAATATTATATTTTAAATGTGTAGAAATAAAGCAGTGTGAAGATGAAGGGATTTGAAGTAAAATTAAATTAAACACGGAAGAAAAAGAAAGGAAATTAAACGAATAAAAAAGAGGAGAAAATGGGGGGTCAACCTTTGGTATTTATCCCCCCAAAGTAGAAGGCAAGAAAAAGAGTTTACAATTCAAATAAACAAAAACGTAGGCAAACGCTACTGGACTTAGTGCCAGGGTAGCGCGGTGCTACCCTGGATGCTGGGTCACGAGTTTTTTCCAACTTCGTTCGGGACAAGGTTATTTCGGTTTTACACGGTCCAACTCGTATAAAAGGGGCCCTAAACCTAATTTGGAGGATATCTAACATATTTTTGAGAGGAGAACACGTCACTTTGGAGGATGAGAACATAAATCACGCTTGGAGGAGGCTCTCAACTAGTTCTTTTTTATCTTCTCTTTCTTTAATTTCATAGTTTATTAGTTCCAGAATTGTGGGTGCTACATGAACGTTGTAGTTTAAAACTTGAAATGTTCTTATTATTTTATCTTATTGGTTTATTTATTCAATCTTGCGCTTATTTATTTTATTGCTTGATCACCAATTGAATACTATCTACGAATATAGGATTGAATTTGGGAGAGGGAATTCTAGATTGCATATAAGATTGAGTAGAGCGAGATCTTGAACCTGAGTATCGGGAACAGATTTATAGTTAGGATAGGAATATACCTAATCTCCTTTCTTGGTTATATACAAAAATTATTAATGCGTTCTTGTTAATCCTAATTTCATAGAAATATAGGCGTTAAGTTAGCTTGAATAGGCGAGTAGTACTTTGGGAGAATACTACGAGTAATATTAACCCTATCAATCAATAAACCAGATAAATTAATAGGACAATTTAAGTGGATGATTCAACGGGATTGTTAGCTAACTCATAGCTCTAGAATATTGGTTGCCATTGAATTCATGTCTAATTTTGCATACTTGTTTTCTTTAATCTTTTAGTTTACTACTCTAGATTAGTTTTAGTTAAATATTCATACTTTGGAAAATTGCTTGGATAGATTAATTGTGTTAGTTTAATTTAGTAAATAATTCACAAGTCCTGTGGGTACGATATCTAGACTTAAAATCCTGTATTACTTGACGACGGCGTATACTGGCGTGTGTGATTAGCCGCAATAAGTTTTTGGTACTGTTACCGGGGACTTAGAAATGAACTATTTTACTAGATTAGATTTTTACTTTTTATCTATTTAAGTTTTTAATTTTTGTTTAGCGTAATTAGTATTATATTTGTTTTACATGACATCTTTGAACGAAAAGTGGTGGAATGATAAGTATTCTTATTTTTTTGATCCTTGTTCCTATTGTAAAGGACCCCACTTGTGGCAACAGTGTAAAAATATTCCCAGGACCGAGTTGTGTGCACCATCTCAATCCTGTACTATTTATGGTGAAAATTGAAATAATTGTCCTAAGTGTTGTTATCCTACTCCAATCCCCTCTTATGTTGATTCTAATAATTCTTGTGAGTTTGACAGGAGTAACGAATTGGATGATGTGGAACATGATATTTGCAGTCTTGATATGCACATGAAATTATTAGAAGAATATGGAGGTTTCTGTGAGAAAATTACTAATGAGATGCAACACTTTATAGAAGAAACAGCTGAATTAAGACAAAGAGATCGACCAATTTGGCAGTTCTATTCACGACTTGGAGGCTTAATTGCGTGCAAAGGTTGTTGCGTCTAACGCCCAACAATTCAGTAATGAGTTGTTTGAAACTAAAAATGATCTTTTAGGCCAAATCGAGGAGCTAAAACAAGAATACCAAGAATTAGACCATATTCATGTTGATGACGTCGAGGTTGAAGGAGCATATATTATTGAGGATATCAAAAGTAATGCAGTTTTAGAGTTGGGGCATGTTGGTCCTCATTATAAATATTTTTCTACATTATCTTTGGATGGGGACACGGAGATCAAGCTTTTGGAGAGATGTATAGATGAAGAGCAATACCCTTATATTATAAAATTTGCCACACCAAAAAGGAAAAACAACATACCTCACTTAAGGGCCAAGAAGTGAAAGATACGATATCTATTGCTTGGTTCCTCTATATTCACACCACCGCCCCAAGAATGTGACAAAAAAGTTGATGCAAAATTGGGGGCGCAATTTATATCCTCAAAGTGGAGGAAAAAGTGGTGAAAGTGATAGCGTCGTGCCACGACTATAAATAAGGCGCTTGTTGGGAGGAAACCCAATTCTATTGTTTCTTTTTATTTTGTTTAATATTTTTTTTGTGTTAGTGTTAATTTTTGTGTTTTATAGGAGTAGGAGCATGAAGTCAAAGCCAATAGGCGTGTGCAAAAGCGAGCAGGCGGTTGAAACTAAGTGTGAGGTACACGCACAAAGGATCATACCTGGGAGAAGTCTGAGTATCCCGTGAGGTGCTAATACTTCGGCCTTTGGTCTACCAGGGAGTTTCTTTTACCTTCTTGTTATTTATTTTATGCATTGAGGACATTGCACAATTTTAAGTGTGGGGTGAGGAGATTGTCTAGGTAATTTTTAGTGCTACCCTAGCTTAGTTGTAATATTCTTTCTTAGTATAGTGTTTTTTGTTAAATAAAAAAAGTTGGAAAAAAACAAAAAAAAAAAAAGCAGAAAATTTTGGACTTTTCCGACGATGGATTTTGTGGATAGCTTTCTTGAGGGATTAAAGTCGATAAAAAAAATCCGAAAAAATCCTTTTTGTTGTAGTTAGTTTTAGTTAGATAATAATTCTCTTAGTTTTTCTTTGTGCATTCGTTCTTTTCCAGGGGATGTAACTTGAACCGGAAAATAATTTTATTTGATGTTTAGGATTAGATTCTTTTTTTCTTTGTTTAGAAGTAGTAAAAGAGGGAGAAGAAAAAATTTTGAGACTTGTTTGATACTAGCATATTTAGACCTAGGCTTGAGTAGTAATTTTCTCTGAGTGCTTGAGTAATGAGTAAAATAGCAGACTTTCTGATACCTAGGTTCAGAGTTGTGACTCTATATAAAGCTTATTCTTATTTTGTTGTTCGCTATGATCCTGTCTGTCTTAGACTTGATTAATACTTGTGCCATTAGTGGTGAGGATTTCTTCCATATATTCCATATTTTGCATCTTAGTCTAGAACTTGCCCTGCATGTTATTGAAGCGAAATAAAACTGTTGCTCTGTTTAAAAGATGATAATAGGCTTTATTTGATATGTCTTGTACCACTAGTTAGCCCTTTGAGCCTGTAACCTTTTGTTTGGAAGCTGTATTTTTGCCTTATTTTTTGTTGAATCCCTAGTTTTCGTACCCTGCTTTCTTGAGCACTGTTGCTTAGACTGTGATATTAATTGATAAATTTTAAGAAAGAGATGATTAAGTAAAAAATGGTGACCAACAATAGCTTGAAAAGTGATGAAAGGCCCTTTTGAAAAGAATGTGACATGAAAAAAAAAGAATAAAAAAATTTGTTTTGAAAAACAAACGAAACGTTCTTGATATGATGGAAATACTTGTGCAACAATTGATTAAGAGAGGCCTGAAAAATAAAATTAAGAGATGAAAATAATGGGTGATGAAGTCTAAAAGTGCAAAGTGCTTAGGGAAGTGTAAAGTCTCTATTATATAGTTCTCCTACCCATCCCCTAGCCAACATTACAACCCGTCCTATTTGATTCTATTCGAGCACACTTAATTAGTAGAGATGTACATAATGGGCAAGCCTATGGTTCTTTGTGTGTACATGTGAATTTGTTTGTGAGTGCATGAGTTGTATTTTAAGTGTGGGGTGGTGATATTCGGACAAAAATGAATATATTTACCAATTGTTTCCTTATATTCTAGTACTTTTAATCGTCTTTTGAGTGTTAATTATATTAATCTATGCTTAATATTATATTTTAACTGTGTAGGAATAAAGCAGTGTGAAGATAAAAAGTTTTGGAGCAAAACTAAATCATACGCGGAAGAAAAAAGAAAGGAAATTAAACGAATAAAAAAAGAGGAGAAAATGGGGGGTCATCCCTTGGTTTTTGTCCCCCCAAATGTAAGACAAGAAAAAGATTTACAATTCAAATAAACAAAAACGTAGGCAAACGCTACTGGACTCAGCGCTAGGGCCAGCGCGAGACGTTGGGTCACAAGATTTTTCCAACTTCGTTCGGGACAAGGTTATTTCGGTCCTACACGGTCCCAACTCGTATAAAAGAGGTCCTAAACCTAATTTGAAGGAGATCTAACATATTTTTGGGTGGATAATACGTCACTTTGGAGGGGGATAACATAAATCACGCTTGGAGGAGGCTCTCAACTAGTTTTTCTTCTCTTCTCTTCCTTCAATTTTATAATTTATTAGTTCCAGAGTTGTGGTGCTACATGAACATTGTAGTTGAAGCTTGAATTGTTCTTATTATCTTATTGTATTGGTTTATTTATTCAATATTGCGTTTAATTATTTGATTTCTTGATCACCAATTGAATACTATCTACGAATCTAGGATTGAACTCGGGAGAGGAAATTCTAGATTGCATATAAGATTGAGTAGAGCGAGATCTTGAACCTGAGTATCAGAAACGGATTTGCAGTTAGGATAGGAATATACCTAATCGCGTTGCTTGGTTATTATACGAAAATTATTAATGCGTTCTTGTTAATCCTAATTTCATAGGAATATAGGCATTAGGTTAGCTTGAATAGGTGAGTAGTACTTCGAGAGAATACTACGAGTAATATTAACCTTTTCAATCAATAAACTAGATAAATTAATTAGACAAGTGGAAGTCTCAACGGGATTGTCAGCTAACCCATAGCTCTAGAATATCGGCTTCCATTGAATTCGTGTCTAATTTCGCCAACTTGTTTCCTTTAATCTCTTAGTTTGCTACTCTAGATTAGTTTTAGTTAAATATTCATACTTTAGAAAATTGCTTGGATAGATTAATTGTGTTAATTTAATTCAGTATATAGTTAATCACAAGTCCCTGTGGGTAAGATATCTCGACTTACAATCCTGCATTACTTGAAGACAGCGTATACTTGCGTGTGCGTTTGGTCGCAACAGTGATCTAGGGCAAAACCTCGCTGCGTACCTTAGATCTCCACTAGTTTAACAAGTCCTCGGCTACTGTGACTACTGACCCTGGAACTGACCCTGTAGACCTGAATAACCACCAAGATAACTCTGAATCGGAGGTATACTAATCAAAGCGGAAGGTGCGGCGTACGCTAGCTGCTCAGGATGAGACCTATAAGAACCACCATGACTGGCCGATGCACCGTGTGATACCTGAAGCGCTGACTAAATCGGCCTGCTGGGATGGCCTCTACCAAATGAACCCGTGTCTCCATACGAAGCACCATTGAAGCCACCAAAATGACAAGGCCTCTTCTTAGATGCCGCCTCTCTACCCTGACCACGAATCTCTCGATCCGCCTAGCAATCTCTACAACTTGAGTAAAGTAAATATCATCCTCAGTCGCTCTGGCCATCTGTAGTCTAATACCATAAGTAAGGTCATCTATGAATCTCCTCACCTTCTCCCTCTCGGTAGGAATCAAGATAATTTCATAGTAAGCTAAATCCACGAATCTGGTCTGGTACTGGGTAATAGTCATGCTACCCTGCTAGATGCGCTCAAACTGGCTACGGTAGTCCTCTCTAAGAATAAAAGGGATGAACTTCTCCAAGAATAGCTATGAGAACTGATCCCAAGTGAGTGGAGGTGAACCTGCTGGTCTGCCTCGAACATAGTCCTGCAACCACCTCTTGGCGGATCCGTGTATCTGAAATACCACGAAGGCAACTCCATTGGAATTCACTATACCCATGTTGCGCAGTACCTCGTGGCAACGATCTATGAAATTCTATGGGTCCTCAGAAGGTGTACCACCAAATCGAATAGGAAATAGCTTGGTGAACTTATCTAACCTGTTCAGCCCCTCAGAAGACATCGCGGGTCTCTCTCTGGACTGTGTAGCAACAATAGGCTGAACTTTCCCAATTGGTGAAACTGCTAGAGTCTGATATCCGTGAGCCATCTACTCTAGTGTGTGAGTAGCGAGAGACTGGGATCCTCACCCCAGACTGGGAGACGGTTGATGCCATAGGAATCACACCGGCCTGGGCTACACTCTCCATAAGGCCCACCAGACAGACTAACGCGTCCTGAAGCACGGGGGTGGCAATGAACCCCTCTGGGACCTGAGCTGGTCCAACTGGCACGGTCTGAATAGGGACCTCCTCCTCCTTCTCGATCCGAGGCTTGCAATAGGTGCTGCTGCACATGCTCTAGGCTGAGCTCTACCTCTGCCTCGACCCCGACCTCTGCCCCTGGTAGTGGCAATAACTTAGAGCTCCAACTCCTGATTAGTTGTGGATGATGTGCGTGTCCTCGTCATCTGTGAGAGAACAAGAATAGAATGATTCAAACATTAGCTATAGAATAGAGTCGCGCGACATAGTAAGAAAGAAGTGAAATTTCCTAAAAATTTATAGCTTCTAGAAGATAAGTACAAACGTCTCCGTAATGATCCTCCAGACTCTACTAAGCTTGCTCATGACTCATGAGACCTAGGCAACCTGTCACTCTGATACCAACTTGTCACGACCCGAAATCCCAACTGTGGGGCGGTGGTGGCGCCTAACATCCACTTGCTAGGCAAGCCAGCATTAGTACACAACTAATTATTTTTAGACAAATTTGAAAGAAATATAATAAGAATTAGAGCTGTAGAATTTCAAAATAGATATAATAACTCCAACATTGACTAGACAACACCCGGAATCTGGTGTCACAGGTACATGAGCAAACTAAAAGTGCTACAATCAATGTCTAAATGAAAATACAACTGTTCGAAACAAAATAAATAGTAAAACTAGATAGGGAAGGGGACTTCAAAGACTACAATTGCCTTGCAGGTCTACCTCAAATCTCCAAATATAGATATGATCCAGGCATAAAGTCCATTAGACACTGCTAGGACCAATATTAGAATCTGCACAAAAAGTGCAGAAGTGTAGTATCAATACAACAAATCCAATATAGTTTGTAAGTGCCGAGCCTATGAGGCTATGACAAGATACCAACTAAAACCTGTGCAGATATGTACATAATGCAACTAAATAACAAGTAAAACATTTAAAATAATAACGGGGAGGGAACATGTTACAACCCGTAAATTTCGTACGTTAGATTGCGCCGTAAGGTAGTCTACATATAAGGGCCTAAGAACCCGAAAAAGTGTTCAAAGAGTCAAGAAAATAGCGAAAGGCTTCACAAAGCTGGGTATGCTACCGCAAAACCTACATGCGAGCCGCATGTCTCACGCTGAAATTGCAGACCAAGACAGATTTCTGGACAAAGATCAGTGCCAGAAATGCGGTCAGAAGTGCGGTCGCATTTCTAAAATTCCAACCGCATATTTTACATAATGTATCGCAAACTAGAACAGATTTCTGGGTAGAAATCTGTGTCAGGAGCGCGGTCAGTATGCGATCGCATACTGAAATGTGGACCGCAAAACAGATCTCCTGGGTCGCAGAATGAGACGGATTTCTGGGCTGAGTTTCGCGTCCACAATGCGAACCGCATGTTGGTTCTGCGACGTAAATGCGACCGCAGACCTGTAGGCGTCAGACACGTGCGTCACTTATTTACCGACCTTTAAAAGGGGTATAGACCAACTATTTCACCATTTCTAAAAACCCACAACTAAGAAGAACCCCCTGCGACCCCTTCTCGAAATCCCACACAAGCCCTAATTAATTTCCCCTCTCCTTCAAGCTCAAATTGAGAGTAAGGTCTAGAGATTGAAGAAATAAGGAAAAAGCCCTAACTGATTTTCTCTCTCCTTCAAGCCCTAATTTGGAGTAAAAACCTAGAGGATGAAGAACCAAGAGGGCTGAGTTATCCAACATGCAAGGTAAGTTACTGCTCTCCTAAGGTTGTGGACTGTTGTTAAATAATGATCATAACGCTTAGAGGATAATGATAGAATCGTTTCTTTCATTGTAGACTAAGGAGTTGTGACAGTGCGTAGCTTGAAATTGGCACAGAGAATACCAGGTATGTGAGACCGTCCCTTTCTTTCTTTCTTTCGCACGACTCTAATTATACACAATGCAACGAACGAGCCCTCAAAGATACTCTACTCGTAGAAGGTAGGAGTGCTTATATTATTTCCCTCTTATGGGAGGATTGATGTGTATTATTTCTTCGATCTTACGTCACCAGAAGTAAAATCCCTATGAGTCCAGCATGCATTATCTATTTTACCCCACCGAGCCGCGCTATAGTCGACAGCTATTCTCTACCGAGCCGCGCTATAGTTGGCCGGGTACGGCACCTACTGTGCAACCACTGATCAGTTGGGTATGATGATGATGAGGCCCACAGAGGCGTATGTATATGATGATAATAAGGCCCACAGAGGCATATGTATATGATGATTTTTGAAGGAATATATATATATATATATGTATGTATATGCATATGCACATTAGGCATCTCATGGTTAGTCGCCCCCAGAGGCATTCAGATGGTACAGGTTGTATGTTTCTTATCCTGACGCATATTACTGTTCTTATATTATGCTCCTGTCTTACATACTCAGTACATTATTCGTATTGACGTCCCTTTATTTGTGGACGTTGCATGTCGGGCTGAAGGTCCGGACAGATAGATAGACGAGGCTCCTCCACCACAGTAGGCTGCCTAATTCAGCGGATATTGGCGAGATCCATTCTTCGGACTTGCCGTAGTCTTGGTATGCATTCTTGTTATAGGCATTATGGGCATGTCGGGGCCCTGTTCCAACACAGGTTGCATCATGTATGTTCCAGTAGAGGCTCATAGACAAGGGGTGGGCTTATGTATAGTTGGATTGCCTTGTCGGCAAATGTATTTTGTTTTGCAGTTTTGCATTGCAGCTTTGTTGGCCATGATGTGTATGTGTGTGTGTGTGTATATATATATATATACATGTACATGTTATCGTTCTGCAAGTTTGAGTTGATATGGATTGTTATTTGCTATTTGTACTAGCCTCGTCAGTCCTTATAGACAATTAGAGAGGTTTAATGAAAGGTACGCCGGTGCCTTGCGAGCAGGGTCCGGGTGCCAGTCGCGGCCCTCCGGCTTGGGTCGAGACAAACTTGGTATCAGAGCAGGTCGTGTCCTAGGGATTGTCTATGAGCCGTGTCTAGTAGAGTCCTGATTATGGGTGTGTAGCGCGCCACATTTATAATCAGGAGGCTGCCTGACATTTAGGGTTGTTACTTTCTCCCTAAATCTAGATCATGCGTAGAGCTGAGTCGTAAGTGTTCGTCCCTAACATTCACCTTGTTTACCTACAGCAATACCTTCGACTAGGAAGCAAACAACTAGTGGACGGCTTGGTACAGATGCGGGAGACGGTACCAGTCAGGTGCCCCAAGCTAGAGAAGGCCAAAGTGAGCCTCAGAGTGAGATGTCGTCTCGGACCTCATCTACTCCGCCTTCCCCAGAGGACATTAGAAGTTACCCAGCTTCCCCAGTTTCTTTATCTATTACTACAGACCAGGACCTGCGAACCGCAGTACAGTTGCTAACTAGCTTGGTAGCTTCTCATACTCAAAGGCAGAATACCGGTACTACTGATAGACCGGTTAGTGCGAGGGTTCGTGACTTTATTAATTTGGATCCTCCAGTGTTTACTGGATCAGATCCTAAGGAGGACCAGCAGACTTTTATTGATCAAATTCATCGTACACTACGGGTTATGCATGCTAGTGATACGGAGGCAGTAGAATTGGCTTCCTACCGGTTACGGGATCTAGCTGTTTTCTGGTACGATAGTTGGGAATAATCCAGGGGTCCAAATGCTTCCCCACCTATGTGGAAGGAATTTTCTGAGGCATTTCTTCGTCACTACCTGCCAGTCGAGGTACAACGAGCTAGAGCTGATAAATTCCTGAACCTTAGACAAGGTAACATGAGTGTGCGAGAGTACAGTATGCAGTTTGATTCTTTAGCAAGGTATGCTCCCCATATGGTGGCCGAGATGAGTGATAGGGTTCATCTGTTCGTGAACGGATTGGGACCACATCTGATAAATGAGTGCACGACAGCTTCCTTGATCGAGGGCATGGATATTTCCCGTATTCAGGCTTATGTCCAGACACTAAAGGATCGTAAACATCAGCATAGGGCAGATAGGGAGCAGGATAGGGGCCAGCATAAGAGGACGAGATTTGCAGGGTACTCTGGTGACTTCAGAAGTAGTGACAGGCCCCAGTCTTCGAGGAGTTCGGCGCCACCGGTAGCTAGTGCCCCTCCACAGTTTCAGAGACCTCGATATGATCGATTTACTTATTCGGGTCCAGGTCAGAGTTCACGAGCATCAGGTTCGCAACATCACAGGGATACTAGTCAGACGAGACCCCTAACACCATATTGTGATCAGTGCGGCAAGGCTCATTTTGGACTATGTCGTCGAGGTTCCGATGTATGCTATTCTTGTGGACAACCTGGCCATATAAGGCGGGATTGTCCTAATAGAGGAGGTGATGGTATGGTTCAGCCGACTGGATCTGAGTCTGGTTATTCCTCATCAGTTCGACCTCCAGCAAGGGGTTTCCAGCAGTCGACAGGTCGTGGTAGGGGTAGAGGTGCAGTGCCGAGTCCGAGTGGTACTCAAAATCGAGTTTATGCTCTAGCAGGTCGGGAGGATCTCGAGTCGTCTCCGGATGTTGTTACAGGTATACTGTCTGTATTTTCTTATGATGTATATGCGTTGATTGATCCGGGATCTACATTATCATATGTTACACCCCTTGTGGCTGATAAGTTTGGCGTCAAACCTGAATTAATAAGTAAACCATTTGCGGTATCTACTCCAATAGGAGATTCTGTGGTTGTTAGGAGAGTATATAGAGGTTGCATCGTGACAATTTGTAGTCGTCAAATGTCGGCGAATTTATTTGAGTTAGCAATGGTTGATTTCGACGTGATAATAGGAATGGACTGGTTGGCCTCATGCTATGCAAATGTTGATTGTCGTACGAAGATGGTTAGATTTCAATTTCCTAATGAACCCATCATTGAATGGAAGGGGAATATTGTTTCGTCGAAAGGTAGGTTTATTTCCTATCTTAAGACAAGGAAGATGATCTTAAATGGGTACATTTATCATCTCGTTTGCGTTATGGATGCGGAGGTGAAACCGCCTACTTTACGATCAATTCCCGTGGTCAATGAATTTCCGATGTTTTTCCAGATGAACTCCCAGGTCTTCCTCCTGAAAGGGAGATTGAGTTTAGCATTGATGTGTTGCCCGACACTCACCCGATTTCTATCCCTCCATACAGAATGGCCCTGGCAGAGTTGCGAGAGTTGAAAGTGCAGTTGAAGGACTTGCTGGATAAGGGCTTCATTAGGCCTAGCACTTCACCTTGGGGTGCGCCAGTCTTGTTTGTGCGGAAGAAAGACGGGTCGTTGAGGATGTGTATTGATTATCGACAGTTGAATAAGGTTACTATAAAGAATAAATATCCACTTCCAAGGATTGATGACCTGCTCGACCAACTTCAGGGTGCCAAATACTTTTCCAAGATTGACATACGTTCAGGATATTATCAAGTGAGGGTCAAGGAGAAGGATATTCCAAAAACAGCCTTCCGGAGAAGATATGGGCATTTTGAGTTCTTGGTAATGTCGTTCAAGCTAACAAATGCCCCGGCAGCTTTTATGGATCTCATGAATACTGTATTCAGGCCTTATCTTGATGTGTTCGTGATTGTATTCATTGATGACATTCTACTGTATTCCCGTTCAGAGACAGAACATACGAGCCACTTGCGGATAGTATTATAGACCCTTCGGGATCGCAAGTTATACGCGAAGCTCTCCAAATGTGAATTCTGGCTGAACTCAGTAGCATTCCTAGGCCATGTGATATCAGACGAGGGTATTAGTGTCGACACCCAGAAGATCGATGCAGTGAAGAGTTGGCTAAGACCCACAACACCGTCAGAAGTCCGCAGCTTTCTAGGGCTAGCAGGATATTATAGGAGGTTTGTAGAAGGGTTTTCCTCTATATCGGCACCATTGACTAAGTTAACACAGAAAGCTACCAAGTTCCAATGGTCCGACGCTTGTGACAATAGCTTCCAGGAGCTAAAGAATCGGTTGATCTCCGCGCCAGTGCTTACTCTTCCAGAGGGAACAGAAGGGTATGTGGTATATTGTGATGCTTCATGTGTAGGTTTGGGGTGCGTATTGATGCAACGTAGGAAGGTGATTGCTTATGCGTCAAGACAATTGAAGAAGCATGAAAAGAATTATCCAACCCATGATTTGGAATTGGCTACAGTAATATATGCTTTGAAAATATGGCGGCACTACTTGTACGACGTCTATGTTGACATCTACACAGATCACAGGAGTTTGCAGTACATCTTCAATCAGAAGGAGTTGAATTTAAGACAGCGACGCTGGCTCGAATTACTGAAAGACTACAAAGTCGAGATATTGTATCATCCAGGTAAAGCCAATGTTGTGGCAGACGCTCTCAGCCGTAAGTCAATGGGAAGCTTAGCACACATTGAAGCAGGTAAATGGGGTTTAACTAAAGAGCTTCATCAACTGGCCAATATGAGAATCAGATTATTAGACTCTGAGGACGGAGGTGTTACTGTGCATAATACATCAGAATCATCTCTCGTAGCCGAGGTAAAAGCACGGCAATATGAAGATTCCACCTTAGTACGATTGAGAGAGGGCATTCAGCAGGGTAAAATTACGGCTTTTGAGATTGGAGGAGATGGAACATTGAGATACCAGGGTCGATTATGTGTGCCTAATGTGGCAGGGTTGCGAGAGAAGATTATGAATGAGATTCATCAATCCCGATATTCCATCCATCCCGGCTCGACAAAGATGTATCATGATGTCAAGGAGCAGTATTGGTGGGATAACATGAAAAATTCTATTGCAGAAGACTATGCGAAGCTGTATATCAAGGAGATTGTTAGACTTCATGGTGTGCCGGTGTCTATTATATCAGACCGAGGAGCTCAATTTACGGCTAACTTTTGGAGATCTTTTCATAAGGGTTTGGGCATACAAGTGAATCTCAGCACGACATTTCATCCTTAGACTGACGGACAGGCTGAACATACCATTCTGACACTAGAAGATATGCTACGAGCATGTGTTCTAGATTTTAAGGGAAATTGGGATGACCATCTTCCACTCATAGAATTTGCCTACAATAATAGCTACCACTCCAGTATTAAGATGGCCCCATACGAGGCCCTATATGGGAGGAGATGTAGATCACCAGTTGGATGGTTCGAAGTCGGCGAAACAAAGTTATATGGGCCATAATTGATTCGCCAAGCCATTGAGAAGGTGAAGGTGATACAGGAACGATTGAAGACGGCACAAAGCAGGCAAAAGTCCTATTCCGACGTCCGACGTCGTGACTTGGAATTTGAGGTTGGTGACTGGGTGTTCCTGAGGATCTCTCCAATGAAGGGTGTCATGCGTTTCGGGAAGAAAGGTAAGCTGAGTCCAAGGTATATCGGTCCGTATAAAATTCTTCGACGAATTGGACATGTTGCTTATGAGTTAGAATTTCCATCCGAATTGGAACTTGTCCATCCGGTATTCCATGTATCTATGTTAAGAAAATGTATTGGAGATCCTTCTCGAGTCGTCCCTATCAAAGATATACAAATTACAGAGGATCTATCATATGAAGAAGTACCAATGGCGATATTAGACCGACAAGTTCGCAAGCTAAGAACAAAGGATGTAGCTTCCGTTAAGGTATTGTGGAGGAACAAGAATACGGAAGAAATGACATGGGAGGCAGAGGAGGAGATGAAGTCTAAATACCCTTACCTGTTCAGAAGGGAGATAATGAGGGTGCTGGAAGAACGCAGGACGCATTAAGGGCAGAAACGTCTCTCTAAGGTAAGCCATAAACTGAAAATACTCCTTCTTACTACAAAATAGTGATATGCAGATAATGTACATGTCCATGAATTTGAGTACTCTTATAGGGCTATACGTTGAGTTAAATCCCCATAGACCTTTACATTCGAGGACGAATGTTCTTAAAGGGGGGGAGAGTGTTACAACCCGTAAATTTCGTACGTTAGATTGCGCCGTAAGGTAATCTACATATAAGGGACTAAGGACCCAGAAAAGAGTTCAAAGAGTCAAGAAAAGAGTGAAAGGCTTCACAAAGCTGGGTATGCTACCGCAAACCCACATGCGAGCCGCATTTCTCACGCTGAAATCGCAGACCAAGACAGATTTCTGGACAAAGATCAGTGCCAGAAATGCGATCAGAAGTGCGGTCGCATTTCTAAAATGCCAACCACATATTTTACATAATGTATCGCAAACTGGAACAGATTTCTGGGCAGAAATCTGTGTCAGGAACACGGTCAGCATGCGATCGCATACTGAAAATGCGGACCGCAAAACAAACCTCCTGTGTCGCAGAATGAGACAGATTTCTGGGCTGAGTTTCGCGTCCACAATGCGAACCGCATGTTGGTTCTGCGACTTAAATGTGATCGCAGACCTGTAGGCGTCAGACACGTGCGTCACTTATTTACCGACCTTTAAAAGGGGTATAGACCAACTATTTCACCATTTCTAAAAACCCACAACTAAGAAGAACCCCCTGCGACCCCTTCTCAAAATCCCACACAAGCCCTAATCAATTTCCCCTCTCCTTCAAGCTCAAATTGAGAGTAAGGTCTCGAGATTGAAGAAATAAGGAAAAAGCCCTAACTGATTTTCTCTCTCCTTCAAGCCCTAATTTGGAGTAAAAACCTAGAGGATGAAGAACCAAGGAAGAGGGCTGAGTTATCCAACATGCAAGGTAATTTACTGCTCTCCTTCATACATCCTTTCTCCTAGAAATTCTTGGAAATCCGTTCTATGCATGTAAGAACCCAGGGGATGGTGATCGGAAGCCATGGGTTCAAGTTAATCACTAGTAATGGACTGGGTTGTGGTTGTTTCGGGATTGCTGTTGGGTTGCATGTCTACTTCTAAGGTTGTGGAGTTTTGGAGGAAGAAGGGTGTGAAGAAACACCATGTGAATTTAGGACTGTTGTTAAATAATGATCATATGCTTAGAGGATAACGATAAAATCGTTTCTTTCATTGTAGACTAAGGAATTGTGACAGTGCGTAGCTTGAAATTGGCACTGAGAATACCAGGTATGTGAGACCGTCCCTTTCTTTCTTTCTTTTGCACGACTGTATTTATACACAATGCAACGAACGAGCCCTCAAAGATACTCTACTCTTAGAAGGTAGGAGTGCCTATATTGATTCCCCTCTTATGGGAGGATTGATGTGAATTATTTCTTCGACCTTACGTCACCAGAAGTACAATCCTTATGAGTTCAGCATGCATTATCTATTTTACCCCACCGAGCCGCGCTATAGTCGGCCGGGCAGGCACCTATTGTGCAACTATATATATGTATATGTTTTATTCTGCTTAGTCGCGCTATAGTTGACAGCTATTTTACTCTACCGAGCCGCGCTATAGTCGGTCGGGTACGGCACCTACTGTGCAACCACAGATCAGTTGGGTATGATGATGATGAGGCCCACAGAGGCGTATGTATATGATGATAATAAGGCCCATAGAGGCGTATGTATATGATGATTTTTGAAGGAATATTTATATATATATATATATATATATATATATATATATATATATATATA
>MCJB01008346.1:78425-114727 GCA_002018475.1 Nicotiana obtusifolia | reverse complement strand
ATATATATATATATATATATATATATATATGCATATGCATATTAGGCATCTCATGGTTAGTCGCCCCCAGAGGCATTCAGATGGTACAGATTGTATGTTTCTTATCTTGACGCATATTACTGTTCTTATATTATGTTCCTGTCTTACATACTCAGTACATTATTCGTACTGACATCCCTTTATTTGTGGATGCTGCATGTCGTGCTGCAGGTCCTGACAGACAGATAGACGAGGCTCCTCCACCACAGTAGGCTGCCCAATTCAGCGGATATTGGCGAGATCCATTCTTCGGACTTGCCGTAGTCTTGGTATGCATTCTTGTTATAGGTATTATGGGCATGTCGGGGCCCTGTTCCGACACAGGTTGCATCATGTATGTTCCAGTAGAGGCTCATAGACAAGGGGTGGGCTTATGTATAGTTGGATTGCCTTGTCGGCAAATGTATTTTGTTGTGCAGTTTGGCATTGCAGCTTTGTTAGCCATGATGTGTGTGTATATATATATGTATATATATATATATATGCATGTACATGTTATCATTCTGCAAGTTTGAGTTGATGTGGATTGTTATTTGCTATTTATACTAGCCTCGTCAGTCCTTATTGACAATAAGAGAAATTTAATGAAAGGTACGCCGGCGCCCGGCGAGCAGGGTCCGGGTGCCAGTCACGGCCCTCCGGCTTGGGTCGTGACCGAACATGAAAAAGGGAGTAAGATCAGAACAGTAAGTACAAAATCACCCAGTAGCCTCTTTCCGAATCAAACAACGATGCAGCCAAGTAAATTCACAATTCGGAATCAAGTAAAGCAATAAAATCATCAAATGGCACGACTCACCCTTCGTGCTTTTAATCTCATCCTCACCATATAATATGATAAATGTAATGGCACGGCATCACCTTCGTGCTTTTAGTCTAATCCTCACGATATGATAAATGATATGGCACGGTATCACCCTTCGTGCTTTTACTCTCATCCTCACATGATATAATAAATGATAATAAAGCAATTAAGTTCACGGCATTACCCTTCGTGCTTTAATCCTCACATTCACTCATTCAATGATAACAACATGTAAATATGGCACGGCGACACCCTTTGTGCTTTTCACTCTTTCTCACCAAGCAACAACAAGAATGCAAAGTATCAAGGAAGGTGGGAACAAATTTCAACTTCAACCATGGTGTTATGACAAGCAATTTAAGCTTCTGATATCGCAACAACTTCAAGATAATCAATAGACACGAAAGCGAACAATTAAAGACTAATAATCTATCTAAAGCGTAGAAGGCATGGTAAATGAAGCAACATGGTACAATAAATCAATTTCCACCCGCATGCTTTAACCCATGATGACACATATATACTCGTCAACTTGCATATACGCTGTCCCTACGCATTTTTCACGTAGCAAATAGAATAAGTCCTAATTCCCTCAAGTCAAAGTTAAAAACGACACTTACCTCATACCGCAACCAAATCAATCAATCAACCACGACCTTGCCTTTGAACAGGCCTCCAAACCAACCAAATCTAGCCAATTATCGATAAAATAATTCAAAATAAGCTTTAGAAGGTACCCCACGAATGAAAAAGGTTCAATTTTGATTATTTTAGAAAAAGTTAACAAAAGCTAACCCCGGGCCCGCTTGGTCGAAATCCGACATTCGGACCAAATTGGATTACCATTCACCCTTGAGCCCAATTACGTGATTTGTTTCGAAAACCAAACTTAATTTGAGGTCTAAATCTTAATTTTACAAAATCCCTAAGTTCTACCCAAAATTCCTAATTCCTACCATGGAATTCATAGGTTTGATGTTAAAAACTCATGAAAAGTAATTGGGAATTGATAGAAAATTATAGTTGCTTACCATTGAATTTGGGAAGAAAAAGTTCTTCAAAAATCGCCTCTAGAGTGTTTGGGTTTGAGAAATAGTGCAAAATGAGATAAGTCCCATTTTTACCCTCTTTTACGCTGCTGCAGATGTCGCATTTGCGAACACTATGCCTGCAAATGCGAGATACTGAATGCAAATGCGAGATACTGATCGCAAATGCAATCAGTGCATCAGACCACAAAACGCCAAAAATGCGACAAAATCCTCGCAAATGTTGATCTTCCCATATATCATAGATTTGATGTTAAAAACTCATGAAAAGTAATTCGGAATTGATATAAAATAAATTATAGTTGCTTATCAATGAAATTGGGAAGAAAAAGTTCTTCCAAAATCGCATCTAGAGTATTTGGGTTTGAGAAATAGTGCAAAATGAAAGAAGTCCAGTTTTTACCCTTTTTTACGCTATTGCAGATATCGCATTTGCGAAAACTATGCCCGCATATGCGAGATACTGATCACAAATGCGATCAGTGCATCAGACCACAAAATGCCGAATATGCGACAAAATCCTCGCATATATGATCTGCCCATATATCACCAGTGCGAGTTGATCTTCGCATTTGCGAAGCTGTCAAAAACAAACAGAATTCACAAAAGCAGGTAAATGTTCGCAAATGCGAACCTCACCTAGTTTGCAAATGCGAAATTTTCTTCGCAAATATGATGGCAACCCTCAGTCCCCATTTTGCAAATGCGATCCAGTAAGTGCAAAAATGGTCTCGCTAATGCGAGCCAAACTTTGCAAATGCAAGATCTGTAGACCAGAAGCACCAGCAGATTTGCACCAGTAATCCTAAAAACAACCAAATTCATCCCGATACTCACCCGAAACTCACTCGAAACTGAAGATGCACACAAGTGTAATAAAATTATACGAACTTACTCGCTACCTCAAATCATCATAATAACATCAAATAATAAGAATCGATCATCAAAGCTCAAGAATTTTTAACTTAAACTCAATTTTCACAATTTCACACACAATGCACCAAAAACGCGTTCGGACCCGGACCCCAGCGTACAAGTCTAAAAATATCGTACAAAAATTTTATTTTCTTCAAAATTTCACATAAAATTTTTTCGAAAAGCGGCACAGACCACTCACTCAAATCAAGAAATATGAAATAAAGCTACGGGAGGTCTTGGAACACAGAAATTAGGAATAGTACTCAAAACAATCTATTGGGTCGTCACATATTGGCACACGTACTTTTTAAATTAATTGGCCGAATATAAACTGTTATTCTATAAAAAAAATACTTTTTTCGAAAAGCACTTTTAACAAAAATATTTTCAAAATAAGCAAATTCTAAAAACTTGACCAAACAGTCTAATATATTATTGAACATTTTAAGAACCATAGTGTATATTTGAATCAAAATAGTGATTATTTCCCCTTAGAAGAAAGTTTATGGCAGAGGTTAATATAATAATCAAATTGTGATGAGGTATTTGAGTGAAGCGGAATGAAAATAAAAGAATGATATAACTGATCCCATCTAATCTTTGGGATTTAGGCATAGAATTGAGATATAATTGGCAGTTTACTAAACTTAGTAATCTACTGTTTACTCTAAAATACGAGTAACAATTGAATTTATTCGCGGTGTTAAGGATACGTGAAATAATTTGATACAATGAAAAATATAGTAGCGAACAAGAATTGACTTAAGTAAATAAAAGAATAATCAAACCGTTGAGGTTGAATGAATTTTCTGTGATGGAGCAATATGCAATAAAAATAGATAACTTTTATAAGAGATAGATAGAAAATGATAATCAGTATTGCCAGTGATGTGTCGTATCTATACAATGAAGTTAAATGCCCCTTTATAGGCAAGAGGAGAATTCTACATATGGTAAAAGACTTAATTACAGGATGGACTATCCCTAAAAATATTGGTTTAACGTCTCTGAGGATTGAGGCCGTGATTTCCGCCGAGATATTTATGCTTCACGAGATTTCCGGTCTTTTCGTTACACGAAACTGATATTTTACCATGAAATGCCTTTACCCAGGCCGGTCTGGATCGCCTTATCCCGACCGCTCTGACTTCGAACCCAACAACGCCCGACCTCGAGCTTTCCTTCCCGAAACGCTGGTTCCGATTTGAAGCAATCCGACTCTGGACTACACTTGGACCCGATCCTCCTTGTATGCTCGATTGAGTCCGACCCAATACAGATAGTCCCCTCGTTCATTGGAGAGTAATGACAAAAAATGATATGATCTACCGCCTCTCGAAATTAGGTCAAACAATGGCATATTCATTGAACACGATACGAAATCTGAAGCATCAAATCATTCAACTCAGAAACATTTCATTAGAGGGTGACGACAGCGCAGTGACGCATGTGACTGCTGTCAAAGAATATCATCGCATGTCCCATCTGGCGGTAAACCCAGTAATTTCTGCAAACATAATTTAATGCTCCTCTACCTCGTGCTCTGAACTGCCGTCTTTGGGAAAGTATAAATACCTCCCTCACTCCTCAGTTCCCAAACTTTACGTTGCTCACAATCCACTGCTTCAGCTTTTTGCATCTTTGCATTATAAAACTTCTCTTGCAAATCACAATCCTTTACTATCGCTATTATAACTTCAATTGCAATGGCAAAAACTTCTAAATCTGTTCCACAGAAGCAACAATCTTCACCTTCTCAGTCTGCTGAAGAGGCTGAGCCCGTTCACGTTGAGGAAACCCCCGCGGAACCTCCTTTGAAGGCCTTTGTGCCTGTTGGTTGTTTTATCGGTTCCGAATTCAAAGTCGAGAAGCCTTCTTCAGTGCCCGGCCGAGGCGAACCGGTCTCAATGTACATCAGCTCGATCACCCAAAAAATCCTTGACAGGGTGAAGGCAGAGTTCAAATGGGCCGACAAAGATGTGGTAGTCCCTTCTCCCAACGAATCGATTACCACTCATGTGGAAGGTTATCTCAGCGTCTATACTTATCCTTTTACGTTGGGATCCCTGGACCCCATAATTGTCGAATTTTGTAGAAGATACAATGTTACTCTGGGCCAGGTTCATCCCTCCGTTTGGTGTATAGTCCATCTTTTCCGCTTCTTCATGAGTAATGTTGAAGGGGGGCATCCCTTCACCGTTGTACAGTCCCGAGATGTTCCGAGGGGGACTAATAAAACTTGCTCACCGGGCCAGCAAGGCTCCATTCTCGAGCATCGATGAAGACAAAGATCATGGCTGGATGAGCCGGTTTGTCCGAATAAGGACCTCCGATTTGATCTCCGCATAAGACATGCCATTCCCTGAGAAGTGGAACTTGAGACGTAAGCGTCTTTTTACTTAAACCCATTTACTGCTTTCCTTCTAATGCTTAATTGATATGTTCTGTAAGGTGCAGCCGTCTCCCAGACGCCGGCCGCAATTCAACACTTGGAGGAGTGGGTCCGGAGAGTAGTGTCGGCTAGCCTTTTCTTTAGTGTCGGCTAGCCTCCATTTTCCTTTAGTGTCGGCTAGCCTTTTCTTTAAGTTTTGGATTATGGTTTTGTTGGTCGACTTTGCTTGACCGTTGCCGCTGGGGGTGATATGGAGTGCACAATATCCTCTTGATCTTGTTGTTTTTGAAGAACTTTGTTATTTTACTGCCGACGAACTATTTGCCATTATCGCATACGACTTCTGAAGGCATCCTGAATCGGCAAATAATATGGTCCCATATGAAGTCAATCACCTCCTTTTCCCTGACCTTCTTGTAAGCCTGTGCTTCCACCCACTTGAAAAAATAGTCAGTCATTAAAAGGATAAATTGAGCTTTACCTGGTGCTCGAGGGAGGGGACTGACGATGTCCATACCCCACTTCATAAACAGCCATGGCGATAAGACCGAATGGAGTGTTTCTCTAGGCTGGTGCATCATCGGTGCATGCCTTTGGCATTCGCCGCATTTGCGTACAAACTCCTTTGCATCTCTTTCCATGTCGCTCCAGTAATAGCCGGCCCAAATTATTTTTCGGACCAATGAATCGGAACCGGAATGGTTGCCGCTAGTTCCTTCGTGTATTTCTTTCAAGATATACTCGGTGTCTCCAGGTCCAAGGCATATGGCGAGAGGACCTCCGAACGTTCTTCTGTATAAAGTTCCATCATTGGCCAAGCAAAATCGGGCCGCCTTTGTGCGTAGCGCCCTTGACTCTTTGGGATCGGATGGCAATTTGCCTGAACTAAGATATTCCACATATTTATTTCTCCAATCCCAGGTCAAGCTTGTTGAGTTGACCTCGGCATGGCCTTCTTCCACCACCGACCTTAATAACTGCACGACCTTTTCAGAGTCGATTTCCTCATCTTCGACCGACGAGCCTAAATTGGAGAGGGAATTGGCTTTGCTATCTTGTTCTTGGGGTATGTGCGGTAGGGTCCATTCCCTAAACCTGTGTAGTGTGACCTGAAGTTTGTCCACATACCTTTGCATACGCCCTTCCCTGACTTCGAACGTTCTATTTACTTGGTTGACTACAAGGAGAGAATCGCATTTTGCCTCGATTATCTCTGCTCCCAGGTTTTTGGCTAACTCTAAACCTGCAATCATAGCCTCATATTCGGCTTCATTGTTAGTCAGTTTCACAGTCTTAATAGACTGTCGAATTGTATTCCCAGTAGGGGGTTTAAGTACGATGCCTAGCCCCGACCCTTTTGAATTTGAGACGCCGTCTGGGAACAAAGTCCATACTCCCGAAGGAGTCCCCGATTTGGTCATGAGTTCTTTCTCGACCTCGGGGATGAGCGACGGCGTGAAATCGGCGACAAAATCGGCCAGTACCTAAGACTTTATTGAGGTTCGGGGTCGATATTCGATATCGTACCCACTTATTTCGATGGCCCACTTGGCCAACTGACCTGACAACTCAGGTTTGTGCATAACGTTTCTAAGTGGGTAAGTCGTCACCATGCATATTGGGTGACATTGGAAGTACGGTTTCAACTTCCTAGAGGCACTCAATAATGCGAGTGCTAATTTTTCTAAGTGTGGGTACCTAGTTTCGGCCTCTCCTAGTGTTCTACTGACGTAGTAAATGGGAAATTGCGTACCTTGTTCTTCTCGGACCAGGACCCCGCTCACTGCTATCTCCGATACAGCGAGGTAAAGGTATAACTGCTCGCCTGCTTTCGGCGTATGTAGTAAACGCGGGCTAGAGAGATACCTTTTTAGTTTTTCCAATACGTGTTGGCATTCCGGCCCCCATGAGAATTCGTTCTTCTTCTTCAGTAAGTTGAAGAACTGATGGCTCCTGTCGGATGACCTCGATATGAATCGGCCTAGTGCTGCTATCCGGCCTGTCAATTTCTCCACGGCCTTGATGCTGTCGACGACCGTTATGTCCTCGATAGCCGTAATTTTATCAGGGTTGATTTCTATTCCCCGGTTTGAGACCATAAAGCCAAGGAATTTCCGTGAGCCTACTCCGAATGCGCACTTCTCCGGATTCAACTTCATGTTGTATCTTTTCAGGACGTCGAATGTTTCCTGCAAATGACTTAAATGGTCCTCTGCTCGCAGGGACTTAACCAACATGTCATCGATATAAACTTCCATTGTTACACCTAGTTGTTTTTCGAACATCTTATTTACTAGGCGTTGGTAAGTAGCCCCTGCGTTTTTAAGCCCGAAAGGCATCACATTATCGCAATAGGTGCCATACTTAGTGATGAAGGATGTTTTTTCTTGGTCATCCTTATCCATTTGTATCTGGTTATACCCAGAGTAGGCGTCGAGAAAACTAAGAGTCTCGTGGCCAGCGGTAGCATCGATCATGCAATCGATGTTGGGCAAGGGGAAAGAATCTTTGGGGCATGCTTTGTGTAGGTCTTTATAGTCTGTACACATTCTAAGCTTATTTCCCTTCTTAGGGACTACGACTACATTAGCTAACCATTCTGGGTACTTAACCTCCCGAATGGACCCTATATTCAAAAGTTTAGTTACCTCGTCCCTGATGAAGGCTTGTTTAGCTTTGGACTGAGGTCTCCTCTTTTGCTTGACCGGCCGGAATTTTGGGTCAACGCTTAGCTTGTGAGTTGTAATTTCCGGCGGTATGCCTGTCATGTCTAGCTGGGACCAAGCAAAGGAATTTTCATTAGCTGAAAGAAAATTAATTAATTTGGTCCTGAGCTTGGAGTTTAAGCCCGAGCCCAGGAATACCTTTCGATCGGGTGCATCACGGCGGATTGAAATTTGTTCGAGCTCTTTGACTGTCGATTTGGTCGCGTCGGATTCGTCCGGAGCGATAAATGATCGAGGGATCCCGTAATTATCGACGTCAAGTTGATCCTGTTCACCCCGCTTGTTGAGGGTGGCCTCTCTGATTGCTATTTGGTCTTCTGGGAATGAGCGGCCGGTTTTGACGCCGCCTCTTCCACTGCGAACATTTCCCTTGCAGCATGTTGTTCTCCATAAATGGTGATGACCCCCTCAGCCGATGGAAATTTCAACATTTGATGCAATGTTGAAAGTACGGCTCCAATGTCGTGGACCCAAGGTCTCCCGAGCAAGGCGTTATATCTCATGTCGCCTTCGATCACGCAGAATTTCGTTTCCTTGACAGTCTCGGCGATATTCACCATTAGTGTTATTTCACCTTTGGTTGTTTCCGAAGCCATGTTAAAACCATTGAGCACCCGAACTTCGGAGATAATCTCATTTGATAACCCCAGCTGTTCGATGACCCATGACCGAATTACGTTGGCTGAGCTCCCGGGGTCGATAAGTACATGCTTCACCCGGGTTTTGTGTACCAGCATCGATATCACCAAGGCATCGTTATGGGGTTGTGTAATCCCTTCTGTATCCTTATCGCTGAAGTACAGAGTTCCCTCTGCTGCGTAATCCCGGGTAATAGAGATTTTAGTGCGCTTCAACACTGGGCCTTGGGGTGCATCTACCCGTCCGATTATCATGTTGATTGTGTGTTGCGGCTCTTCTTGATTTGCTGGTCCGTTTCTGTTTTCGTAATGGTTCTTGGCCCGATTGCTTAAGAATTCCCGAGATGCCCGTTTTCGAGCAACCGGGCTACCTCCTCTCTCAGGTGCCGACAATCCTCCGTTCTGTGTCCATGTGTACCATGATATTTGCATATTAGGTTGGGATCTCTTTTGGAGGGTCTGTTTGTAATGGTCGAGGCCATCTGGTGTCTTTAATGTGACCGATGGCCGACACAAGAGTTGCTGAATCGATATTAAAATTGTACTCAGACAATCGGGGTGCTTCTCGATGATTAGTGGTTCTTTCGAAGTTATTTTCGACAACGGTCCCCGATTCCTTTGGCTGGGATCGTTCTTTCTCTCCTGTCTCGAGGATTTGTGTCCACCCGGGATGACTCTTCGATCGCCTGGGTATGGCCGGTGCCTATCTTAGTTTGACCTCGATTCCCGATAATTGTCCCTCAGAGTCAAGATCGTAAGGTATGATAGGGTAAGCGGACCCCGAGGGGACTCCGAGCTGGTCATCTTCTACCCTGATCTTCGATTGATACCGGTTGTGTATGTCTGCCCAGGTGACAGCCGGGTATTCAATCAAACTTCATTTGAGTTGTTGAGATGCCGTTGAACATCGGGCATTGAGCCCCTGAGTAAAGGCCTGTACGGCCCAATCCTCGGTGACCGGTGGTAAATCCATTCGCTCCATTTGAAAGCGCGACACAAACTCTCTCAGCATTTCATTGTCCCTTTGCCTGACTTTGAACAAATCTGATTTTCTTGTTTCGACTTTAATGGCAACCGCATGGGCCTTGACGAAGGTATCTGCGAGCATGGCGAAGGATTCGATGGAATTCGGTGGTAAGTTGTGATACCACGTCATCTCTCCCTTGGACAGGGTCTCTCCGAATTTTTTCAGAAGGACGGACTCAATTTCATCGTCCTCGAGATCATTCCCTTTTATGGCGCATGTGTACGCCGTTACATGTTCGTTTGGATCCGAAGTCCCGTTGTATTTGGGTATTTCCGGCATGCGAAATTTCTTTGGTATAGGTTTTGGAGCAGCGCTTGACGGGAAAGGCTTTTGCACAAACTTTTTTGAGTCCAAGCCTTTTAACACCGGGGGGGCTCCTGGGAACTGGTCTACCCTCGAATTATACGTTTCCACCTTTTTGTCGTTAGCTTCGATTCTTTTTTCACCTGACTCAACTCGCTTAGTCAGCTCCTCGAGCATCTTTATGATTCCGGAGTTTATTCCCGAACCGCTTTCGTTCGGTTGCGCTGCGACTGGTTCATTTTGAGGGGCTACCGCTCGAGAGGAAATGGCTTCGACCCTGTCCGAAATCTGACTACGACTTTGTAATTGAGCTATGGCCGCTTGCTGGGCTTGCAGCATGTCGAATATTACTTTGAGGCTGATCTCATCCCCTTAATTATATTGAATCCTTGAATGGTGTTCTCCCCGAACGCTGTTCGACGGGCCAGAGGTCTGATCATCGTCAACCGCCATTTGAGAGTTGGCGTCAATTGGAACCTCGTTATCGAACACTATGTTATTTTCACCTTGATGGTTGAACTCGTTGTTGACGGGGAGTGAGCGCGACATGACTATATTGTAATCTGAAAAACAGAAAATTCTGCAAAAAACAAGTGTAAAATAGTGTGATAGAAAATTATATCAAAAGTTCACTAATATCCTTAGTCCCACGGTGGGCGCCAAACTGTTTACTCTAAAATACGAGTAACAATTGAATTTATTCGCGGTGTTAAGGATACGTGAAATAATTTGATACAATAAAAAATATAGCAGCGAACAAGAATTGACTTAAGTAAATAAAAGAATAATCAAACCGTTGAGGTTGAATGAATTTTCTGTGATGGAGCAATATGCAATGAAAAATAGATAACTTTTATAAGAGATAGATAGAAAATGATAATCAGTATTGCCATTGATGTGTCGTATCTATACAATGAAGTTAAATGCCCCTTTATAGGCAAGAGGAGAATTCTACATATGGTAAAAGACTTAATTACAGCATGGATTATCCCTAAAAGTATTGGTTTAACGTCTCTGAGGATTAAGGCCGTGATTTCAGCCGAGATATTTATGCTTCACGAGATTTCCAGCCTTTCCGTTACACGAAATTAATATTTTACCATGAAATGCCTTTACCCAGGCCGGTCTGGATCGCCTTATCCCGACCGCTCTGACTTCGAACCCAACGACGCCCAACCTCGAGCTTTCCTTCCCGAAACGCTGGTTCCGATTTGAAGCAATCCGACTCTGGACTACACTTGGACCCGATCCTCCTTGTATGCTCAATTGCGTCCGACCCAATACATCTACATCTATATCTATGTCTACACTATATAAAAATCACGAACTCTTGGCAAAATATCATTCGTCTTTTTTACTCACTATAAGTATCATATATATTGAATAAAGTTGTAATTTTATTAAATCTTTAATAATGATTGGATCCTGAAAACATATGGAAAACCTGAAAATAAGGGTAAGAGTGAATGGTTTAAGTACATACATTACGATTTTCGGAAGATTTCGAGTTAAAAATAATAAAATATTTTAAGTATTAAAGAGTTTAAATACGTAAGGAATTTTTCTGAAAGATTTGGAGTTAACAATAAGGAAAGATTTTAATTGTGGAAGAGCAACAAGTAATTTATAAGAAATCAATTAATTACCTTAATAATTAGGCTTTTGAAGTCTTTTAGAACAAACTTTGTGTCTCCTATGTTTTTATCTTCCCAGTGGCACAAGCATTCTTTTACAGGAGCTCAAATTTGTCTTCTACTTGCATATTATTACGTTTAAAAGTTTCATAATTGCTATAGGACTTGGAAACTCTTGTTTTGAACTCTGTTTTCTGGTATTTTTAGTTTGACAATATTAGTAGTTAGATATTTTTGGTATAATTGCTGAAGTCTTAGCCATTGATCCAAACTCCTTTATTGCTTCCTACTTTTGCTTCTGTTTTTTCAACTCTTTTTATGTCCTTGATATTGTCTAACCCTTATGCTTTCTTTTTCTTCATCTCTCCCAATTTTATGTTTCGGGGTCTAGCTTTTAGAAGCTTAATTTTGGATCCTTCAAAGCTAATAGTACAAAGTATATTTAGGTAAATGATTAACTTTTTATGTTCCTCTCGATGTGTTTCAGCGCATCTTTGTAACATTCCGACCGATTGTTTTAAGCTCTAGCATATCATAAGATAGTTTGAGAAATTGAGTAGCTTCACTTCATGTATTTACTTGAACGTGTAGTCGGTTTTGATTTTCGAAAAGTCCGAAGTTGATTTGAAAGAACAATTCTCAAATTAGAAGCTCTAAGTTGGAAGAGTTAAGAAAGGTTTGACTATTGAGTAAAATGACCTCGGATGTCGAGATTTGAAGGCTCATACAGGTTCGTAAGATGATTTCAGACTTGGTGTATGTTCATGTTGAGTATCGGGTGGTCCGGGAGCGTTTTGCCGCTTATTGTCGGAAGTTTGCATTTTGAAAGTTTGGAAACTTACTATGTTTGACTTGGGTTGGACTTTGGTGTTATCGGACTCTGCACGGTGTTTCGGCACCTTGGATAGGTTCATTTAATTGGTTGGGACATGTGTGTGAAGTTTGGTCGTAATCTAGAATGTCTAGATGTGATTCGGATGCGTTTGACGAAGTTTGAAGGTTTGAAAGTTAAAAGGGGGATTTTGATCTTTGATTCGTGGTTTTGATATTATTCGCGGTGTTTTGAGCCTTTGGATAAGTTTGAGAAGGTATTGGAACTGATTTGTATGATTGGATGGGGTCCCGGAACCTCGGGGTGTGTTTTGGGGTGGTTTCAGACCATTTCTCCTTTTTGGCAATTGTTAGTTTCTGGTGTTCTTGACGTGCATCGCGATCGCATTGGTGCATCGTGATCGCGAAGAGTGACTGGATCCGGGAAGGAATTGTTCATCATGATCGCGGTGGGGAGTTCGCGATTGCGATCGCGAAAGGAAATTGCCGGAGCTGGAAGGTTGGCCTTCGGGTTTGTGGAGCTGGGCTCCTGTTCGCGAAGGCTTGGTAGGTTTGTGGAATGTAATCGCGAGAGGATCACGCATTCGCGGAGAAGGAATTCTTGCAATTGCAAAGAAGGAATCCTGGTGAAACTGGTTTGGCGTTCGCGATTGCGAGGGTGCTTCCACGATCGCGAAGAGTGCTTCTTGGGCAGCTGCAATTTTGCCTTCGCGAGCGCGAGGGTGCTTCCGCGATAGCGAAGAGGAAAGGCCAAGACAGAATGTATTTTAATTCGGGGGTTAGACCCATTTCCCTCACTTTTCACTTGGGTAGGGTGATTTTTAGAGCTCTTTGAGGGGAGATTTTCATCATCTATCATGAGGTAAGTGATTCCTACTCATTGTAAGTTAAATACATGAATTATATATGAATTTTAACATAAAAATTCGTAGAAATTGTGGACTTTTTTGGAAGAAGACTTAAAAATTTTATTTTTGGATTTTGACCAAAAAATTGAACATGGAATTGGGAATAATTTATATATTTGAGTTCGTGGTGCTATGGGTAATGTTTATCTTCTAGAATTTTTAGAATCTGGGCACGTGGGCTTGAAGGTTGACATTGTTGACTTTTCGTGTAGAGTTGAGAATTGTTTCAAATTGTTAAATTACAAGTCTTTGTGTATATTTTGATTGGATTGCATGTTTTATTGACTAGTTTCGGTTCATTTGGCATTGATTTGAGGTGCTAGGAGAGCGTTGGAGCCAGTTATTGAGTTTCGGAGCGAGGTAAGTCTCCTGTCTAACCATGTGAGAGGGAATTTACCCCGTAGGTGCTTTATTTGTTGTGTGCTATGTGTTATGGGAGCTACACACGTATGAGGTGACGAGTATCCGTGCGTATGCTAGAATCCTTGATTATGTCCAGGTGAACATAGACTCACGACATGCTTTAATTGTACTATTTGATTTATTCTTGCTTGTTTAAATGCTTTAGTTACTTTATGACTTGAGACTAGACTTGCATAAGTATCAGACTTGCTATTTTAGATACTTGACGAGCTACTTGATTTTTGGTGGACATCAAACTTCCTTCTTATGGGTTTCTTTCGCGTTGTGCATATTTGTCTGAAAATTTTCTTGAATTTTATAACTCACACGTATATTCGTGAATAGGGCAAGTGACTCGTCGAAGTTTCATATTCTAAAAGGATCGAGCTGAATGCCTCAGCAATACTCTTATAGGATCGGGTCGTTCAACTCAACGGTATTATGTAATACACTCTTATGGAATTGGGCCAATCGTCTCGGCAATATAATGTAACACACTCCTATGGGATCGGGCCGATCGCCTCAACAGCGAACATATTCTTATGGGATCAGGCCGTTCGCCTCTCCGGTATCATGTATCATATTCTTTTAAGATCAGGACATTCTCCGCGGCAGGATTATGTAAAACTCTTATGGGGTCGGGCCGTTTGCCTCGGCAGGACTATGTAACACACTCTTATGAGATCGGGCGGTTCGGCTCGGCAGTTTTGTGAAACACTCTTATGGGATCGGGTCGTTTGCCTCGACAGAATCGTGCATAATATTTTATAACGAGTCAGTATACCTATGAATTTTTCTAACTTGAGATGCCACATTTTATTCGGTGTTAACCATTCTTAATTCCATTCAAGGTAGTATTCGGTTATTGAGGACTTCATATTTATACTTCTATTGAGGATCGTGTTATTTCCGTATATTTGCTCTCACTGTTTTACTTGCCATGCTTCGTACCTGTCTACTTTATTATACTTGATTTATTGGACCACTAGTAAGTGTCGATGTCGATCCCTCGTGACTACTTCTTCGAGGTTAGGCTAGATACTTACTGGGTACGCGTTGATTTACGTACTCATACTACACTTCTGCACTAATTTTGCAGGTACTAAGACAGGTACTTCTAGTGGTCATATTGGCGCATAGGTGCAACTGCTGAGGAGACTTTGTGGTTAGCTGCATTCCATGTTACGATCCGCATCACACATAGTCCCCATCTTATTTTTTTCTATATCTTGTCTATGTTATATTCCAGATAGATGATGTATTAGTATTGTACTTCCTGGTAGCTGCCCGTGCACTTGTGACACTGGGTTTTTGGGGTTTCTAGTGGATGTCCACTGTTGTACCAATTATTATTATGACTTTGTTTTATGTATTACTCATACTCAGTATTTTTGTAAAGAAGAACGTATGTTTCCATTGGTTTTATATTCAACATGATTTATTTAATGAAATTCCTGATTTTTAAAAGTTAAAATGGATAACTAATTTGGAAGTTCATGCGTTCTATTGCCTAACAGTAACGTTGGGTGCCATCACGACCTATTATGGGATTTGGGTCGTGACAACTTTGTATTAGAGCTCTAGGTTCACTTAGGTTTTATGAGTCATGAGCAAGTGTTGTAGGATCTTGCAGATTGGTAAGGAGACATCTGTACTTATCTTCGAGAGGCTACAGGACTGTTAGGAGAACTTCCCTTTCTTGATTCCTCGTCGTGCGACTTGATATCATTGAAGCTTGTGTCTTCATTTCCTTCCTACTCATTCTTATGCGATGTCGAGCATTCGATATTAGTTGGGCACGAACGAGTTGCAGAGATGATACAGATATGGTGCAGGATATTTTTCCCTACGTATATGAGCGAACTATTATCGTTGCTGTGCGGAGGGGCGTTCAGTCATTTCAGTCTAGTGTTGGTGTTTCCCATAGGTTCATGGCTATACACGATGTATTTTGATGTTTCTCGCGTTGTTATCGCGCAATACTGGTGTAAACGGTAGGGTTCTTACTTATGTGTCATGGCAGTGAATGATTCGGGAGGAGGAGTATTCGGTTCGTGATTGGAAGATTTGGTATTTAATTCTAGGGGAGGAGAGGCAAGTGGACTATGGATGTTCAGGTTTTGGTTGATGGAGTAGCGAGATTTGATATTTCCGAACTTGGTGGAATTCTTGTTTGTGTTGTGGTTTCATCGTCCTTATTTGAGTGCGTTAAGTCTCGTCAGTATGAGGATCTTTATTTGTATACCTTTGTGGGCACGATGTTGTTTAGTGGTACCTAAGAAGCGATTATCTGAGATGACGGTGTGTTGCGACTTTGGGGTCGAGTCATTATTTCCAGGTGTTGATGGTTCGAGGGAAGTGATCCCTGAGGAGGCCTATAGTTTATGGCATTCTATTGTTCGGGTGCTACGGAGATAGATCATGACTTGAGGCGGCACTACTGGTGGATGAAAGACTAAGTTGGTGTATTACGTTTGAGATGGCAGCTTCTATGCTTAGGAAGTTCAAATGTGATTGGAAAGTGTTGCTTGAAATGTAGAGGAACATGAATGCTTTATTAGTGTTCGGGGTATAACTATGGCAACGTCGTTGGAGGATTTTGATATGAGGTTACACAGGTGGTCTATCTCCTGTGAGGAAGTTAGGGGTTATATAATTTCCAATAAAGTTCCTATGAAGAGTTCTACTTTCTATCCAATGAGAGGCATGTACTGCTATGTGGGTCTAGATCGCTTGAAGAATATGGCGCGACCGTCATAAAGTTGAGTGTGCATTGGGTCACAATTCAGACTGTGCCATGATTTGTGCAACATGAACTTACAAGAATTCAGCCGGGCAATAGTGCCAGATCATAGTAACTGAGAAGGACAAGTCATTGTGGGTTCTTAGATTATGTGATCGTGGCTTGAAGCCAAGTGGGGGAGCCTACCCTTGATGGTTGGGTTATGTGGTCATGTGTCCTTGCAGTTTCTGGTTGTCGGTACGTCGGTGAATTGGTTATGACTTGAGAAGGAGAACATCAGGGGTAATCCAAGAAAGGTATTTGATGGATATGTGCTATATTTCACCTTATCGATTTATTTGAAGGTCGTGGGGTGCCTCAAATTTTATATTTCTTGTGAAGGTGACGTGCAAGGGAAAGGATTCTTTCAGTTCTTCTATTGGGGTATTCGTGTACTAGCGGAGATTTGTTGTTTGGTTACATATTCGGGACTAGCTTAGAGTTACGACTCTCAACAATGGCTCTAACGAGTTCAAGATTTAAAGTGTAGTGCCTAAGAATTTTCGGGATCATTGTGTCGCTAAGGATTGAGTATTGCAACATATTTTGAAACGGATTTGGGGTATTTTTATATTGTCACCGGGCCTGCGATGCGGTGTTAGAGAGTTAGAGGAAATAGCTTCCGATCTGTAGAAGGTCTCCGCGAAACGGGTATAGTAGTTTGAGGCACTAAGGAGTGCATGAGAGGGTATAAAAATAGTTTATGGGTGTTGAGACGACGTGGTCGTATGATTTGGGGTCACTCAAGATGAATGTCGATTGAGGTCTATTGTGTGGTGGAAAAGAGAGGTGTTATTTTTTAAAGTAAGTCAAGAGAAAACTGAGGAATTGAGTCAGTTTTGTAGTTGTTGGATCGGCATGGTAAAGGAAAGGATCAGATCCATCGGTTTCGGTGTGATAAGGCTATACAGGTGTTTCGTGGCTATACTTGTGAGCTTGGAAGTCTCCGTAATTTGGTTGATTTGAAGGGATTCAATTCTGATGATTGGTTATGTGCAAATTGGCCCCGAAAGAGTTATGGCAAGTTAGGCCACAACTTGAGGTTTGTGTCTTGTGCGGTTAAGGGAAGTTGGCTGTGCCATTGCATGATAGATGCAGGGAGCGCTGTGGAATTGGGATTGAAGAGTCAAGGTTGCAGTTTCGTTTGATGGATGTCACGAGCTAGAAGGAGGAGGGGAGATTTCAAATGTTCAGAGTGTACTAGTGTTACTTTAGTGTCGCCAGAGAATGGTGTGTTTTGTGGATGAGGCGTTGTGTATTGATTGCAGATGCTTGGCTAGCACTACAGAAATAGCATGGTTGGTACATGATGATGTTCAAATTTGTTACCTGGTGTGGAAGGTTGTAGGTGTATCTTCCATGAGATGATAGTGTAAGTGTTTAGTGTCAGTCATTTAAGTGAGAGGGACTGAGATCAGGTATGGAGATTCTGGTACTGTTACATATTGGAGAGTTTATGTCAGAGAGGCGCACTATTCCTTTGGTCGCAGATTGTGAATGTTTGTTCCGAATATGGCAGTTGACCGTATGTGTCATGGTTAAGTTATTGTAGATCTTTGGAAGGCTATTTACCTATTTTGAGGTGTTCGAAATCGGTTTAGAGGTCCATTTGTAGGCCTAATATGAATGTATATTCTACACCAGATTGGATATGTTTATTCAGCACGATGTTTGTATATGGTTGAGCCTTCGGTCATGGTAGATGTTATTCCTGTCGTTATCTATTCCATGTCTTCCTCTTTTATGACATATGGGTTGTGAGGCGGCTTGATTATTCACATGTGTTTCGTAGTCTGGTGAAGGCTGTGGTTTTACATGAGCGAGATGGCTCTCCAAACGTTGATTTGTTATTGCACCTTAGTTATGCTTGGGTCTTATAGTGCATGATGCTATCCGTCTCCCCAGAATTTTGTTTACGCACTTGATATGCGTGTGGTTGATATATGTGTGTTTTATGAGTATGAGCATGTTGGCTCGATGGGTGTTCCCATACTGATGATTTTGTGTGGATCGGATGGCACGCCGCCACGGATATGATGTTTGGATATGTTATACTTCTCCTATGAGGGATAGGTTCATAGCATTTTGTTTGGTTTCCATATTTAGTTACGCATGCTGGGTAGTTCTGTGCCTAAGCTTCCTTTCCTTATTGGTCATATTCGAGTTGCAGCTTGTTGGGCGCACGAATTGTGTCGGGTGAGTCGAGGTTGTAGGGCTTAGAGCACAAACAGATTTGTACAATGTATGTTTGGAGGGAGAATGCCGCTAATCAGTTCAGAATGTAGCAATGATTCTTGTTAATGGAAGAACCCCATGGTTTATTGATTTGATAGGTGGTTATGAGAGTCTGCACCTCTCTTTCGTTGTTGCAGTATTGCAAGGTTTGGAATAGGATTTTTATGTGTCATGAGATGCATTACCGGTGCTGGGTTAGGAAATTTGCAGCTTGAGGGGTTGGGAGATATTACTTTGGGCGTATAAATGATGTGGTGTGTCGTGTGGTTACGACTTGAGTGCATATGTATGTTTTAGTATAGCTTGTGGATATTGATACAGTATATGTATGCAAGAAATTGGATCTTATAGGAAATTCTAGATGTTGGAATTTTGTTCTAAGGCTTGTGGGCTAAGGTAGCGGGAAAGATCTTCTGTCTGGGTTGAGCTAATATGCTCATATGGATCGTGATGGCATGGGCAGGTGCATGAGGTATGATATAGTGATTTTTGGCAACTTTGGAACGGTACTTGGCATGTTCTAGGACGAACGTATATTTAAGTGGGGGAGAATGTAACAACCCGACTGGTCATTTTGAGCTCTAGTATGTCGTTCAGCAGTTTGAGACCTTGAGTAGCTTCACTTCATGTATTATGACTTGTGCGTTTAGTCGACTTTGATTTTGGGGAAGTCTGGAGTTGATTTGGAAGAGCAATTCTCAAATTGGAAGCTTTAATTTGGAGTAGTTGACTAAGGTTCGATTATTAAGTAAACAAATGACCTCAGAATCGAGATTTGAAGGTTCCTATAGGTTCGTAAGGTGATTTCAGACTTGGGTGTATGTTCGGGTAGAGTATCGGATGGCTCGGGAGTGTTTTAACGCTTATTGTCAGAAGTTTTCATTTTGAAGGTATGAAAACTTAATAAGTTTGACTTAGAGTGGACTTTGGTGCTATCGGACTTCGGGCGGTATTTTGGGACCTTGGATAGGTTCATTTAGTTGGTTGGAACTTGTGTGTGAAGTTTGGTCATAATCCGGAATGTCTAAGTGCGATTTAGACACATTCGGCGAAGTTTCAAGGTTTGAAAGTTAAAAAGGGGGATTTTGATCGTTGATTCGTGGTTTTGATGTTATTCATGTCATTTCGAGCCTTTGGATAAGTTTAGATAAGGTATTGCGACTGGTTGGTACGATTGGACGGGGTCTTGGGAGCCTCGGTGTATTTCGGGGTAGTTTCAGACCATTTGTTGTTGTTTTGCAACTGGTAGTTTCTGGTGCCTTCTTGTGCATAGCGATTGCGGAGGGTGAGTCGTGTTCGCGAAGAGTGACTGGAGCTGGGAAGGAATTGTTCATCGCGTTCGCGATCGCGGAAGGAAATTACTGGAGCTGGAAGGTTGGCCTTTGTGTTTGCAAAGTTAGGCTCGCATTCGCGAAGGCTTGGCAGGTAGTGGAAGGCGATCGCGGGAGGATCTCGCATTCATGAAGAAGGAATCCTAGGCGAGGCTGGTTTGGCCTTCGCGATCGTGAGGGTGCTTCCGCGATCGCGAAGATGACTTTTTGGGCAGCTGCAATTTTGCCTTCGCGATCACGAAGGTACTTCTAGGCATATATGTTTTATTTTGGGGGTTAAACACATTTTCCTCACTTTTCACTGGGTAGGGTGATTTTCGGAGCTCTTTGAGTGGAGATTTTCATCATCTATCATGAGGTAAGTGATTCCTACTCATTGTGAGTTGGAATTTTGGAAGAAAACCTAAAAATTATATTATTGAATTTTGACCACGAAATTGGATATGAAATTGGGAATAAATTATATATTTGAGTTCGTGGTGCTATGGATAATGTTTATCTTCAAGAATTTTTGGAATCCGGATATGAGGGCCTGAGGGTTGATATTGTTGACTTTTCGTATAGAGTTAGGAATTATTTCTAATTGTTAAATTACAAGTCTTTGGGTATATTTTGATTGGTTTGCATGTTGTTTGACTAGTTTCAGATCGTTTGGCATTGGTTTGAGGTGCTAAAGAGGTTGGAGCTGGTTGTCGAGTTTCGGAGCGAGGTAAGTCTCCTGTATAACCTTGTGAGGGAGAATTTACCTCGTATGTGCTATATTTTTTATGTGCTACTTTTTATGGGAGCTTCATATGTATGAGTTGACGAGTATCCATGCGTATGCTAGAATTCCTGATTATGTCCGGGTAGATTTAAACTCACGCCATACTTTAATTGAACTATTTGAGTTATTCTTGCCTGTTTAAATATCTTAATTACATTTTTGTTTGAGTTTAGACTTGCGTAAGTATCGCACTTGCTATTTTTAGATACTTGACGAGCTATTTGATCTTTTGTGGACATCACACTTCCTTTTATGAATTTCTTCCGCGTTGTGCGTATTTGTCCAAAAATTTTCTTGAATTTTATAACTCATACATATATTCGTGAGTGGAGCAAGTAACCCGTCGAAGTTTCATATTCTAATAGGATCGAGTTGTCGCCTCAGCAATACTCTTATGGGATTGGGCCATTCGCCTAGACGTTGTTATGTAATACACTCTTATGGGATCGGGCACTACACATTCCTATGGGGTCCGTTTGCCTCGGTAGAGTACATATTCTTATGGGATCAGCCCGTTCTCCTCGGCAGTATCATGTATCATATTCTTATGAAATCGGACCGTTCGTCTCGGCATGATTATGTAACACACTCTTGCGAGTTCGGGTCCTTCGCCTCGACAGGACTATGTAACACTCTCTTATGGGATCGGATTGTTCGGCTCAACAACTTTATGTAACACTCTTATGGGATCGGGTCGGTTGCCTCGACAGAATTGTGCATAATATTTGATAAGGAGTCAGAGTACCTATGAGTTTTTCTAACTTGAGATGCGATATTTTATCTGGTGTTAATCATTATGAATTTCATTCGAGGTAGTATCCGGTTATTGAGGACTTCGTATTTATACTTCTATTAAGGA
This sequence comes from Nicotiana obtusifolia, assembly GCA_002018475.1. Taxonomy (NCBI): domain Eukaryota; kingdom Viridiplantae; phylum Streptophyta; class Magnoliopsida; order Solanales; family Solanaceae; genus Nicotiana; species Nicotiana obtusifolia. The sequence continues at coordinate 93,082 of MCJB01008346.1, read as the reverse complement.
TCGTGTTATGTTCATATATTTGCTCTCAATATTTTTCTAGTCAGGCTTCATATCTGTCTACTTTTATTAAACTTGATTTATTGGATTACTAGTAAGTGTCGATGTCGACCCTTCGTCACTACTTCTTCTGGGTTAGGCTATATACTTACTGGGTACACGTTGATTTACGTACTCATACTACACTTCTGCACTGATTATGCAGGTACTGATACATGTACTTTTGGTGGTCATCTTGGCGCAGAGACGCAACTGCTGAGGAGACTTTGTGGTAGCTGCATTCCATGTTACGATCCACAACACACAAAGTTCCCATCTTATTCATTTGCTATATCTTGTTTATGTTATATTTCTCACAGATGATGTATTAGTATTGTACTTCCTGGTAGATGCTCATGAACTTTTAACACCGAATTTTGGGGATTTCTAGTCGATGTCCACTGTTGTACAAATTATTATTATCACTTTGTCTTATGTATTACTCATACTCGGTTTTTGGTAAACAAAAACATATGTGTACATGAGTTTTAGATTTAATTTAATTTATTAAATGAATTTCCTGATCTTTAAAGGTTAAAATGGATAATTAATTTGGAGGTTCACGCGTTGGCTTACCTAACAGCAGCGTTGAATGCTATCATGCCTATTATTAAATTTGGATCGTGACAGCCTTGCTCTTCGTTATACACACAAACACATAATTTATCTATAGATAAAAATTAAGAACAATGGTTTGTTGGATTTATCTTACGCAGTAAATATGTGATCTTTAATGTGTGGAATTATGACTCTAGATCATCTGCCACTCTCTAATATTTCTTGCTAAGCAATTCATTAAGGTGGAACAAAATAAAATAATCAAGCTTTCAATCGAGCTCGGCTACAGATATAGAGTAAATAATCTTTTTTAGATTGTCGTTAAGTATATTTTAAAAATTCATTATACTTCATGATTTTCGAGCCCTATTCTTATGTGAGCTTTTTTAAAACTACCCATCATGAATTAGCAGGATAAGATTAATATTCATCAAAAATGTTTTTTAATATTTTAATTTTCTAGTTCAAATATATTATTTGATAATTTAAATGATTCAGTTTTGCATTCTTAATGTGGGATACACACGTAACACATGTAGTATAAGACTAGTTATATTAAAAGCATGAAGTCCTTTAGTAAAATGTGGTTTGCTTTAATATTTAGGAATAATCAATTAATTATTTTCCTAATATTTAGGAATAATAATATTAATTAGGATTTAACTTTTCAATTCCTTTCAGTTCTATATTTCTACCAGAATTTAATATTCCCTAATAATGACGCAAGATACATATCAGGAAAATAAATGACAACAGAAATAAAATGAAAGACAAGGAAACCCCAAACAAATCGAGTATGTATAATTTTGGTTCTCTAAGCCTTGTCATTGTATTTTAGTCATATAAGAACAATTTTATCCCAATTTTGTCCCACTTTTTTCTGCTGATATATGAGACTATTGGCTATTCATAAAATTTAGTTCGTAAATTTTCTAAAGCTTGGTTGATAATCTATATCTTTCGGTTATTCTTGAAATTTGATTTGGTAAGTATTCTACAATATATATATTTTTTCAAATAGTATCTATTAATATGTTTAGAAATAGTAGTTATTTCACTATTCATAAAATTTAAATCTAAAAGCTTGATTGCAGATTTTTATCTTTCAGTTATTCTAAAATTTGATTCTGTAAGTATTTTGCGTGATATTTTTCTACAAATAGTCTCTGTAATTAGGTGGAGAAACAGTAGTTATTTATTTAAAAAAAGAATTTTAAAGTATTCGAATAATAATAACAATATTATTATTATTATTATTATTATTATTATTATTATTATTATTATTATTATTATTATTATTATTACTATTATTATATAATGATATGATTGGTTCTATCTTTTGATATTAATTTTTTGACTAGTTTAACAATTTTGCTTCATAGTCCTTCATAGTTCTTTGAACTACAATATTTATGTTTTACCAACTTCAAGTACATCAACGTAGTATATTTTTGCATAAGGGTGTATTTTTTCCGTGTGAGTTGTTTTCTTGAACAAAATCAGTTACTACAAGTTTTTGGAAATGTATAACTCAATTCCAGAAGCAATATATTAAAATGGTTAGAAGAACTTTAATTATAACGAACTATTCATGTTAGGTTACCATGTAACTAAGATCTTGACAGTTTATTCACAATAAGTAATCTTTTCAACATGGCCATAAGTTATCTCAAATTCCATTGAATTTCATGATTTTCGAGCCTTATTTCAATCTAGGCTTTTTCAGAATATTCATCATGAATTAAGTTAGCTAAATAACATCAATATTATTATTGTAGGAAAATTTTGATTTTTTAATTTTATAACTATGACATATTATTTAATAGTATAAATGTGATTTTAAAAAAAGAATAATAGCATGCACAACATGCGTATGGTAACGCTAGTGGCATTAATATAGGTAAAGTGTAAGTCAATTAGTCAGCATCTTTCAAGCATGTACCCATGTGCAAGCAATAATTCTTTAAAGTATCAAAAGTCAATACAAGCGTATTAAGAATCAAATAAGGACCATCTTTTAGAGGGTAGCAACGGACTCAAAAGAATCATTAGTAGGAGGGTGTTGATTTCGAATATTCGCTAATCAAATAATCTGGTAGCAACCTGACGTAACAAATTGATTTAGACACGTAACCGTATTATTATTATTATTATTATTATTATTATTATTATTATTATTATTATTATTATTATTATTATTATTATTATTATTATTATTATTGTTGTTGTTGTCGTCGTCGTCGTCGTCGTCGTCGTCGTCGTTGCTTCTTTTCATGACTTTTACACTATCATATTTCTTTTTCATTAGTGACATGCTTATGTTTTCCTTCGGCCGATAATCTATTGGAAACAACCTGTCACTACCTCAATTTCCCACCTTAGGATGTTGCGATGACACCTAATCTTTAGGACTAGGTAAGCACATGCTGATTTAATAACAGAATTGAACTATTTAATCATTTATCATAAACCATAAAATGACATACATAACAACAAGTGGCCAATAGTTATAAATTTCCCAAAACCGGTAGTACGGAGTCATAAGCACTACTAAAACACACTAGAATTTCTAAACACAATACTGTTTTGAATTACAATTTAATAGTAGCATAATGAAGTTGGTGACTCCGAGGCTTACGAACGTCAAGCAGGTACGGTATGAAGTCTCCCGCCGCGCAGACGCAACTCTCAACAACATAATCAGAATACCTGGATCTGCACAAAAATGTGCAGAAGCGTAGCATGAGTACACTACAATGGTACCCAGTAAGTATCAAGCCCAACCTCGATAGAGTAGTAACGAGGCCAGGTCAAGACACCTACTAGACATAGAAACCTGTTCAAGATATACATGAGCTAACAATGGAAAGAACATCAATGTAAGACCAACGGCGAAAATATTATTAATTTACAACCAACAATGAAGTAATAGAAACATAAATGGCGGGAAGTAGTAAACGAGTAATAAAGAAACAACACAATCAGAACACCGATGAGATGTAAATGAACTCAAATAAGGAAAAACGGATGACAAATCAAATAATCAAATCGCACCCTACGTATGGACATACAACAAGAATTACACTGAGGCACCACACCTCATAAACCACAAGTCATGGACCACAATTTTCAAATCTTACACATATGGCACCTCGTGCCCACAATAATAATCACCTTCGCACGATAAAACCCACGCACTACCATGTGCTTTGCAACCGTGATAAATATTAATTTAGATGAACGAAAGATATATTTAAACACCATAAAACATACTAACAATCTTGAATAAAGTAATGTGTCAAATGAAATAATGAGTTTATTTTAGAAATCAAGTAAAGTAAAATAATATACAATTTGTACGAAACAGAGTATAAGATGGTTTAGTTTAGAAATCAATAAAATTGAGTAAAAGTATCATTTTTAAACAAAACAAAACATAAGTTAAATTAACGAATTAAATATAGAATATGTTAAGGAAAAACATGATAACAAGTTTAAGTAAGGTAAACATCTAACAGGGTGATGAGTATCATTTGAAAATTCAATTATAGTGAAAGTGCAATAACCATTAAAATAATAAGGCACCGAGTGAGATAACAAATTCTATCTTAAGAGGCACATAGAATAAAGAATATTAATAATTCTTATTTAAACCATTATGTTACCAACAATTCAAAAGAATATGATATAGTGACTCCATGCAATTAAATAATAATAATAGGAAAAGAAAACAGGAAATGAAAGTAAAGCAGTTAGTTTATGAAAATGAATTCAAACCTCACTATCAAAAGCCCAGAATAACAAATCTCGTAATCTCATATAAAAGTGCTGAAACTAACACAAAAACAACCAATACAACACAAACAATCAGTTGCCGCGCACAACATGATCCTACCGTAACATCCTTTATCAATATCAAGTGTAACGTAAATAATCCATTGCGGCGCGCAACTCAATCCCACCATATCATCATTAATCAACATCATAATCCTTCCTTATTTCACCATATTATCATTTATCAATATCAATTATTACATACACAAATCGTTGTGGCGTGCCACCCCATCCCACCATATCATTAAAATATCATAATCCTCCCTTATTCCACCATTTCAATTTATTATCCTTCAATTCAATAAACATAAACAATCCAATAAATCAATTTACAAGAATTTTTACAATAAAAGGGTATAAGTGCAAGGTAATAAAGGAACCACGTAATAATCAAAGGAATACAAAAAATATTACAAAAGCAACAGGAGAAGTAAAACACGTGACAATTAAGATGTACAAGTAAAATAATTAAGACAAGTGGAAAATAAGTAGGGAGTCATGGAAGAGACGAACAATTCAATTTTTTCACAACAAATAGCCCATGGCTCAACCACATGTGTACAAAATTTTAACAACAACAAAAATGAATGGGAATGCTCAACAAGGAAAGATATCTCAACAATTAACAAGTTCGCCTCTATGTGATAACGGTTATTATAACTTCAACACCAATAACTCAACAAGATGATATTCCATGAAATAACAACTTCAATTAAAAGTGATTCAACAATTAAGAGGTAACAAGACAATAAGGAAGGCAATAACTTCAACTAAAGCATATAAGAGCAAAATAACAAGTAAGAGGTAGAACAAGTACTAAGAGTAGATTAATAAAGCATGTAAGAGTAGATTAACCATGAGAGATATAACATGTTATGACAATTCAATTAAAGGCATGGAAAGAGTCTAGATAATCTAAACCGGTCAGTACCACATATAGCCCGTGTACCTACTCGTCACCCTGCATACACGGCTTTTATATAACACAAATAGCACAATCAAACTATCCTAAGGGGTAGTTTCCCCCACATAAAGTTAGGCAAGATACTTACCTCAACTAAGCCAATTCAACCCTTCAAAATAGCTTTTCCCCTAAAATTCACCTCCGGACGGCTCAAATATAACAAAAAATGACTTAATAACATCAAACAATGCAAGAGAAACCAATTACAATAGATAAAGCTATGATCTATATATTTTCCCCAAAAAGTCAAAAAAAGTCAACGTCGGGCCTGCCTTGGATTCTGAATCAAAGCTTACCCGAGCGAAGCCCAAACCAATACAAGCTTACACGAACAAAAACCGACTCAATCGGAGTCTGATAGCTCAACCAATTCGCCAAAACATCGCTCTTGGGTGTTCATATCCCAAGAGTCCAACCCACACTAGTTGGGTCCCATATCTCTCGAAATACTCCTCCCAAACTTGCCAAATTCGAGTATGTTGTTCTCCTAATATAGGAGAACAAGACCCCAAAAGGAATCGAGAAATAAACGCTTCTAACTCATTTTCAATTTTTATAATTTAGGACATAACCCTAGGTCTTGGTTTAAAGAATTAAGTGAGTTTTCAATTAAAATCATGGATTAAATCTTAAACCAAGGGAATGAATCAAGGAAAAATACTTAGTTTATGATTTAGATCTTACCCCATGGAAGAAACTTGAAGAACATCCTTGAATTCTCTCAATCCCAAACTTTCAAAACAAGAAAAATCCAACAACATTAATAGCCAAAAATGCCCAATTGTTCTACCCCGTTTCTTGTGCTAAACGATCCCGAAACTCGTTTTTGATGCCTCTAAAGGATTCCTCGTGAAATTCCAGTAATGTTAGGCTTTTGAATCACTCCATTTAACCTTATAATGAAGGAGATGTGTTAGTTTCAATATTTGAAAATAGTGCAGATTTTTAAATACGAATTCAATGCCAATAATTAATCTGAAAAATCTGGCAACCCAATTCTTAGTAAAATGACCATAAATTCCTTATACGATGTCGAAACTTGATGATTTCAGTTGCTATGGTTCCAAAATTAAGATACGAATATAATGGTTTAGACGAAACGCGAATCAAAGGGCGTTTGCTCAATGTGATAACCTTTATGCTCAAATCAACGTCGAAACCGAAAACAATCATCAAACAACCCAACCTTATCCAAAATTCATGAAATATTAATCAAACTTTGTGGACATGTCCAAAATAATCATACAAACTTATTGGAATAATTAAAACTCGATTCCGAATCCGTTTACCTAAAAGTCAAACCTTGGTCAACTCTTCCAACTTAAAGCTTCTAATACAAGAATCATTCTTGCAAATCAATCCCGAACCGCTCGAAAATCGAAACCAATCATACACGCAAGTCATAATACATAATATGAAGCTACTCAAAGTCTCAAATCATCGAATGGAACGCTAAAGCTCAAAATAACTGGTCGGGTCGTTATAAATATTGATATGCATGTGGTAATATAAGGGTGCGTATTGAAATGCATGCATTGAGCTAAAGTGGGATTTATACGCATGTTCCTAGTATGGGAATTACTTGAAGCCATGCGGTAAGATAAGGGGGCTAAAAGCGTGTAGCTATTTCGAGAAAAATATTTTTAAAAATAAATGCAAGGCTCACGCGGTGATATAAGAAAGATTGTGATTGTGATTTGTGAAATGGAAACATGAGGTGCGATACCTCGGTGTGATTTTTGTTGTACATTCTAAATTGGAAAGGTTTATTGATTTGAACAGTTATTGTTTCTCCTTAAATTATTTCACTTATATTTTGATTTATTTGGTTATTTGTTGTTATTCTTGTGTAGAAACAATTGTTACATCTTGTTAGAGTCATGCATTCTATGTGATTTACTGTGTTGCAATTTCGTAATTAATCTAAAAAATCTGACAAAATATACAATACGAAGCTACTCGAGACCTTAAACCACTGAATGGGACGCTGATTCTCAAAATGACCGGTCGAATCGTTACATTCTCCCCCTCTTAAATAAGTGCTCGTCCTCGAACGTCTCAAGAACTGTTCCGAAGTCCTCAAATCATGGAATGAGCTTACCATACATATACTCGCGGGTGATCCCATGTCACCCCCATCCACATAGACCCGACAACATCATCTCAACTGAAAATTATTCTTTCCACCATCACTGTTTACCTTAGAACCAAATTTTTCACCATCCGATCATTTCTAAAAGACCCGATTCCACATTAACACGCGGTATCAGCCTCAACCAGCTGCAACAACTCGTGCCTACACCCACAAGATACGACTACACGACGTAACACATCGCACATATTCCCATAACAACATCTCTAACCACCATAGCTGCCTATAATCAAATCCAACACCGGCAGTTAGCCTCATATCGGCTAGAACCCTGTTCCAAACCTCTACAACACTGATAACGATGCAAGAAACATGAAGATACCATGACTATTCACTAAAATCAACAAGTCACACTCAACACCACTTGGGCACACACGTCGCAAGCTAAAACCCAATAAGCACAACACGAATATGACTGAATATTGAAAGAGAAATACATGAGAGAACTATCAAACAAACGCGACATGCACAAGTCCCTATCAATACCATACTACGAATCTATTCCACAAGGGAGAATCAAAACACATGAACTAGACACAAGGACCTCATCCTAATATAACCTCACCGCGGCATGCAACCCTGTTCAAACATATCCATCACATGAAAACGCGAGGATCTCACCCTCAACTCTGGATCACAAGTAGAATACACCTCATACCAACCGCAACCTTCCACTAATTCAATTCCGCAAAACAAAATCTCAACATGTAACGAAATCCGCACACCGGTAGAGCATCTAAATCATAAAATTGTAACCAAACCATCCAGAAATCGCATCAAAACCTACCGTAATGAGCAACAGAAAAATCAATTCTGGCCTCGTAACTCCCTATAGTAAACAAAACAAAATGATAGACACGGGCTACCACTGTAAAATCTTCCAATAGGGGGTAAACACATAAGTAATGTACTAAATCACGAAACTCACCCATATGTGAAGCAAGATAGGAGAACTCACGCCGATAAGGAGAAACGAATCAAAATGAGAATGATGCTTCTGTTTAACAAATCGAAACCATACTTCTAACGACATCATCTGGTGCAACGGCCTTAGCCCTACCGTAGAAAGCATATCAATGGGCCGGGCCTCCCCCTCTTGGGCACCCTCTACCCGCTTGACCTACACACCTAGCTGGCAGTGCAGGGATAACAACAACTAGAGAAGAACTCATAGCTTGAATACCTCGCTGTGACTCATCTGTCTGGAGTCTGGGACAATCTCTCACCATGTGGCTGGTATCTCTATAGTCAAAGCAACCCCTCTGCTGGCATGGCTGTGGAAGCTGTTCGGTGTAGGTACTCTAAGACCAAAGGGTATCCAAAACACTGTGCGAAGCCTGAAGTGCAAATTGGACTGGATGACCCACAAAACCTCTACCATGTCGTACCCTGCCTCGAAAATAAGGACCAGTGGACCATCCTATTCTACGAGGCCTCGTAGTCTCCGTGACCTCTTCCTCTTAATCCCACTTGCCCTCTAATCTGCTAGCGATCTCTACCACCTGCTAGAACGGAACATCCATCTCCAACTCCCGAGCCATGTTGACTCACTCTCTAACTGTATAAACCATACCGGGTGCATGTCTAGACAAGTTGCTGAATCTAATGGCATACTCTGACACTAACATAGTGCCCTGGCGCAGCTTCTCAAATTCCACACGCCATGCATCCCGAAGGGTCTGGGGAACAAACTCTCTCAAGAACATATCTGAAAACTGATTCCATGAGAGAGAAGTTGCATCGGCCTAGCTACCCAACTCGTACGCTCGCCACCACTGATAAGTCGCTCCCTTAAGGTGGAACATAGTAAAAGCAACCCCACTCGCCTCCACAATACAAATAGTGTCCCTTAATCGGAGCAACTGGTGGCTCCTCAACTGCTGCTCTGACAGGTGTTCTAGATGCAGCATGTGCTCCTCCTCAGCCTCTTCCTTTGCGTTTGCCTCGACCTCTAGCAACACCGGCTTTGGGGGTAGCGTCATCAGTAACTACAGCTCATGTCCTCAACATTTCTGAGAGAATAGAATGACAAAGGCTCAAATTCTAAGATTAATAAACTCTCGCCATAGGAATGAAAGAAGTGAAACCGTCCTAATAGTTCCATAGCCTATCAAAGATAAGTACAGACATCTCCATACCAATTCGCAAGACTCTACTAAACTCACCTATGACTCGTAGCACCTATGAATCTAAAGCTCTGATACTAACTTGTCATGATCCGGATTTCCCTCTGTAGGATGTCGTGATGGCACCTAGTCACTATGGCTAGGCAAGCCTAAAATTTTTACCAGAAACAACTATTTAGCATGAAAGTGAAAACTTCTATAGTAAACCAATAATCCCGAGTGCAATACAATACCCAAAACCGGTACTACAAGTCATAAGCTCTACTGACTTTTCTAGGAAAATCTTCTAAGTTCAATTCTTCTGGAATGGAAATAGACAGTACAAGTATAATATCAGAAGCTGACTCTGAGGCCTGCAAACACGACGATAGGTATTCCTTGAGTCTTCACAGCAAAACCCGAACAACTAGCTAGTGATCAACCAACTCCGAAGTACCTGAATCTGAACAAAAATGTGCAGAAAGCGTAGCATGAGTACACCACAGCGGTACCCAGTAAGTATCAAAACTAACATCGGTGGAGTAGCGACGAGGGACAGTCAAGACACCTACTAGACTTAACAACTTGTACTAGTATAAATGTGAAACTAACAGGGATACAATGTCAATATAAAGCTAAGCATGGTAAAGATAACAAAACAATACTCACAATAAAATGCTAGGAACAACGATTAGCAACAGGGAACAACCAGGTAATAATGCCATAGAGTAAGCTGAACACAGTTTAAGTCTGGTGGAACTAAGTAAGGAAATAAGTAACAACTCAATAAGAGCGACCGCTTTCACACAGGAATTGTTCAAGGGTTCTCTTGAGGTACTTCACCTCATAGTCACATCTCATGGGTCCCAATTCATGAACCCTTCACTTGGCATCTTGTGCCAACATTACAATTCATAACTGCATGGACGACTCACGTGCCAAGGGAGTGACAATATCTCATATCCGCACGCACAATTCATGTGCCAGCAATAACACGGACCTTTGACTGTGCGAACAAGTCACATGCCAATAGAACAACTCTCACACAGAAGGCAAGTAAACGAGAGTACATGTAAATGGTCAATAACATCAGGATTATTCTTCTTAAACCGATATGGGTGATTAATTACGTGTATGCTTGTGCAAGTGTTCTATCACAACTCAAGTCAACAAGTAAGAGTAGAGATAATGAATGGCACATAGGAAACAATCACCACAAAATGTATAATGTATAACTCACACAAGGCAGGCACACCACCACAAAAATATCATCAATAAAAATGCCCCCAGGCTATCACAAGTCGTCACAAATCATTCTCGACATAGCCCACCTTGTCTCGCCATATGCACAACAATAAAGTAGATGCCAGACTTGTCTCGCCGCACACGCATTATAATATTCTCACATTATCTCACCACATGCGCAAACCCACATATATAGCCCGCCTTTTCATGCCGCAAGTACAACTATCAATAATAACAATAACACGGACAACTCATGTGCGAACAACCTGACAGTCCTCTCAACAATATCACGTGGACCAAAAAAACATAACAACACAATATAATGTCTTTCACCACATGTGCCCATATGCCACAACTTTTACTCAAAATAATTTCAATACCACAACTACGCATAACCCTAGGCTCAACAACACTGACTACAACAACAACAACAATAACACGAGAGTACGACAAGTAAATCAACACAGGAATTACATAGCACATAGAATTGGAAGAACAAGCTCACAATGAAAGACACAACAAGTAATAATGGTTTCAACAAGAATAGCTCAACAAGGGGAGAGATAATACGTAATGACGATATCCATTAAGAGTAGCTCAACAATTGAAGGAATAACATGTAACAATGATTCCACATAAGTACAACTCGACGATAAGAGAGATAGCATGGATCAATAATTCCACATAAGGATAGGTCAACAATGAAAGGGATAACAAAACTTCAATTAAGGTTAAGCAATTACAGAGAAGACAGCAATAAATTCAATTAAGACTAAGCAATTATGGAAAAGACAACAATAACTTTAATTAAGGTTAAGCAATTACAGAAAAGACAACATTACAATAAAGGAGGCAACAACTCCAATTAAGGCACAATAGAGTTTATTTGGCAACAAGGGTAGAACATAAGAACCTAAGAGCGAAAAACGGTCAAATTCCCACAAATAAGCCCGAGTACCTACTTGTCACCTCGCATATACGGCCTTCACACGACACAATTAGCCCAAATGACTCAAATCCTAAGGGGTAGTTCCCCCACACAAAGTTAGGCAAGATACTTACCTTAAAGAAGCTAAACTGATACTCTAAAACGACCTTCTTGTGTGAAACAAACCTCCGGACGGCTCAAATCTAGCCAAAATAACTTAATATTATAAATAAAAATTATAGAAAATAATTCCGGATAATAAAGCTTCGATCTTGAAAGAGAAATAAAAAGTCAACTCAAAAAGTCAACCTCAGGCTCGCGTCTCGGAACCTGACCAAAATTAAAAAATCTGAACACTCATTCATATCGAGTTCAACTATATAAGAATTATTTAAATCCGACTTCAAATTGCCTATCAAAAATCTCCAATATATAGTCTAAAAAGTTTTCACAATTTTCCCCAAATTTCAAAGTTAAATCACTAATTAAATGATGAAAATAACAATGGATTCATGAAATATAATAAAATTCGGCTAAAAAACACTTACCCTAATAAATTTCTTGAAAAATCAGCGAAACATTGGCAGTAACCGAGCTCCCTAGGTTCAAACAACGAGTAATGAAATCAAACCTTCGAATTTAAACCTTTTTGCCCAGCACTTCCATATTTGTGGACAAAAACACGCATATGCGAAGATAGCTTACCAGACAAAGGTCTGCATTTACAGAAGAACCGTCACACCTGCGACAGGGCAGAAACGCCTAAGCCAGCCGCAGAAGCGGAAACATCTGCATCTGCGATCACTAAGCCGCAGAAGCAACCATCACACCTGCGTGCCTAATTCCGTAGAAGAAAATCTCCTGCCAGGCCTCGACATCACAAAAGCGGCACAAAATGCACAGAAGCAGCTTCGCACATGCGCTCCAAAATATGCAGGTGCGACACACCAGAAATAGGCCTGCCCAAAAGCATGCAAACCATCCAAAACTCGTCCGAAACACACCCCGGGCCCTTGGGACCCCTTCCAAACATACCAACAAGTTCCATAACATAACGCAAACCTGATCGAGGTCTCGAATCACATCAAACAACATCTATATTACGAATTGCAATACAAATCTAACTTAATGAACCTATGAACTTTCAACTTCTACAACTCGTGCCGAAACATATAAATCAACCCGGAATGAAATTTTGCATGCAAGTGCCAAATGACATAACAGAGCTATTCCAACTCTCGGAATCGAAGTCCAAACTTGATATTAACAAAGTCAACTCCCGGTCAAATCTCTCAACCTTCCAAACCTTCAACTTTCCAATTTTCGCCAAAATACATCAAATCTATATCTAGACTCGTGGGGTTATGGGTAGTCGAGATCTACCGCTTCACTCGAATTTTGACCATGTTGGGGTTGACTTTTGAGGATTGGATTAAACATTGAAACTTTTTAGTTGGAATTGTTTCTTATGGATTTATTTGACATTATTGGTTGTTTTTTACTGTATTCGAGTTTTGGAGTTGAGTATGGATGATTAGGCAATTGTTGCTTGATTTTAGCTTACTATACGGAGGTAAATCTCTTGTCTATCCATGTAAGAGGGAATTTTCCATATAGGTAATGTATTTGCTACTTGATTCATGATTTAGGAGCCATGTATATGTGAGGTGACGAGAGTATATTCGTAGCCAAGTTTTGACCATAACCGGTATTGTAGACTTGCATTATGCTTTTGTGATGACATGATAGGTCATTTTAAGTATTAGCCCTTGATTTTGTGATGTATGTTAGCTTTTTTTGATGTTTCTTAGTTTGCGTGCATGGTCCGTGTCACTTTTAGAAAAGTTTTTATGTGAAAATTTGAAGAAAATATAATTTTTGGCTTTAAAAACAACTTGAGTTGACCACAGTCAGCCACCATTTTGGGAAAATAACCTTGGATCACCATTTTGACTATTCTGGTAGGTTCGTATCATGATTTTAGACTTGAGCGTATCCCCAAAATTGAAATTGGATGTCCCTAAATTGATTTGACTCATTTTGCCGAAAACTAGTATTTTGAAAGTTTGAAACTTTTCTAAGTTTGACCGTAAGTTGACTTCATAGCTAACTAGTTCGAATTTTGATGTTGATACTTGGAATAGGTTTGTATCTCTATTTGCAACTTGTCTGCAAAATTTAGTGCAATCCGGTATTGATTTGATATGATTCGGACGCTTAGATGTTATTCTAGTTGTTCTTGAGTTTACTTTGAAATTTCATTTGATTAGAAGTTTTATTTGTAGATTTAGATGTTATATTGGTGATTTGGTTGAACGAGCAAGTTCGTATGATATTATTACACTTGTGTGCATGTCTGGTTTGGAGTCCGAGGGGCTCGGGTGAGTTTCAGACGTGTTTCAGATGAGTTTTGTTAGTGTGAAGATTGCTGGTGCAATACCAATTCTGGTGCTCGATTGTAGATCTTGTATTTGTGATGTCTGGCTCATAATTGTGAGTCTCGCATTTGCGCATAATTATTCGCATTTGCGAGCATGGGCTGGGCTGGGTGAATCTCACATTTGCGAGAATTTGGTTCACTTTTACGAATTGTGGCCTTTCGCTTTTGTGAAAGAAGTGGTCGTATTTGCAATCACTGACCTCTTGAGTCTGCTTCACAATTTCAAAGTTTCTAGTTGCATTTGTGATGGTGGTATGCTCGCATTTGTGGTCTATATGTCGCATTTGCGGCTTTTGTTCTTCTGTGATAGGGTTCACATTTGTGACTCCTGTCTCGCATTTGCGATCTTCGCAATTGCGACATCTGCAGCTGGGTAAAGTGGGGGGGGGGGGGGG
>MCJB01008346.1:34688-78405 GCA_002018475.1 Nicotiana obtusifolia | reverse complement strand
GGGGGGGGGGGAGGACAGGACTTAGCTCATTTTATACTATTTCTCAACCCTAAACACTCTAGAGGTGATTTTCCAAGAGACTTTTCTTCCCAAATTCATTGGTAAGTGACTCTAATCCATTTTCATTTAATTACCCATTACTTTCATGAGATTTCAACATCAAATTTAGGATTTCCATGGTAGAAATTAGGGATTTGGATAGAATTTGGGATTTTTGTAACATTAAGATTTAGGCCTCAAATTGAGGTTGGATTTCGAAACAAATCACATAACCTGGATTAAGGGTGCATGGCTAATTGGATTAGGTCCGAACCTCGGGTTTTGACCAAGCAGGCCTGGGGTTGACCTTTGTTGACTTTTTCAAAATTGATCAAATTTGAACCTCTTACATTAATGGGTAGTTCCTAAAGTTTATTTTGAATCATTTGGGTCGATATTTGCTATATTTGGTTGGTTTGGAGGCTTGTTCGAAAGGCATATCGTGGTTGATTGCCTGAAATGCGGAGTGAGGTAAGTGTTGGTCTAACCTTGACGTGAGGGAATTGGGGAACCATGAAATATGTGTTATGTGAATTATGTGCTAAAAAGGCGTATATGCGAGGTGACGAGTGTATATACGTCATCATGATACTTGTTTCCATGTTTTCGTTGATTCCATGATATGTCTTGCTTCATTTCTTAATTGTTACATGCTTTAATCGACTTGAATGCCATAATTGTCAGTAGGCATTAATTTGTTATTGTATTAAATTGTCCGTCCCTTCCATGGCTCCAAGTTTATTTGCTACTTGTTTCTATTTGCTTTACTTGCATGTCTAGATTGTCATATGTTTTCCTTGACTTATTGCTTTGTGATATTTGTTGCCTTCTATAATGTGGTTTCCCTTGCATGAGTGGTTAACTTGATAGATTTTGATGAATTGGTAAAGTTGAGACTTCGAGTTGTTAGTGATTCTTGATTATGGTTTTTACGGCTTAAATGACTCATATTATATAATATGAGTAAACTTGTGCTTACTTCATTAGCTTATTGAGACATTGTAATAAGTTGAATTACATGATTAGCCAAATTAGCTTTATTTTGTATTTTTATTATCATGTCTAGTGCCTTTGAATTATATAGTTTCATACACATATGCATGAGCGAAAAGTTGTTTATTGATGAAAGTTGAGGATTTTTGGCACTATGGGAACTTGAGCAGATATTGGTTATTGATTATTGGTTATTGATCATTATTATAAAATGATCAACGCTTGGATATGGATCAGTCCCTCCTGAGTCAGGTGATTACCCATGTCACCTTGGGCCCTGTGAGCGTAGGCACTCGTGATTCTTTTAGTGCTTGTTGGACACATGGCCTGTGTAAGTGTCATGACCCAAAATACCTCCGGACCCATGATAGCACCTAACACCACTTTCTAGGAAGCTAACAAAAAATATACAGAAATAAACTTCAAGAACAGTGAGAAATAGTCTCAATAGTGGAATAGCATAAATAATTGAAGTCAAAATGATAATACAATTGAAAGCCTTCCAAAATTTGGTGTCACCGAGTGCATGAGCTCTGTAGAATACTAAATACAATATTGTCTGGAAGACTAAATAGTAATATCTTAAGATAAAGGAGGGGACATCAAGGCCTGCGAACGGGACAACACTACTACCCAATATCTCTAAGCAAATCTGGATGACAGCTCACTAGCAAACACCGCTATCAACAACACCTGGATTTGCACGTAGAGTGTAGTATCAGTAATACCAACCCTATATACTTAGTAAGTAGCAAGCTTAACCCCGGCTTGAAAGCAAAGATGAGGTTGGCAAAGTCCAATTCTCACTTTCGACAGCCAATAAAAACAAAAATAGCATACTACTGGCAAAAAGAAAAAACAGCTCAAATATTATCATGTTTCAACTTTATCACAATAACAGGATAAATAAGCATGTTTTTCAAGTATATCAGACAAGATATCAACTTTTCCACAGAAATCACCTAGAAAGGATTAATCAAAGGAAATTGTGATTTCAAGCTCTAGTTAGTAAATAAATACCGATTAGCATAAGAAAAATATAACTCCATGCCTGCATGACAAGTATGCATGCCAAAATCAACTACATCACACTTTAATCGTCAAGTATACAAAATCTTAGAACATTCATAGAGCCTGGAAGAAGTACTTCTCAATCATACTCTTAGCACTCACACGGTGCCTAGCATAATGCCCATGAATCATCACACACACACACACACACTCAGTAATGTACGGGTGCCTGATATAAGGTCCTCACTAAGCACATATCGTCATGCGCTTACAGGGCCTAAATTAGAATCGGTCATCACCTGACTCAGGAGTGGCGGATCCTAGCACAAGCGCTAATCAGATAAAATTCAACGATCAGTATCATTCAGCACAATCTAGGGGCCTTGCCACAAGCATCACCTCACTATCAATATCAACACGGCTCTATGACCCAAGATCGGTCATCAATTCGCTCTATATTGCTCTATGGCCCAAAATCAATCATCAATCTTCTCAGGTCTCAATATGTCAACATTTCACAGTACTATAATCAAAATACCGCACAAAATATACCAACGTTTAACAGCTCAGTTCAAACTCGTGTCACATGCACAAGGACACTAACAACATATGAGATAACATATCAAGAGTGCATAGAGATAGAGATACAACAAGCAGATATAATAACATGATTGAAGAATATGACTACGGCTAAGGCAAATAGCTCAACATAGCAATAATAGCAATATCATGTCTCAAATGGGTAAGTGATAACCTAGACATGATTTCCAGAATGAACAATAGCTCAGTAGTCATACAAGTGGAGAAAATACGGTATCAAGGAGGCAAGATTACGAAATAAGTCATATAATAGCTTAAGTCTACATGGATCATGAATGACCACGGTGCAAGCATGTGTGCTCGTCACCTCGCATGTGCGTCATCCCAATCATATATAGAACATCATAGCCTACAGGGAAAATACCCTCAAGCCAAGCCTAGGAAAGATACTTACCTCGAACGAGCTAGAATCAATAGTCTAAGAATCCCTTGCCTCTCAAATCAATAATACACTACCATATCAAATAATATTAAAGGAAACAATTATGGCGCATAAAGGCTCTATCTTTAATCAACTACACAAAGTCAACCAAAAATCAAGTCGGGCCCGCTTCCCAGAACTTGACAAAACTCACTGATACTGACTACCCATTCGAATACGAATCCAAATATACAAATTTCATCCAAATCCGACTCCAAATCTAGTTTCAAATCTCAATTATTGACTTTCATAAATGTACCACAACCCCACCTCCCCCCAAATATCTCTTTCAAATTCCATAATCTATGTGTAATTGTCACGCCCCAACCTTGGGAAGCGCGACCGGCGCTCAACTGAGATATCCCTGTCAAGCAAGTCTACTTGATGCCTACTACCCGACCTTACCCATGAATGAGGTGAAGATATAGGCCATTCGTCAGACAATTAGAGCGTTTCACAAACACACCAATTTCATTACCATTAGTTACTTCATTTACGATTCCCAAAATACATTACACATTCATAGTTTAAAAGTGGATCATGTGATACATATACAACATTTCTAGTTTGACTTTTCAAAATTAAGATACAACCCACACTATGTCTACAGAGCCTCTAATGGATATAAAAGAGTAATATGACGGTGCCGGCAACAAAGCCCCTACTATACCTCAAAACACTATACATAAGGAACAAAAGGTACAAGACCCCGATATGAAGTGGACCTCACCAAGTCAGCTGAGAAGAAGGTGTACCGCTATCACTGATCGATGCTGCCTGCTGTGGGACCACCTATATCGATTAAAGATGCAGCGCCCCCCCGGCAAAAGGGACATTAGTACATATGGAATAGTACTAGTAAGTAAGACTAAAAACCCTCTCAATCAAACGAGTAACAATACAAATAGAAAGAAACATGGAATCAATGAGAGCCTCTAACAATATTAAAGAATCAAGTAAATATCAATGTTTTTTAGTTGGGAGATCTTTAGTACCGATACACCACCATGCTTTTAGCACGAAGTCCGATCTCGGCCCGATCGGCTAAGCCATCTCACCCAAAGACATCCAATCACAATACTACCATATGCGCAGCATGGCGTCAGATTTCGGCCCGATCGGCTAAGCCGTCTCACCACAATATTCTGTGGGTCGATATAACTTTCCGCTACCAATCATCCCGTTCCAATAAAGTGGAATAATCTCAACACATAAATCTCATCCCATTTAAGGGAAATAATCTCAACGCATCAATACGGGGATTTACCCCTCAATCATTCCTACACCGATACGTGTAGTTTCGGGGTTAGATTATTTCAACCTACCCTTCCTCGGTGATTAACGATACTCCCAAAACATTATTATATAAAGGAGTTAAAAATCATTTCATAATCTTTCACACATCATCATTTCATTGGCACTACTGGCCACTAGTGTAATTTTCATTCTTGGCACGATGGCCAAATTTTATGTCTCATACTCACTTCTCTCACTTTCAAGCATCATCATAGGTTATCAACAATAAGATCATTTGGAATCAAGAATTTAAATAATTATATGACCAATAGGAGTCTTAAGCACATTGAGTTTTTCTTCCAAAATTAGGCATAATAAACTTGCAATTGAAACATAATTTTAAATCATAACATTTTGATACATTGGTCATACTTGAATACATTCCCGAAGGAGAACAGAATATGATAGGGACAATTGAAACACATTTTGAGTATATACCTTTCGACGCAAAGCTTATTTGGAATAATGGAATTTAGTAGGAGAACATGAGATATAAGAACTTGGGCCAATCACACTTGAAACTTACAAGAACATCATGGAATTCGACTCTACAAGAGAAGCTTAGCCAACATACCTCGTTTGTGCTTTCCTTAAACTACTATAATGTTTCGAAAATCCTAGCGACTTTAATCTATTACATACATGATAACATTGAACCATAATTTGGAAGAGATTTACGGGTTCAGCTCACTTAAGCATTTCATCAAACACTAGGTGTGTAATTTGACTACAAGGTTCTCCTATGGAGTCTTCCTTCACCCCACAACCAAAATCAATCAACAACTAACTCCACGTAGTTCAACCACTTTCAAGACCCCTATATCAAAACATGCATGACATAAATTTTACTTCCTGGCCCACTTAGACCAGAAACAAACTTGCATGGATGATGTAGGGCAAGAACTTACCCGGATAGGTGATGGCCTAATGAGTGATTCCCTTGAATCTTCAAGATTGGAGCAGGGATTGATGATCAAAGGACTTGGGGATTCCTTCTCTCTCTCTATTCCAGTTCCCTCTTTCCAAAATAGCCGTTTAAATCAACAAAAATAACCCTAAAGTCATTTTTATAAGAAATGGGGTCAGGTTATCAAAATAGAAAATAGACCCTCCGAACTCAACTTTGCGGCTGCAGAGTGGACCACAGAACAGGTATGATATCCGTATAAGGGACTGCGAATTCATCCTTCAAACCTGGGCTGATCGGGTCAGGTCTGTAGCAAGTCTTCAATCGGCAGACCAATTATGCTATCGCATAACGCACCGCCAAAAATCTCCCTCCGGAATTTTTCATGCTGAATCTGCGACGGATGTGCAGCCTGCGAAATGATTATGCGATCGCATAGTTAAGCGCAAAACGACCTCCAATAATTAGCTTTTTCTTCTTCTCCACTCCACGGCAGATCTGCAGTCCATGGAGTAGTTCTGCGGTCGCATAATGGACCGCAGAAATGCCATATTTTGCAATAATTTTTCTTCAACTCCCCAGCGCATTGCACAACCCAAAAAGTCTACAACCTTCAAACACGTTACCGTACCTCGGCGCCACAAAACTCCGGGTTCTAGGTAAAATTTTACGGGGCCTTATAGTAATCGTCCATTGGAAAATAAAATATATTATAAAATCAAGTAGAAATCACTTAATGTGGTGATGGAAATCTCCTAGAAAATCACCTCTAGTTGAGCTCCAAAACTCAAAAGAGTGAAAATAAGCCAAACACACAAAATATATTCTCCTGCCAGTGATTCCGCATCCGCGGACCACTTGGTCACTTCTGCGACATCGCGTCTACAGCAAAACCTTTACATATGCGAGATTCACTAAACCCGCTGACCCCTTGCCTCTGCGTCACTCTTATTCATCTACGGATGCACTTTAGTGTAAACATCCTTGCACAAGCAGCCCTGCACATGCAAAACTTCCACGTAGGTGCGATCTACCTGGGCCACTTCTCATCCCGCTTTTATGAACAAAATCCCGCCCATGTGGCTCCGCAGGTGCGATGCACCAGATCCATGCAAAAACCACCAATGCCATCATTCATGAACATAGCCTGAAATTAATCTGAAACATAACTGAGCCCCCTCGGGACCCTGTTCAATCCTACCAATAAGTCCGAATACATTATCCAAACTTATACAAATGCTCAAAGCACTACGAATAATATCAAAACCAAGAATCGACAATCAAAATCAATCTCCTAAGTTCCAAACTTTTCAACTTTGTCAAACATGTCAGAATCATGCCTAAACATTCTGGATTCCAACAAAACTTCACACACAAGTTCCAAAGCACTAAATGAATCTATTCCAAGTCCCGAAATAATGATCCGAGTCTAATATCACCAAAGTCAACTCCCGGTCAAATGTATGAACTTTTTAAACCTTTAAATTCCCAACTTTCGGCAAAGCCAAAATATCATAGGAACTCCAAATCCAAATACGAACATATGCCTACGTCTAAAATCACTATATGAACCTAATGGAACCATCAAATCATCAATCCGAGGTCATCTACCCAAAAGTCAGACCTTGTCTAACTCCTACAACTTAAGCTTCTAACAATGGAACTAAGTGTTCCAATTCACTCTCAAACCTTCCCGAAACCAAACCAACCATCCATGAAAGTCACAAAATACAAACAAGCATATGGGAAGCATAAAATAAGAGAAACGGGCCCAAATACACAAAACAATTGACTGGGTCTTTTACAATCAGGCACATGGATTTGTGCTATGGGTTGTTGAGAAAGGGATCCTGAGCATGCATATATATATTTGCTTAGACTCATGCAATGAATTGATATTAGTGTTGTTGACATGTATCAAGTCTTAAAGTGAGAAAGTGAGGTGTTGATGTCTTATTTGACCTCTTTATCTATAAAGCATGCCTTATTTTTATATGAAATGTACTTCTTCCGCTTTTGCACTAATATGATGATACCATGCTTTATTCTTTATATTACTATGCTTAACCTAATTTTTGGACTGATAATGAGTGTCGATGTCGATCCCTTGTTACTACTTCTTAGAGGTAAACTAGATACTTACTGGTACTATAGCTTGTACTAATAATATATTTCTACATATTTTTGTGCCGGTTCTGAGATTGATGTTAGTGGCATTCACCCGGTAGAGTAGGTGACTTTGTGGAGACTTCATGGTGAGCTGCTCTACTTTACCATTTCGCAGCACATGGAGTCCTATCCCAACTTATCTATAATGTCTAACTATTTCCTTCAGATAGATAGTGTTATCCAGTTGATTCTACTTACTTGTAGATGCTTATGGTAGTTGTGGCATCCGGGTTTTTGGCTACACAGACAGTTGTGGTCGTGTTTAGACCATGTCTCAGATAGTTTATCTATGTTATCAGTTTGAGATTATTTCTATTACTTATCATAGTATGATTTAGTTAAATATTTTGTTAATCTGCTTTGTAGTTATGATTGTTATTGTGTTGGCTTGCCTAGCGAGCGAGTTAGGTGCCATCACGATCATTGGTGGGATTTCGGGTCATGACAAAACCATGTCATATACTTATACGCTCGTCACCTCAAATATAAATCACACCTGCATGTAACACACAATATCATTTATTAGGAAAAATTTCCTCAAACCAAAGCTAGCAAGACACTTACCTTATCCAACTAGTCTTTAGCCACAAATTGCATCAAAACCTAGTTCTATCCCTCCATCATGCAAATCTAAGCCAGATATCATCCAAGGAAGTCAAACAATGCTATAGCAAGTGATCCCAATCCATAAAGCTCGATCTTTGATGAATTCCTAAATGGTTAACAAAAGTCAACCCGAGCTTGCTTGCCAGAAAAGTGAAACCAATACCAAATCCCGAATCCATAACGTGCCAAGTCCAAATATACAATTAATTTCCAAAATCTAGGTCCAAATCAGTTGTCAAATCCCCAAAATACACTATTTTAAGTTGTAGACAAAAATACCAAATTTCACTTTGAAACTCCATGTTTTAGATGTATAAATCCATGGGGAATCATGATATATAACCAAAACCAAGTTGAAATTATTTACCTTCTGAATATGGGTAAAATCCATCTCCAAAATTGCCTCATCCCGAGCTTCAAAACTCAAAATAGTGAAAAACAAGCAATTCCCGAAATTCTAGACATAAAATACCCCTGACAGCATAATACCCTTCACCATCGCAGCCAATACCAACGCGATCGCAATGAAAAAAATGAACCATGCCTCAAGTCCTTCTACACAAACACGGCCATGGCCCCGCTGGTCGCGCAAGCCATTTGACCTCACTTCTATGCAAATGCATGAATCCACCCGCGAACTCACAAGCCAACCTGCCTGCCTCTACTAGGCGATTGCATAGGCACTTCGCGACCACATTGTGCCACCAAGATACTCTCCGTGATCGCGAATGCTCCTCAGCATCGTGTAACATAAGTTTCCTGATGCCTCTGTTTCATCTCCGTGGTCGTGTGGCTTCACCCTACGATCGCGATGCGTACCATTGACTGCAGAAACCAGCAACTCAACTTAGCTCCAAATAATCTGAAACAACTCTGAAACTCACCCGAGCTCCTCGGGACCTCGTTCAGTCATCCAAACAAGCCCATGTCCAAAGTCTCAAAACATGAATAACAACATTAAAATTAAGAATCGCGAATCAAACCAAAAATCATCAATTCATAAGTTCAAAATTTCAACTTTTGGCTAGAAGTGCCGAATCAACTTCGGACCACCCGAGGCTCGAACCAAACATACTCACAAGTGCAAAATATCATACGAACCTATTGGAATCTTTAAATCACCAATCTGGAGTCATTTACATTGAAGTTAAACATAGATCGATATTTTCAACTTGAAGCTTCCAAATTAAGAATTGCTCTTCCAAACTACCCTGGAACCTCTCAAAAATCAAAATCAACCATACTCTCAAGCCATAATATGTCATAAGAAGATACTCACAGACTCAAACTACAAAACAAAATGCTAGAACTCAAAATGACCGGTCGGTTCATTATATTCTCGCCCACTTAATAATATATTCGTCCTCGAACGTGCAAGAGTCATTCCAAGGACGTCAAATAACCATATAAACTATTCATACACATACCCATGGGTGATCTCATGTCACCTCAATCTATATAAGCCCATTAACACAATCCTGGCTAAAGATTCTTCCTTTAACCATAACCTATAAGCCTTATAACGAAATTTCAATATCAACAACTCCCTCTAAGATTTCATTCTTTAGTGTGTGTGTGTATCAATCCCCACAAGTTGCATCAAGCCATATATATACTTCTAAAGTGTAACCACACGATGTACCCTATCACTTATATTCCCACAACCATATCTTCTGACTACAATAGCTGCTCATTACCAAACCCAGTACCGGTAATATACCTTATACCAAATAAAACCTTGTTCTAAACCTTTGCAACACTGCTTGTAATAAAAGAAATGTGTATGAATTCATAACCACCGGTCAAATCAACAAGTCATGGAGTTCTCCTGCCCGACAAGAACCATTGGCAAATTCTGAGCTGACTAATGACATTATTCTTCCAAACATACCTTATTAGTATGTGATTGCATTAATAATAGGTTCAATAACCTCTTCTCACCCAGTACAACCTGCTCGAGCAACAGGCTGCAACAAATATATCTTAGAACCTCATACGACGTGATCCGTGCACCAAACCAGCAACATCTCGAATATGACTAATTATGGAAAGAGACCAAATAGGAGAACTATCCAACCAGTTTAACAGATATAACAACAAAAGCATACTGCTATGAAAGCATCCCACAAGGGAGAAAGAATCACACGAAATAAGCATAAGGAATTGTATCCAGACATAACACTGTTGCACGGTGTGAACCCCGATCCAATATCGTGATGTTGTAGCATGAAACCCGTCCAAACATAACATCATTGCAGTGTGCAACCTAATCCAAACATATCAATCCACATGGGATACCCAGTACCATAATTCCCATACTCACCAAACACACGTGAATCAACAACAAGCATGTAAAGTGCATAACATAACAATTGGAAGACGGATAGCATAATCCACTACAGAAAAGGTAAGCATAACTAAGGTGCAATAAGCAAATCAATATTTCAAGAGTCATCTCTCATATATCGCCACGAGGCTTCAGGACCACAACATGTGTGTGAATAATCAAACAGTCTCACAATCCATCATAGCATAAGAGAGTAACACATGAAATAGATCAGGACATGAATAAGATCAATTCTATCTGATGCCACACCGATAGTAAATGTTATGCTAAGCAAATTCTCATTAGGCCTACCTATAGGCCCTCGAACCGATTTAAACCATTTTGAAATTGTTAAATAGCCTTCCAAAGTTCCATAGTGGCCTAATCCAGGACACATGCAATCAGCTGTCTAACCCTTAACAAACTTTCACAGTCCGCAACAAAAGGTATAGTGTCCCTCTAAGAAAATACATTCTCTAAACCTAAAAAATACAAGAATCTCCATACCTGATCTCTAACTCTCCCACTTAAATGACGGTCACATCACACTTACACAATGACCTCGTGAGAAATACTCCCATAAATATTCTGCAACCACGTGATAGCGTAGTACTAGTCAAGCATCTGCAAATCAACAAATAATCGTCCTCTACAACACACCCTTCTCAGGCAATACAAGATAGTGATAGCGTTCTCTTACACATCTGAAATATCATATGTTGTTTGGAACTTATGACCTTTCTTTCGAAACGATATCGAAATAGTTACTCCTTTTAATCCCAAACCCACACGGTTCACCGCATCTATCATGCTATTATAAAAAAAATGAGAATCCCGTTATCAACTCTGAATCACAACTAGGATGGTCCTACTCATAAACACTCCATTGACCTTTGACCTTCCACTTAACTCAGTTCAGGGGAAAATCACAACACATGAGAAGCTTTCCATATGCGTAGAAAACATCAGCCTCAAGTCGGGGTCAATACCATTGTGAGTTCTTCGAAACCCATTTGCACATAACTAATTCATCAGAACTGATTCCTTCTAAATCAACCAAGTCACGCAGACTGCTAAACCCCAAAAGTCTTGCCATGAAAGCACCTTTAAGGCTCTACCATACCAAAGGAGCCGATCGTTTCTATTACCATATTGATCAAAGCCACTACTATAATGACCCAACTTCTTCATATTACTCTTGACCTGCCTCCAAGGATAACACTTCTCTTTCCCAGTACACTATGGCCCTCAACCAAAACTCTTCCAAAATGATCTCAACAGGAAACTATGTTATCCTAAAATTCATAAGCCACATTATTCTCTCTATGTACCCAAAAGTACCTCAACCGAAATGCATGCGCTGAAGAATCTTTCAATGAATCTAAGTTTGTTTCTTCCATCTCTCAAACACTACATCGAAAAATGGTACATAAATACTCCAAGTCTCTTCCCAATCCAACGGTAATCTTATATCCTTAGCCACACAAGGAATTTTAGATACACACCTTGGATCTTGGACACATTGCAATCATTCTCGAGAGTTACCCACTCTATCCTAGTCATGAATACCTAGCCAAACATGTCGAATGACTAGTTGCTCCATTAACATAAGAATACTCTAAAAGGCAATGTCATCCTTAGGCAACCCATTAAATCCTTTTCCCTTGCACGATACATCCACAACGAATATCAAACTTGAGTTATTGCACAATCTCCATATATTAATAAAGCATAATACATCATGCATCCAGAAAATTCCTTGATCAAATCAACCCCGATGCCACCCTTCTAAAAATCATAGCTAATCCACAAGCATATCCTAGTCCAGAAACAACAACAACCCATGCCCATATAACCTAATCGTCAATTGTAAACTCCTCTACATGTCCTGAATCCACAAAGTGTATCATCGGATAACCACAATACTCTTCCTTCTTAACGCTATGATCTCGCACAGTTATTTAGCTAAATTCCTCCTAAGCTCATGTAGCAGTAGTCATAACACATTCTAAATTATCTACAAATTCTTATTCATCCCTGTGATGGTCGTTCCAATCTCCTCAAGTGATCCGAACAATAATTATACTACATGCATTCCACTGAATAGAAGGGAAAACTCTTCATAGGACATCATAAGAATCATACAACCTCAAACCTTCTCTCAAGAGATAACCCACCTACTTAGCCTCAAATCGACATCGTTCAATGCCCTTACCATGGCTACAACCACATGTAATAAGTTGATCCTCCCGAGTCTACACTCGTCAACAGGATATGAGAATCAAACTTCATTCCACAAATGAACAACTAAAAGGTCCATCAAAACACTCACAACCTAAGACAATATTGTACATCAGACAATAACCAGCCATCCATATTTCCTTCCATATCTCAAGAAAATCCTTCTCATCACATCCAAACTACCTAAGTGTAGTTCTTAGACGTAATGTAGTTCTTAGCCGCATAGTACTTATCTCATAGCTATCTTTCCACTCACTGAGATAACAATACAACTACTAAGAACACTATCGGACATAAAAGAGAAAAATTACATACTCACATAACTGAATCTGCTGAGCCACAACAGTGGTCTAGACCTAGCCTCAAGCCCTCCAGACTGACCTACCTCACAACACAGAAAACACCTCGCAACTATACATGACATCGCCAACGGTCGGTGCACAACTGATATCAAGTACTCTACATCTCATATGATCGAATGGAAAGAAATCGAATATATAGAATTTAAACTGAATTAAAGTCCCACAATAAGGAAAGAAAGAAAGGGAAGTTTTCCAAGATGCCCCGTGGGTAAGATAATTATGGATATCATGATACCGATTAGCAAGACTCTACGAGACACTTACTCATGACTAATTGAACCTATGAACCTAGAGCTACGATACCAACCTGTGATGACCCATAATCTCACCTAGTCATGATGGCACTTAATCCAAATTGATAGGTAAGTCAAATAGCATATGACACAACTCGAATGGATAATCATCAATCAATATCTAACAAGACAGAGGAAATTGATACATCTATCCCAAACTTGGTAGCACAGAGCCACTAAGATTTAGATTCCAATGCTGGTACAAAAAAAGTACAATATCTATTTGAATACACATAAAAAGAAGTACGAACCCTAAACTATCACGAAACGTGGTGGCTTTTATCTGGAACGCTGGTACATCTTTAATGCTAGACTTCGTCATTAACCACAATTTAGCTCCCAAAATCAGCACGCAAAGTGCAGAAGTATAGTATTAAGACTAACCTCAATGAAGTAGTGACGAGGTTCTATGTCTAAAGATACTCACTTTATATGTCTTGTATAGCTCAATATCATATATAGTATAGAGAAGCATCCAAGGAACAGTCATAGAATAGCAGATGTCAATAATAAAGGTGCATAATGGTAGAAGAGGTAATAAGCATGCTTTTCCAATTAAACAGGTCACAGCAAGTACAACTTGCACCAATATCGCGCATACTAAAGAGATATTCACCAAGTATCGTGTACTCAAATACCTCTAGACGAATGTAAAGTGTCTATCCATGGTAATGATCGATTATATATTTTTTCTAAATGGAATCTATATCTATATGAAGTCTTTTACATGAGTCCAACATATCAATGTATGATGACGACTAGCTCTTTACCTAAATATGAAACCCTTCAAGTGTGAAACAACTAACTAACTAGTCACATGTATATGTATAGTGCATCAACTAGCATATATAAAAGATATGCATCATAAAGCATATAAAATGCATGAATATGCACAAAGGATTCATTTGAATGGTCAAAAAGCATCCATCTTTATGCTCAATAACTCATCACATAGGATCCCACATCACAATCAACCATTTACTTGTTGGTTTCTCACAATCTCCGTGCACGCCATCAAGAGAGAAATATGAGAGGGCGATCCTAGCATGATAGATACATATCCACATGATGCATGGTAAAACCCCACTATAATGATGTCAATATCACCATAACCTCATGGCAGAAACCTCATGCTACAATAATAACAATATCACAATATGGCAGAAACCTCATGCTACAATAATAACAATATCATAATATGGCAGAAATCGCATGAAATAATCATCTCACTGCCTGGATAACTCACGTGCCATAACCTCGGTCCATATAATAGAACCATATGCAGTAATATATGCATATTAATAATAGGTAAACATATATAATGCACATGGACAGAGGAATAACCATGCATGGGTATATGCATGTATACAAGAGAAGAACTCTAGATAGGATGAATGCCTATGTGTATGTATGACTATGGACCCAACATTTAATCCATCATTAAATAATCATTGTGCCCAAATAAGTGTCAAAAGCCCAATCATAGTCTTTAACATGGATAATGAAACTCAAGTAGTCATACAACAGTTTAAGGCATATCACAAGATTAATAGTATGGATGTGTGTTCATAATACATGTGTGACTACGTCCAAGTCAAGTACATCAATAATCTCAAGAATTGCTCTTCATGCTCAAAATAATGTATCACTAACCTAAATATTATTTCTAGCATGGCTTATGGTGCTCACTAGTCACTCAATCAAGTAAAACATAGAACAAGTAGAACACACAATCAAACAAGGCGTAAAGTAATCTAGAATCTACCCAAGCATAGATAACCATGGCAAATACATATAAGCTTGTCACCTTGCATATAAATTATCCTCGCATGTAACGAACAATATCACTTAGGAGGAAAATTGCCTCTAACCAAAGCGTTCTTGCATCACTTTTTTTGTAAAAAGCTCGACCAGCGAGAAAAAGTGGTAAGATACTTACTTTATCCAGCTATTCTTCAATCTCAAATCACGTCAAAACCTCAATCAAACCCTCCAATCACGCAAATCCAAGCCAAACATCATTCAAAAAAGTTAAAAAAATTGTATAGGAACCGATCCCAATCCATAAGGCCTCGATCTTTGATGAGTTCCCAAAAGGTCAACAAAAGTCAACCCGAGCCCATGCGCCCAAAAATCCGAAACCAATACCAAATCTCATTGGCCCAAAACTTGCAGAGTCCAAATATCTAAATAGTTTCCAAATTTGGGTCCAAATCGTGGTAAATTTTCCAAAATGCACTCTCTATAGTTTTTGACTAAACTCTCATATTTTACTTTGAAATTTCACATTTTAGGTATAAAAATCTAAAAGGAATCATGATATTTAGTCAAAACTAAGTAGAAAGTACTTACCCTTAAAATATGGGTGAAATCCATCTCTAAAATCACTTCATTCTGAGCTTCAAAACTCATAATAGGTAAAACTGAACAATTTTCAAAAAATTTAACATAAATACCCCTAGCAACAAAATACCCTTCGCGATCGCTGCCAATACCCACACGATCGCAATGAACAAAATGACCCTAGGCCTTCAGTCCTTCTACAAGAACGCGAACAAGGGTCTGCATCGCGCAAGCCATCTGACCGCGCCTGTAGGCGAACGCGCGAATCCGTCGCCGAACGCGCAAGCCAACCCGCCAAGCTTCCTCTCTACTGCGCGATTGCATATCACATTTTGTGACTGCGTTGCACCACCAAGCTACTCTCCGCGATCACGACTCGTCCTCCACTATCGCGTAACACAAAATTCTTGCTGCCTTCATTTCTTCTTCATGGTCGCGTGGCTACTCCCGGTGATCACGATGCATACCACTGACTACAGAAACTAGCAACTCAACTTAGCTCCGAATGATCTGAAATTATTTTGAAACTCACTGGAGCCCCTTGGGACCCCGTCCAATCCTCCTGTCAAGTCCATATATCTTATTTAAACTTGTCCAAAGTCTTAAAACACTAATAACAATATCATAACCTAGAATCACATATCAAACCAAAAATCTTCAAACTTTCATAAGTTCAAAATTCCAACTTTCGGCTAGAAGCGCCGAATCAACCGCGGGCTAACTAAGGCTTGAACCAAACATATGTAGAAACCTAAATGTATCATATGAATCTATTGGAAGCTTCAAATCACCAATCCAAAGTTGTTTACATAGAAGTCAAACCTCGGTCAACTCTTTCAGCTTAAAGCTTTCAAATTAAGAATTGCTCTTTCAAACACTTCCGACCCTCTCAAAAATTAAAAGCAATCATATTCGCAGGCCATAATACGTCATATGATGTTACCCACAGTCTCAAATCACCCAACGAAATGCTAGAACTTATAACGACCGGTCGGGTTGTTATACATATACTAATATATAGTCTTCCAACTTATCAGCTCCAAAAGAGTTGATAATCAATAGAACCTGAACTACACAATGACGAAGAAGAAGATAAAATATATTCCTTAGAAGTATTTTTCAATCCAATGTACTGCCAAATCAACCTTCAATCGACAAATTTACGCTTCCTGTTCAAATGGAACTCTTTATTGATGGGCTAAAAATATAACTTTTACAAGAAAGGTGGAAGAAGGGAGAAGGTACAGTTGAGCTCTATTCAAAAAATGGAGAATGATAAACTTAAGAAGAAGAAGAAGAAAAAGAAGAGGAGGAGGAGGAGGAGGAATGGCGAGAAATGGGTTTTGGTTTTTTATTTTTATTTTGATAATAGTTATATTTTTATAGTGCGGTGAAATCATAATAAATAAAACTTAGGGTTGGCGATTGATCTTTCCCCATCAACTTCACAGTAACCCAAATATCACATTAACACTAATTTAACAAGAAAGTCTCCTATACAATATTTAAAACTTGAGGGTCAACCTGGCAATTTAAGTTTTGAAAGATGTCATCTACCTCTCATCCAACTAAATACTTGGCCAGGAAACATGCCAAATTATATAATTAC
This sequence comes from Nicotiana obtusifolia, assembly GCA_002018475.1. Classification (NCBI taxonomy): domain Eukaryota; kingdom Viridiplantae; phylum Streptophyta; class Magnoliopsida; order Solanales; family Solanaceae; genus Nicotiana; species Nicotiana obtusifolia. The sequence continues at coordinate 61,189 of MCJB01008346.1, read as the reverse complement.
ACACAAATTCAATTCCTACATAGCTTTTTAATCATGGTCTATCCACATTTTATTAATCATGATAACTTGAAACGTTTGATGTAAATATCACAGCGAGTAAGTTTTTATCGGCAGCAACAACAACAAACCCAATATTATCCCACATTGTAGGGTCTGAGAAGGGTAGTGTGTATGCAGACCTTACCCCTATCTTGTGAGAATAGAAATGTCGTTTTCAATAAGTTATCGGCAGCGACAAGTATTAATATAAAAATAAAAGAGTGGACCATTTCCACATATATCAGAAGACCTCGGCATGTTTCACATTTAATGAAATTGAAATCCATATACGCCAAAAAGCAGTACCAACCAACTCTTCTTTATTGATAGATTATTAAATTTTTAGTTCCAAAGTCTTAATCGCATTTATATTTTAATAAAATAATGCACCGTGAATAACTTTTCCTTGAGTTTAGTAGATTATAGTCTTAACCTACTCCCCATTCCACGAGTATTTAATATGAAATTAATTTCTTATTACACTAATTCTAGTTAGAACATAAAGATCACACATCTGATGTAGGTAAGAGTATAAGTTAATGGTCCCTAATCCAAGTAAGCTTACTAGTTGAAACTTGTACCGTTAGGTCTAGTTGAAATGGAAAAAAGATTTAACACTTACAACAAAGTAGATCGTGTTAAAAACAAATTTTACAACCAAAACTTTTCTAATATAAATTCACAAGGGAATTAAAAAATTTGGCACAAATACACTACTTTTAAAATTTCGAATATAGATTCTAAAAATTCAACAACTAAATAATCAGTTTCTCTATATTTCTAACATAAGAAATTTTACATATGTATGTGCCTTGCATGGACTAGAGAAGACACCTCAAAGGGCTCCGCAGGTGAAGTCGGGCCCAATCCCATGTCCTTAATTGTGAAAGGGAGTTTTAAGTATATGTACGAAATTTTAAACTTATTTACCTTGTTTAACTAAGTTTTCCTATTTACAGAAAGTAGCTAAAATGTTTATAATATATATATATATATATAAAAATCTGTCAAAACCTACAATTTATCTACAATTTGAATGTACTTTTTTTATACAGAAATCTGATAAAAAATGTCACCCAAAATCTCACCAAGTTGTGATGGCACCTAGTCCGACCCGATAGGTAATCCAAACAACCAGTAACACAACTCGAATGATATAACATCAATAATTAATGAATAACATAACTGAATTCCAAACAACATCCCAAGGATTGCTAGTATAACTCATGAGCTACTATGATTTTTGGATTATAAAAATGGTATAAAAATAAATACAACATCTGTTTGGAATATATATGAATAAAAGCACAAATCCTAAACTACCAAGAACAAGTGGCTGCTATATCTGGAACGTATGTACATCTGCAATGATAGCCTCCGTCATCTACAACAGCTCAGCTTCAAAATCTGCACGCAAGGTGCAAAAGTGTAGTATGAGTACAACCAACCTCGTGTACTTAGTAAGTATCCTGACTAACCTTGGTAAAGTAGTGACGAAGTCTCACGTCAAGAATAATCACTTTACATAAACTTTACAGCTCAAAACATGTATATGTACTAGCAACATTATCGAAATCTAGGACAAAATTCAGGTACAACCAATCAGTACACATATAGAAGGTGTGCGCAAGTCTCTTAACAGTTTGACGTATGAAGAAAATATGCCTTTGATATTAGATAACACGACTACAATTGCATATAGGAAAGATATGCACATGTAATGTTCCAACTTAAAAGCTCAGCATATAGAGAAGGTATGCGTCTAACATCATTAAATCGTCAAAGCTTGCATATAGAGAAGATATTTGTAAAATATCAAATAATCTTTCAACAGTTGCATATAGAGGAGATATGCATGAAACATTAAATTATCATTCTATAATTGCATCTACAGAAGATATGCATGGAATATCAAGTAATCCTTCAACAGTTGCATATAGAGAAGACATGTATGTAATGACCCAACCGGTAATTTAGAGTTCTAGTATTTTGTTCTGTGATTTGAGACTTTGAGTGGCTTCATATGGTGTATTATAACTTGCGTGCAAGTTGGTTTTGACTCTCGAGTGGATCGGGATTTATTTTATGGAGTAATTCTCAATTTAGAAGCTTTAAGTTGGAAGAGTTGACCAAGGTTTGAATTTTGAATAAACGACCTTGGATTGGTAATTTGATGATTTCAATAGGCGTATGGTAATTTTGGACTTGGGCATATGTTCGTATTTGAATTTAGATGTTCCTAGAATATTTCAGCTTTATTTGCGAAAGTTGTCAATTTGAAAAATTGGGGAGTTCATAATTTTTACCGGGAGTTGGCTTTGGTGTTATCGTACTTGTATTTTTTTTTTTGATACCTTACATAGTTCCGTTTTGACGATTGGGACTTGTATGAAAATTTTAGTTGTGATCCGGAATGTCAAAGTGTGATTCGGATACGTTCGATGAAGTTTAAAGGTTTGAACATTTTAAGAAAGGATTTGATTTGTGATTCACTGTTTTGATGTCATTTATAATATTTTGAGCTCTTAGATAAGTTTGGACAATATATATGAACTTATTGGTATGATAGGTGGGGGATCCAAGGGGCTCGGGTGACTTTCTAGGTGATTTCGACCATTTTGGATGATGTTTGTACTGCTGGTTTGCTAATGTAAGGTAATGCATCACGATCGCGAGCTAGGTATCACGTTCAGGAAGAGCTAGGCGAGATGGAGGGCTTTGTGAATCGCATTCGCGACTAAGGATCTCTTTCCCAAAGGGTCTGTGCGTGAAGGTCTTCACGTTCGCGTGTGCTGGACCGTGTTAGTGTAGGGAAATTGGCAGCTGAGAGCTATGTGCGTCGTGTTCGCGATGTGTTGGGTGCATTGGTCATTGCGTTTTCCAGTTGGGCTTCACATTCACGAAGGAGGATTTTGGTCTAAGGCAACTTTGCGCTTCGCGAACGCGAGGCTTTTTCCGCGTTTGCGAAGGGTACCCTTGGATAGACTTATTTAAGATGTTATTTTGGGATCTTACCTATTGTTTCATATTTTGAGCCCTAGACATAGAGAAGAGGAGATTTCGAAAGCAATTTCACTACTACCATGGAGGTAAGTGATTTTCACTTGGTTATGGTTTTATATATTGATAACCCATGAATTTCTATACCTAAAACTTGGAACTTTAAAAGGAAATTAGGGGATTTTTTCTAAAACTTTAAGAGAGTGTATTTTTGGGATATTGAGTATCAATTTGGATTCGGTTTTGGAATCTAATCATATATTTGGACTTAGTGGGTTATGGGTCATCAAATTGTGGTATTGGCTCCGAGTTTCGGGCACACGAACCCGAGATGACTTTTGTTGAGTTTTGGGAATTTCTTTAAAGATTGAATCTTTACGGATTGCGATCATTTCCTATGGCAGTGGTGGACTTCCTTGGTTGGCGTTCATCTAGATTTGAGCCGGTTAGAAGTGATTTCTCAAGAAATACAAATTTGGAGCTTCAGACTATCCCAATTGAAGTAAGTATCTTACCTAATCTGGTTGAGGGAATAACCCTTAGAATATGATTTTGCTTGTCTATCCGAAATATGTGAGAAACAACCTATATACAAAGTGACGAGCATATATATAGGTGTTATGTATGGTTCATGATCGGAGTAGTCTTTAGGTGCCTTGATTTGGGTATTGTGCCTCCTGCTATCATGCTTTATATGTTTTTATGACCATTTGAGCTCCGTGAATCATGCTAGAGATCATGTGTAGGAGTTGATTCCTTATTTGAGCATAATACTTGCTATTGCATGGCGTACCCGTTTGATCTGAGTTGTAATTGTACACTTCGTACAAGCATACACCTTAAAATACTATTTACCAGTCCATGCGTACGTGATTTGATATTCGTCGATGGTATACATGTATTCTTGTATATGCTTCTATGTGATGGACTAGACAGTTAGTACGTGAGTTATCTGTGCGGTTGTTGGGATTATGGCACGTGAGTTGTCCCTGTGTTGGTTATGATCTATGGAACGTGAGTTGTCCGTGTGGGTTATAGCATATGAGTTGTTCGTGCAACGTGTGGATAAGGATCCACCTCCCTAGAGTCACCCTCTTATGTTCCTCTCTCGATGGTATACACATAGGTTGTGAGAAACCGGCGGGTTTCTAGTTAACGTGGTTTATGGAAAATTGATCCTTTGTTAGACTTTGCATCTCTTCTCTATTTACAAACTCCTTGGATGTATACATGGTTTTTCTGCATATCTTCTCCATATACTAGCTCCGGAACGTATACATGATTTTATGCATATCTTCTCTATATGAAAGCTTACTTGATGAGATGATTCACGGTACATATCTTCTGTATATGTGAATTTGTATGGCTTGACTTGTATAATCACACATATCTTCTCTATATGCAACTGTCGAAGGATTATTTGATATTTTACGCACATCTTCCCTATATGCAATCTTAAAGGATTTAATGATATTAGACGCATATATTCTCTATATATTGATTGTTTAACTAGAACAACACATGTGCATATCTTATCTATATGCAATTGTTGATGTGTTATCTGATATCAAATGCGTCTCTTCTTTATATGATGAACTGTTAAGAGACGTGCACATCCTCTTTATGTGCACTGTTTGGTGGTACCTTTATTTCATGTTTAGACTTCGATGTTGTTGCTGGGTACATGTATATGCGTTTGAGTAATATATAGTGAGTATCAGACCTCGTCACTACTTCATCGAGGTTAGTCAAGATACTTACTGAGTACATGCGGTCGGTTGTACTCATACTACGCTTCTGGACCTTGCATGCTGATCTTGGTGTCGAGCTACTGTGGATGAGAGAGGCTGGCATTGAAAATGTAAACGTGTTTCGGGTACTGCTACAACTTGTTCTTGGTAGTTCAGAATTAAACTTCTATTTATGTATATTCAAACAGATATTATATTCAATATTTGTACCAGCTTTATAAATCTAAATCATAGTGGCTCATGACTTTTACTATCAATCCTTGGAATGTTGAATGGAATTCAACTACTTTTATTCCTTGTTATTGATGATCTTATATTATTCTATGTTTGGCTTACCTAGCATGTTGGGTTTAGGTGCCATCACGACTAGGTAGATTTTGGGTCGTGACAAGTTGGTATCAGAGCTCTATGTTCATAGGTTCTACGAGTAATGAGCTAATGTCTAGCAGAGTCTTGCGATCACTGCGATGCATCCATACCTAACTTCGAGAGGCTATATGCCATCTAGGAAACTACACCTTCTTTCTTTCCTTATCGTGCGACATTGATTTAGCTTGAACCTTATATCTTTCTTTTTCTTCCATTCACTCATATTTAATATTCAGCACTCAGTATCAGTTGTCCACCGACGGCTTGTGATTTTGTGGAAAGGTACGAGATGTGTTTTCTATGTTGTGAAGATAGGCCAGTCTGGAGGACTTGAGGCCCGGTTTAGACTGTAGCTTGGGCTCGGTAGTTTTAGTTGTGTGAGTATGTACATTTGGACTTTTGTGTCCAATAGTGCCCCTAGGAGTGGGATTGATGGCTTAGTGAGTTGCAACATAGCTATATGTTAGATATTATGTGACTGAGAACTATGTTTAAATGGTTCGGATGTGACTAGAAGAATTAGCTTGGGGTGTAAGGGCTATGGATGCTTAATCTCTATCTTGATGTGTTGTATAGTCTCGAGTTATGAGTGTGCCGATCGATTTTTCGGTTGCTCATTTGTGGAATGAAGTAGATTATTATGTCTTGATGACGAGTATTGATTCGGGAAGATTAAGTGATTGCATAGTGGTTGTGACTATGATAAGGTCATTGAGAGATGCTAGTTTGGAGGCTAAGAAGGTAGGCTATCTCCTACGAGGAGGTTTGAGGTTGTGTGATTCATATGAGGGTTCTATGAATAGTTTTCTTTCTATCCAGTGGTATGTATGTGTTGCGAGTAGAGTTCGGATAGCTTGAGGAAGTTGACATGATCGCCACGAGGATGAGTATGCACTCGGCAGATGAATTGGAGTGTTTTATGACTAGTATTACATGAGCTTTTGAAGGATTCAGTTAGATAACAATACGAGATCATGGAAGTTTTGAAGGAAGAGTATTGTGGGTTATCGAATGTTATGTATTGTCGTGTTGAGCCAAGTGGGGGAGTCTACTATCAGTGATCAGATTGCTTGGTCATGTGTTATATTAGTTTCGGACTGAGGCATACTTGTGGATCGATTATGACTTGAAGGGGCTGACTTCGAGGGTGATCCGAGCAAGGGATTTGCTGGATGAACGATGTACCATACTTTATGGGCATATGAAAATCTGGGAATGATTCAAGTTTGATATTCGTCGTGGTTATGGGTGTAAGGAAAAAGAGATCGTTAGGGGTGCTTCTTTTTGGGTATTCATGTGCTGGTGGGGCACGGGTGAGTTATCGTGAGATATTAGAGCAAGGTGAATGACTTTTTAAAATTTTCTAATGGGTTCAAGATTCATATGTGGTATTTGGGGGTTCCCAGATTTGTGTGTGGCTAAGATTTGAGACTTGTATTGGATGGTTCCAAGACTTGCAAGACCAAGCATCTCGATTGGAGGTACTATTAGGTGCTTAAGAGGGAATACAGTGGCTTATGGGCCTTAGGATGATGTGGTTTCAAGTTAGGGTCTCTTGGGGTAAGCTTTGATTGAGAAATGTAGTGTACTAGCAAAGGGAAGTGTTATCTTGGAGGCAAGTCAAGAGGAACTTGAAGAAGTGGGTCAGCTTGGCAGTGGTTTGGATCAGCACAGTAATAGAATCATCAGTTCCTTTGGTACGATTGTGCTTTACAAGTGTTTTGTTGCAATACTTATGGGTTTGGCAGTTTGTGTGACTTTAGTGATTTAGAGGGATCCAGTTCTGATGCCTTAGTTATATGCGGAGGGTTTTCGAATAGTTCATAATGGTTTTGAATTTGTCTTGAGAGTGATGTCTTCTACATGTATAGAAGGTTTGTTGTGTGTTGTATTGTTCACCTTGATTGAGTTAAGTGGAAGGTCTCTGGTTGATGGATGCCTCTATTACATGCGATTCATAGTTTATGATGTGATTCTCGCACTTTTGTATGATAGCATAATAGATGCGGTGCGTCGTGAGGGATTGAGATTTGCATGATGAAGTTGTTGTTTAGTTTCGAAAGGAAGGTCATGGGTTCTAGACAACATGGTAGATTTTAGATATTTAAGAGAATGTTGGAACTATCTGGTATTGCTTGAGAAGGGTGTGTATTGTAGAAGACGCATTATGTTTTGACTTGTGGATGCTTGATTGGTACTACAGAGATTGCATGGTTGGTGACTGTTGATGTTCAGGATTTGCTACTTGACGCGGAATATGTATGGGAGTACGTCTCATAAGGTGATTGTGTATGAGTGACGTATCAGTCATTTGAGTGGGAGAATTGGAGATCAGATATGGAGATTCCTGTATTCTTGAGGTTTAGAGACTGGATGTTCTCAGTTATGGACTGTAAAGAAACGTTAAGAGTTAGATAGCCAATGGTATGAATTATGGATAGGATACTATGGACTTTTGGAAGGTTATTTACCCATTTTGTGATGATTAGAATTGATTTGGGGGCCCATTGGTAGGCTCAATAAGAATATGTATTCTACATCTAGTCGGGTTTGCTCACTTTTGCAAATCATTTACTGTGGGTGTGTCAACAGGCGGAATGGACGTTATTTGCGTCCTGATTTGTTCATGTGTTGCTCTCTTATGCTACGATGGGTTGTAAGATTGTTTGACTATTCACGTGCATGATATGATTTTGTTCAGGCCTTGTGGCGAGATTTGAGCGAGATGGCTCTTGGGGTGTTGAGTTGCTTATTACACCTTAGTCGTGCTTTTCCTATCTATGATATAATGTGCTATCAGTTCCTCCATGATTATGGTCATGCACTTCGCGTGCTTGCTGTTGTTACACACGTGATTGTTGATTGTGAGCATCATGGCTTGATGGGTTCCACATAATTGGTGTATTGGATCGGGTTATGTTCCGCAGTGGAATTATGTTAGAATATGATCCTTTGTGCTTAATTTGTGTGTTTTTCTTCTTCTTTGTGGGATGGAATCATAGTGTTTTTCCTTGGATGTTGTACCTCCTGTCACGACCCAATATCCCAACCCGTTGTGATGGGGCCTACCACACCGGCTAGGTAAGCCGAAACATAACAATAAAGAACCAGAATAACGGAATTTATAGAAATAGCATAAGTTTGAAATCTCAATGTAACAAGATACTGCTAATACAAGATAAATCTCCCAGAAACTAGTAAATATGGAGTTATGAGCTCTAAAACGGATATACAAGTCCGAATCGACCAAGTACGATACTGTCTGAAATAAAGACAACAGTGCATAAGGAAAGAGATACCAAGAATACAGTTCTACCTCGTCTCTATGCGACAGCTCTACTACTAGCCTCGACTACTGATGACTGGGTCCGATACTTGGATCTGCACAATTAAGTACAGAGTGTAGTAGTAGTACAACCGACCCAATGTACTCAATAATTATGTGACTGGCCTCGGTGAGGCAAAAGAAGCAAGAGTTATAAATGATACCTGCTATAACCTGTACAGTTTCATAAATCCAACATGTACGGAACACTAATGTGTTCAAGTAGAAGGTACAGAAAGGACTATCTCTGTGTGTGTATATTTACTCAAAATCTCTGCTCATGCACTCGTACGACATATAAGATGATATGCAGATAAATTAGATAATACACCATGGAAATTGCAAGTAAAGATGAAATACAATTCCAAAACAACACTAGCCAGAGTTTCCTCAACCTTTCCATATTGGTACCAAACCACTAATCAGTTTTCCTCAATAACCGTGTGTACACCATCAAGATAGAAACATGAGAGGATGAGCCTAGGGGGATGGATCCATATCCACACGCCGCACGGAAAACTCACGTGCTGCACGGACAACTCACGTGCTGCACGGACAACTCACATGCAATTAGAATCAACTGAACGGACAACTCACGTGTTACATCGACAACTCACATGCTAATAATATGAATACCTAGATCCACACGGAAAATTCACGTGCCAATAATATCAATCGTATTGACAACTCAAGTGCCAATAATCACAATTAGCCCGACGTGGTCACAGGAAACCAATCCAGATCATAACACAGAGAAAGCAAATATGCGGGAATACATATACATGATCAATAATTATCAAGTTTCATACTCATAGACTAGTGTAAATTACATGCTATAGTGTAGGCATGTGAAATGTGTACTATCACAGCTAGAATAAAAAAATTTCATCATGAAATAGCAGTTTATCAAGTTCAATCGGAAGAATAACCTTAACGAAATCTTGAATGTGGTACAAATAGCTCACAGAGGGGTACAATAGGAGAAACATCTCAACTTGAAGCTTAGCAATCAATTCAAGGTATGTCATATCCTAATTACTACCCCGAGCATGAAAATAGTACTCTGGTGCACGCATATGGGCTCAACCGCGCACATATACACCACTCATAACACGTAGCTATCAAAAATATTTCAGGCAACTAGTGCCTCAACAAAGTTTAGGTAAGGTACTTACCAAAAGCAAGCCAAATCACTCTGCTAACAAGCCCTGCCCGTGCGTATGGACCTCCGGACGATCCGAATCTAGTCATAGTAACGCAATACCATCAATAGAAGCCATAGGAAATGATTCCAAGAGATAAAGCTAAGATCTTTAGCTCAAGTCAAAAAGCCAACCCAAAAAAGTCAACCTCGAGCTCGCATCTCGGAACCCGACAAAATTCACAAATCTGAATACCGATTCAATTTCGAGTCCAACCATACAAAAGTCATCCAATTCCAACCACAAATCGATGCAAAAAATCATTAATTCCCCGCCCATCTGCCTCTGTCGGCTCCGCACCTGCGCTTGCGCACTTACACCCAGTTGTTTGCTTCTGGGGACTTCCTCAACAGCTCCTCTCTCCCCTTATGTGATCCCCTCGTCCGTATCTGCATGCTCGCAGATGCGAAAATCCTTCGCACCTGCGACCCTTCTCCAGCCCCAACTAAGTCTGCATCCGCGATCCCAAGGACGCTTCTGCAGCGTCGCACCAAATACCTCGCAAGTGCAATTGCACCAGAATTGGAACCATCAGCGACTCCTCAAGTCCAAACATGAATCCGATAACCATCCGAATCATCCCCGAGGTCCCTGGTGTCACGACCCAAACCGATGGGCCGTGACAAGTGCCTGAGTCCTAATTGTCAAACACCCATAAGCATACATCTAAGATATAAACATGAAATAGGGGTAGGTCATGCATAATATCTGTTAACAAACTGCTGAAACTAGTGAATAACATACGTGAGGAAACATGCCTAAAAGACATATATACATTTATATACGCGGAATACGGTAGGGCGAGCCGACAAGGTTGCTATGGATAACTATGTATAAAAATAGAAGCTGACAAAACCACATACTATCTAACTATACATGACTATCTACAGACCTCTAATAGACTGTACAGCTGTATAAAGGATGGGGCTGGGCCCCGTCATACCCATATATGTATACAAAAGTATCGTACCAAAACCCAATAGCAGCTCCGGATCAAATGGAGCACACCAACTCTTGTTGAGCAAGGATCCTAAGAAGGGGAACCGTCAGCCTGTCTACCTGCACCCGCAGGCATGAAACGCAGACCCCCAGGCAATAGGTGCGTCAGTATGACTAATGTACCGAAAATGTAAGGCAGAAAATTCATTATATACATGAAAGATATATAGAGTAAAGGACTCAACCTGTAAGTCTGAATAGCTCTGTGAATCATAAATTTATAATGTCATGCAAATGCGTATAAATGTCATATCATGCATAGGTATATACGTATATAACATCATCAAGCCTCTGAGAGCAACCCATCATATCATCTCGGCCTCAGTAGGTGAATCATCAATGTATGCCAGCTGATCAAGTGGTGGTGTGTATATAATGCCATAACCATTCCCCATAGCCCATATACATATAATATATGCGTATATAACGCCATCTAGTCATGGGTCAATATACATGTATAAATGAATGCAATGCATAATGAAGTATGTCAATAAGATGTCTCGGAATGTCATAAGATCAATATACCTTCGGTTAATATCACAAATAAACTTTATTAACTCACGTATTTTCTGAGGCCCATGGATAGACGATATGATAATAGGACATATGAAGAATCAAGAACATAGGCAACCCTAGTACTTCTATGAATAGAATCATTTGTGAAAGTTGCGTGTTTGCTCGTTTCTTTGTATCATATGGATCATGCTAAAAGAAAAGAAGGGAATGCCTTAACATACCTTATAAAAATCTGTCCAATAACGATTCTATACTCAGCTCACTGCACCTTAATCTACAACAACGATAGTGAAGCTACTACCAAGTTACGTGTGACTCTCTCAATTATATAACGAAAGTAACTTAATCTGTAACAAAAAAAAAAAAACGGCAGCATTTCCCCTGATTTTACTACTCCCTCAAGCCTACTATAGGCGAGACAACAACACAATACAATCAACAACTCAAAAACTGCCTAACTACAATTCGGGACCTTTAATACCAAAAAAACCCCAAATATACCATAGCACACCCAATCAACAAGTTATCAATTGAAACTGCAACAACGAGCGACCAGCCCACTACCCTACCACATGTAGCATTTCTCCATGCTTTTATCCTTCCAAAATCCATAAATCAGCAGCACAAGAGGCCAACACGAGTGGACTACAAAACTGTCCACTAAAAGTGGAATAAATCAAACTCACGGCTTCCGATCACCGTTCGGTGAGTTCTAACTATTAGAAAATGAATTTATCAACCTTCCTTGACATTTAAAAGCTTAAATACAGAAAGTAGGCATTTTCTTAACTATTAAGTACCTTCCAAAACTCAACTACAAAGAAAAAGAGAGGCGATATAATGATACTTACGTCGTAAGGATCATTCTAATGTTATCGCTTCTTGATTTCGTACCCGGGATGTTAATCTTTTTTAAACCCTTGTAGAGAGCTTAAGGATAAATTTATGGGGGTTCTCTGTTCGTGTTCTATGGAAAAATGAAGACAAAGACGACTTAAGTCCTATGTATATCAACTTTTAAAAAGTCAAAGAGGTGCTAGCTTGGCACCTAGCATTGGCCCTTCTTCAGAGGCTCATATCTTTTTATCCGGAAGTCGTATGAATGAACGGTTAAGAGTGTTGAAAACTAAATTCCAAGACCTTCAATTTGATATATAATATGTCCCAAAAGACCTCATATAACACACAAAATATATTTCTCAAAACGCTTCATTAGAAGGCGAATTCTTAGTCGGTTTTTCCGCACTTAAATCTGATTTTTCCCAAACTTTATATTTTATATCCAGACATCATATAATCATATTATGACATTAAACTCATTTAAATCATGATTAACAAGTCTCATATTCATTATATGTCACCTTGGGACGCATAAGGTGTAACATCCGGGACCCTAACCAAACATACTAACAAGTTCCAAAACACTACACGAACTTAGTCGAAGCCTCAAATCACATCAAACAACAGCAAAACCACAGCTCGCACATCGATTCAAGCCTGATAAACCAATGAATTTCCAACTTCTAAAACTAATGTCGAATCATGTCAAACCAATTATGAATTACCTCAAATTTTGCACACAAGACGCAAATGACACAACGGACCTAATCCAACCCCATAATCGAAATCCGAACCCGGTATCAACAAAGTCAACTCTCGGTCAAACCTCTCAATCTTCCAAACCTTCAACGTTCTAACTTCTGCCAAAAATCATTAAATCAACCTACGGGCCTCCGAAGCAACACTCAGACATATGCCTAAGCCCAAAATCACCATACGAAGCTATCGTAAATATCAAAACTTCGTTACATAGTTGTTTATACAAAAGTGAGACTCCGGGTCAACTCCTCCAACTTAAGCTTCCAATCTTGGGACAAAGTGTACCAATTCACTTCGAAACATCTCCGGAACCAAACCAACCATCTAGGCAAGTCATAGAACCACAAAATGAAGATACAATAAGCAATAAACAAAGGAACGGGGATACAATACACAAAATGACCGGTCGAGTCGTTACATTCTCCCTCTCTTAAACAAATGTTCATCCTCGAACGGGTCTAGAATCATACCTGGAGTCTTAAATAGGTGTGAATAACTGCCCCACATCTCCCACTCGTCCTCCAAAGTAGCCTCCTCGACCGGCTGACCTCACCAGCGAACTTTCACGGATGATATACTCTTTGACCTCAACTTTCGAACATGCTGGTCCTAAATGGCCACCGGCTCGACATCATAAGTCAAATCCTCGTCTAGCTGAACCGTGGTGAAGTCCAAAACATGTGATGGATCACCATACTACTTCCGGAGCATAGAAATATGAAACACTAGGTGAACACCCGATAGACTAGGTGGCAAAGCAAGCTTGTTGGCCACCTCTTCAACCCTCTCAGGCACCTCAAAAGGGCCTATATACCGAGGGCTCAACATGCCCTTCTTCCCAAACCTCATCACACTGTTCATGGGTGAAACTTTGAGAAAAACCTTCTCGCCCACCATATATGCAACATCACGAACCTTCCTATCTACATAACTCTTCTGTCTGGACTATGCTGAATAGAGCCGCTCTTGGATCAACTTCACCTTCTTTAAGGCATCAAGGACCAAATCGGTGCCTAATAACTTGGCCTCCCCCGCTCAAACCAACCAACTTGAGAACAACATCTCCTCACATATAAGGTCTCATAAAGAGCCATTTGGATACTCGACTGAAAGATGTTCTTGTAGGCGAACTCTGCTAACTCAATTAACTGACATGAACCTCCGAAATCCATAACACAGGCATGTAATATATCCTTCATGATCTGAATAGTGCGATCTGACTGCCCGTCCTTTTGAGGATGAAAGGTTATACTCAACTCAACTCGTGTGCCCAACTCTCGGTGCACTGCCCTCCAAAATTGCGATGCGAACTGTGTGTCCTGATCAGAAATGATGGATATGGGCACGCCATGCAAATGGATAATCTCCTGGATGTAAATCTAAGCCAACCGCTCTATAAAATAGGAAGTCACCACCGGAATGAGGTGTGCAGACTTAGTCAACCGGTACACAATAACCCAAACTGCGTCATATGATTTTCAAAGTCCGTGGGAGCCTATTAACGAAATCTATGGTAATACATTCCCACTTCAACTCTAGTATCTCCAATCTCTGAATCAACCCTCCCGGTTTCTAATGCTCATACTTCACCTGTTGACAATTAAAACATCGAGAGACATAAGCAATAATATATTTGTTCATTCTCCACCACCAATGGTGTTGTTTCAAGTCAGGGTACATCTTCACGACACCAGGGTGAATGGAATAGCACGAACTGTGAGCCTCCTCAAGGATAAAATCTCTCAACCCATCAGCATTTGGAACACAAATCCGGTCTTGAAGCCGCATAGCACCATCATCATCAATCACAATCTCCTTAGCACCACCCCGCTGCACTGTATCCTTCAATACCAATAAGTGAGGATCATCAAATTGGTGATCCTTGATACGCTCCAACAACGATAGTTGTGACACAATACAAGAAAGAACACGACTGGGCTTTGAGACATCCAATCTCACAAACTGATTGGCCAACACCTGAACATCCATGGCTAATGGCCTCTCTGTTACCGGTAAATATGCCAAGCTGGCCCTATTCTCCGCCTTTCTACTCAATGCATCGGCCACCACATTGGCCTTCCCTGGATGATTTATTATAGTGATATCATAGCCTTTTAGCAACTTTAACCATCTCCGTTGCCGCAAATTAAGAGGGCGTTTGATTGGCTTCAAAGCTGGTCAGCTCAAAAGCACTTTTGGCTTATTTGAATGTTTAGATAGACTATAAAAGTGCTTTTAAGCCAAATACTTTTAAGCTAAAACACCCAAAACAAACCAAAAGCAATAAGTTGGGGTTGCCCAACTTGTTGCTTTTTGGCTTATAAGCCCCTTATGTTTCACCAAGTAATTTACCTTATTATCCCTTTTACTTTTTCTAAATCCAAAACTATCCTTCCCTTACTAATTAAATCATGTGTCATCTAATGGCTATTTTCAAGCTTTTTGCTGCCATTCCCCAAAATTTTATCAATTTCTTTGAAGTTGTAAATAAAGCCAATGGTAACTTTGTAAATGTTTGATACATTCTAATATTTTGTATACATTGTTTTCTTTTAGCTTCTTTTTTGGTTCCATAACATTTTTAAAAAAATTGATGTTGAATCATTCTTTTTTTTTAATTGGTGAAACTATATTCTAAATCAAAATTTTCGATAAGTCTACATGTTAACCTAGAATTTGAAGCTATGAGGAGAAATAATATTTTTTGGTGAAATAATAGATTATTGCATGCTATTTAAATAAATAATTTATATTTAGGCAATCAGGTTAAATTGAAAGTGAAGTAAATTATAATTTTTTTGATATATGTATTAATTTAGAATAAAATATTATTGCAATCATTTCTTTATAGTGTTAACAACTTTAAGGATATTTCAGTCATTTTAACATAAACAAGTGCTTACCAGCACTTATTTACCAAACACTTCAACAACTTTTTTTCAGCTTCAACACTTTTATCCAAACACTTAACTACCTATTTATAAAACAAGCCCCAGCACATAAAAAGTGCTTTTAAGCACTTATACTTAAAGCCACTTTTTTAAAGCTAATCCAAACGGGCTCTAAGATCCTTTTGCTAGAACAGGTGCTGGAGACTCTGATGGTCGGTATAGACCTCACAATGAACACCGTACAGATAGTGTCTCCAAATCTTCAATGAGTGAATAATAGCTGCCAACTATAAGTCATGTATAGGGTAATTCTTCTCATGAACCTTCAACTGCCGAGACGCGTAGGCAATCACCCTACCGTCTCGCATCAACACCGGGCCAAGCCTAATACGCGACGCATCACAATACACAATGTAAGATCCTGAACTTGCAGGCAACACCAACACTAGGACAATGTAGTCTTGAGCTTCTGTAAGCTCTCCTCACACTCATTCGACCACCTGAATGGGGCACCCTTCTGGGTCGGTCTAGTTAAAGGTGTAGCAATGGACGAGAAATCCTCCACAAAATGGTGATAATAACCTGCCAAACAAAGAAAACTCTGAATCTCTATAGCTGAAGACGGTCTAGGCCAAATTTGAACTACCTAAATAGTCTTCGGATCTACCTTGATCCCCTCACTAGACACCACATGACCCAAAAATGTCACCGAATCAAGCCAAAACTCACACTTGGAGAAATTAGCATATAGCTTCTTTTCCCTCAACGTCTGGAGTACAATCGTCAAATGCTGCTCATAATCCTCCTGGTTGCGTGAGTACACCAGTATATCATCAATGAATACTATGACGAAAGAGTCAAGATATGGCTGGAATACACTGTTAATCAAATGCATAAAGGCTGCTATAGAATTGGTTAGCCCAAATGATATCACAAGAAACTCGTAGTGACCATAGTGGGTCCTGAATGCCTCTTCAGAATATCAAAATCCCAAATCTTCAACTGGTGATGTGCAGACCTCAAGTAAATCTTAGAGAACACCTAGTACCCTGAAGCTGGTCAAATAAGTCATCAATGCGTGGTACTGGGTACTTGTTCTTAATTGTGACTTTTTTCAACTACCTGTAATCAATGCACGTCCGCATAGTACCATCCTTCTTCTTCACAAATAGAACTAGTGCACCCCAAGGCGAGACACTAGGCCTGATGAATCCCTTATCAAGTAGCTCCTAAAGTTGTTCCTTCAATTCTTTCAACTCTGCTGGTGCCATTCGATACGGAGGAATAGATATAGGATGAGTGACCGGTACTGGATCAATACCAAAATCAATGTCCTTGTCTAGTGGCATGCCCGGCAGGTTTGCATGAAATACATTTGGGAAGTCGCTCACTACCGGAACTGACTCAATGGTAGGAGTATCATCACTAACATCCCACACAAAAGCCAAATATGCCAGACATCCTTTCTCAACCATCCGTTGAGCCTTCAAATATGAAATCACTCTATCAGAAACATAATTCAAGGAACCTCTCCACTCAACCCTAGGCAACCCCGACATGGCCAACATCACGGTCTTAGCGTGAAAATCCAGAATAGCATGACACGATGACAACCAATCCATGCCTCGAATAACGTCAATATTAACCATGGCAAGCAAGAAAAGATTAATTCTCGTCTCTAGCCCCCCGATAGTCACCACACATGATCGATACACACGGTCCACAATAATAGAATCACCCACCGTTGTACATATATGAATAGGCATAACTGAGGAATCATGAGGCATATCCAAATAGCGAGCAAAGTATGATAACACATATGAATAAGTGTTACCGGTATCAAATAATACCGAAGCATCACTGTGGTATATTGAAACAATACATGTGGCACGGCATCAGAGGCAACTGCCTCCGGCTTGGCTGGAAATGTGTAGCAACGGGCCTGACCACCACCTCATCGTCCTCCCCTTTTAGGGCGGCCTCGAGCTAACTAAGCCCCACCCGAGTTGGTTGCGCGGGTAGTGTAGCTATTGGTGTTGAGATCATAGGTTGAGAACTCTATTGTAGGACCCTACTCAACAGTTTGGGGTAATCCCACTTGAGATGACTCAAGTACCCATACTGAAACAACCCCTTCTTTGACGGAGCAGCTGACCCTGATAATCTGAATAGTTACCCGAGGAACCCTATGCAGATGAAGCATGATAAGAACTATATGCCGGCAACAAACTAAATGATAACTGAGTTGGGCGTGCACTATAGGAACTGTGGCTAACTGAAGAACCATGAGGAACATGGCCAGCTACCTGAACGGGTCTCGAAGGGCGGTTTCTGATGTAATGGGACTGACCTCATGATGTGGAACCGCTGAAACCACCTGAACTCCGAGGCCTCTAGGCCTTCCGCTCCTCAGCTCCTGCCTGCGAACCAGCTCTAAACATCTAGCAATCTCAACCACCTGGTCAAACCTAGCATCCATCACAACCTCTAGAGCCATAATGAAGCGTAAACCATAGTTGAAGCCATTAATGAACCTCCTAATCTTTTCCTTCTCAGTGGGAACCAACTATACCGCGTGACAAGCCAACTCTCCAAACCTCATCTCGTACTGAGTCATGGTCATACCCTCCTAGCGTAGCTTCTCAAACTGCCTACACAACTCCTCTCTACGAGTCTGTGGGACAAACTGCCTAAGAAGAGAACCGAGAACTCATACAATGTAAGTGGCGGTGCATCAACTGGCTTGCTCAACTCATAAGCTTGCCACCATCAATAAGATGCCCTCATCAACAGAAAAGCAGTAAATGAAATACCCACTAGTGTCCAAAATACTCGTTGTGCGAAGAATCCGCTGACACCGGATATAAAATCCTAAGCATCCTCTGACTCTGCTCTACTAAACTCTGGAGGCTTAAGCCTCCCAAACCGGTCCAATCTCTTCTACTCCTCATCACTCATATGGGGACCAACCTTGACCCGAGTGGCAGCAACCGGCTGAACTAGCAGTACACCCGGCGTCCGGTAACCTTGAGTTAGCTGCTCTAGAGTACGCGCGAAGGAGTTTCGACACCTCCCCCGGCCTGTAAAGTGGCTGGTGTAGCTGGAATTGAAACCGTCTGAGCCAGGCTCGTGCACACAGTCCACACCTCGGCCTCTATCATGACCCCAGCCTCTCACAGCCCTAACTAGTGGAACTGATGGCCGTCCACATGATCTGGTCACACGTGTCCTCAGCATCTGTGAGAGAATAGAATAGTCAAGTTTAAACTTCAGAAATAACAAAATCGCATGACAAAAATGCAAGAAAGTGAAGTTTCCTAATAGTTCGGTAACCTCTCAAAGATAAGTATAGACGTCTCCGTAATATCTATGAACCTAGGGCTCTGAAACCAACTTGCCACGAACCAAAATCCCAACCCGTTATAATGGCGCCTAACACACCGGCTAGGTAAGCCGAAACATAACAATAAAGAACCAGAATAACAAAAATTTAGGGAAAATGCATAAGTCTGAAATATCAATATGATAAGATACTGTTAATACAAGATAAAACCCTCAGAAACTGGTAAATACAGAGTAATGAGCTCTAAAGATGAAATACAAGTCTGAATCGACCAAGTACAATACTGTCTGAAATAAAAACAACAGTGCATAAGGAAAGAGACGCTAAGACTGCGGCCAAGAATGCAGTTCTACCTCGTCTCTCTACGACAGCTCTGCTACTAGCCCCGGCTACTGATGACTGGGTCTGATACCTAGATCTGCACAATTAAGTACAGAGTGTAGTATTAATACAATCGACCCAATATACTCAATAAGTATCGTATCTAACCTTAGCGAGGTAAAAGAAGCAAGAATTATAAATGATGCTTGCTATAATTTGTACAGTTTCATAAATCTAACAAGTACAGAACAATATATTCAAGTATAAGGTACAGAAAGGACTATCTTTGAGTGTGTGTACAATTACTCAAAATCGCTGCTCAGTCACTGGTACAACATATACGATGATATGCAGATAAATCATATAATAAACCATGGAAATTGCAAGTAAAGATGAAATGCAATTCCAAAACAACACTGGCCAGACATTCCTCAACCTTTCCATATCTGCACCAAACCATTGACACCATCAAGAGAGAAACATGAGAGGGTGACCCTAGGAAGATGGATCCATATCCACACACCGGACGAAAAACTCACGTGCTGCACGGACAACTCACGTGCTATTAGAGTCAACCGCACGGACAACTCGCGTGCTAATAATATCAATAACTGGATTCGCATGGATAACTCACGTGTTGCACGGACAACTCACATGCTAATAGTATCAACTACACTGACAACTCACGTGCCAATAACCACTATCTGCCCTGCATGGTCATAGGCAACCAGTCCAGCTCCTAACACAGGGAAAGAAAATATGTGGGAATACATATCCATGATCAATGATTACCAAGTTTTATACTCCTGAACTGGTATAAATAACATGCTATAGTGTGGGCCTGTGCAATGTGTGCTATCACAACTAGAACAAATAATTTTCATCATGAACATAGCAGTTTATCAGGTTCAATCAAAAGAATAACCTCAACGACATCTCAAATGTGGTACAAATAGCCCACAGAGGGGTACAAATAGGAGAAACATCTCAACTTGAAGCTTAGTAATTAATTCAAGGCATATCATAGCCTAAGCACTACCCCGATTATGCAAATAGTACCCTGGTGCATGGATATGGGCTCAACCCCACGCATATGCGCCACTCGTAGCACGTAAATATCACAAATATTTTAGGCACTAGTGCCTCAACCAAGTTTAGATAAGATACTTAGCTCAAGCAAGCCAAATCACACTGCTAACAAGCCCTTCCTGTGCGTATCGACCTTTGGACGATCCGAATCTAGTCATAGTAATGCAATACCATCAATAGATGCCATAGGAAATGTTTCCAAAAGATAAATCTAAGAACTTTTAACTCAAGTCAAAATGTCAACTCAAAAAGTCAACCCTAGGCCCACATCTCGGAACCCGATAAAATTCATATATTCTGAACACCCATTCAATTTCGAGTCCAACCATATCAAAATCATCAAATTCCAACCGCAAAGCGACCCTCAAATCTTCAGATTTCACTCTCCAGTAACATAGTCCAAGAATCCCCAAATTCTATCTTAGATTCATGGATATTAGGCATAATAATCAATGGGTAATTAATTTTTTTCAACAAAAGTTATAAATCATCACTTAACTATTCAATAATGGTGAAAGGTGCTCCGAAAATCGCCCTTATCCGAATTCCACTACTCGAAAAATAAGAAAAATCTCAAACCCTTCGACATATGTAGACCGCCAAGCTAAACCGCAACTGCGGTCAATTTCATTGCACATGTGATGCCGCATCCACGAAAAATCCATTGCAAATGCGAAAGATCATTAATCCCCACCCATCCGCTTCCGCAGTCTCCTAGCCGCTTCTGCGGCTCCGCACCTGCGCCCAGCTGTCCGCATATGCAGACTTCCTCAACAGCTCCTCTCTCCGCTTCTGCGATCCCCTCATCTGAATCGCAGGCTCATAGATGCAAAAATCCCTTCGCACCTACGACCCTTCTCCAGCCCCAACTAAGTCAGCATCCTTGTCCCAGGGCTGCTTCTACGCATCGCACCTGCGGTGAATCCCTTGCAGGTACGATTGCACCAGAACTAGAACCATCAGCCACTCCTCAAGTCACAAAACATGAATCTGATAACCATCCGAATCACCCCCGATTCCCCCAGCACCCCGATCAAACATACCACCAAGTTCCTAAACACTATACAAAACTTAGTTAACGCCTCAAATCACATCAAACAACACCAAAACCACATATCTCACATCGATTCAAGCCTACTGAACAAATGAAGTTCCAACTTATAAAACTAATGCTGAATCATATCAAACCAATTCCAAATAACCTCAAATTTTGCACACAAGTCATAAATGAAAAAACAAACCTACTCCAACCCCCGAAACCAAAATCCGAACTTGGTATCAACAAAGTCAACTCTCGGTCAAACCTCTCAACCTTCCAAGCTTTCAACTTTAAACTTTCCAACTTCCACCAAAAATTATCAAATCAACCTACGGGCCTCCAAAATAATATCCGGACATATGCCTAAGTCCAAAATCACCATACGATGCTATTGAAAACATCAATACTCCATTTCGGAGTCGTTTACATAAAAGTCAAACTCCAGTCAACTCTTCCAACTTATGCTTCAAAATTTGGGACTAAGTGTCCCAATTCACTTCGAAACATCCCCGAAACCAAACCAACCATCTGGAAAGTCACGCAACCATGAATGAACATTGAATAAGCAATAAACAAGGAACAAGGCTACAATACACAAAATGACGGATCGAGTCGTTACACCTGCTGAGCTTGTTGGACGATTCTCTTATTTGGTTCTTTTTCCATCATGGGTTACAATTGAGTTGTTGCTTGCTTGGTGCACGAATTGTATTGTATGTGTCTTTTTTTCTTTTTTTAAAAGATCCACTAGGCAGGTTGCCCAAGGTTGATTTTCATAAATATAGCATAAAGTACAGTAATGGAGGGGGACATAAACCTTACCTCATAGAAAAGAATGTGTACACTCTTGGTCATCAAAGCATGATGACCAAGTATGTTTGAATAGCTATGATAAGTTAGACCTATGATGATGCAATGATTGTCTATCTTATAGTATCGATAGAAAATCATATATATAAAAATAGTATGAAGTGAATCTAAGTCAACTATACAAAAAAGTACATATGTTCCTAAATCTACTAAGTGGGTTGAAATAGTATCCTCCATGTGCAATAGGATCTATTTCTAACAAAAGATGGGAATATTCTAAGTAGTGTGTCAGATAACAAGTAGTAGCAATCTTAAACTTTGCTTTGGCATTGATAGTAAAGAAAGAAGAATTGAAGATGGCTAGAAAAAAGGTGCCTTGAGACTGGACAGTAGTACTGGCATTGTCTGGTGCATATGATAGAAAGTTGAATTGCCGTCATCTTCCGATGGGTGCTGTTAGTAGTATGCTGAGAAGTGTTCTGCTAATAAATTCTAGTGGACAACCATTGCAAGTAAGGTAGATTTGTGCCCCTAAGTTCTTCCTGCACTAGAGGTTGCTGCTGATATCTGCTACTGCAATGGTGGTTGCTTCTAAGGTTGTTGCATTCCTTAGATTCCTTATGTGTATCTGTGTGTTGTTTGTGCTGAGTTCCTGTTTTTTGTGTTGCTGTAGCCTGTAGCTTGTGTTGTGCTTCTATGACTTGTAGCTGTTGCTAAGGTGATGCGTGTCTGTCTACCTTACTGTTATTGCTGCTGTTGTTTTGCTGCTGTTGTTGCTATTGTGAGGCTGTGTGTTACCTGTCTGGTGCTTGTAGAAGTGTTTCATCTTCCAGTGAGTGCTGTGGATAGTAAGGTGATGAGTGTTCTGCTGATGAGGTCTGATGAACAAGCACTGTAGGTAAGGTAAGTTTGTTTCCCTAAGGCCTTCCTGTAGTGGTGACTGCTGTTGATGTCTGCTACTGCAATGGTGAATGCTGCTGAGGTGGTGACTGAGATTTTGGCTTGTTATTTCTGTGTGATTGTGTGTAATCCTATTGTAGGTGTAATGGTTGATGGGGTAAGCTTGTGTAGTACATGTGATGTCCAATGGATGTAGCTCCTTCTGCCTCAGTACATATATGACTGGCTTAATTGGTGTGCTTCTGAGGCTGCTGCATTCCCTAGGTTCTTCATGTGCATTTGTGTGCTGCTTCTGCTGAGTTCCTGTATCTTGTGTTTCTGTAGCTTGTAGCTTCTGCTGTGTTTCTGTGACTTGTAATCTCTGCTGAGGTGATGAATGGCTGTCCATCTTGCTGGTGTTCCTGGTGTTGCTGCTGCTGCTGCTGTGGGGCTGTGTGTTAACTGTGTGGTGCTTGTGGAGGTACTGCATTGTGTTGATCCAATAATAAAAGGTATAGAGGAGGAGCCATGGTGATTGTTGCAATTGCAGTAGAATGAGCACTAGAAGTGCTGATACCACACATTGCAATTGTGGCAATAACCTAGAGTATTGAGTGGCTGGCTTAAAGTGTATGTGGATTTGTTGTAGTTGTGAGCTTGTGGGGATCCTGTATGTAAAGATAATGAAGTTGGTCCAGGATAGTATCTGCAGTTGTAATGGAATGAGCACTGATAGTGCTAATACCACACATTGCCCTTGCAGTACTATCCTGGTCTAATCCAAATTGCTAGCATTGTTAGGACTAGTTATACGGTATATGACTTGCATTGTCTGTTGAGCTGATGATTGTCTATATTGTGGCTGCTTCTATGTGATTGTGTGATATGTGGGTGTATCTGTATATGATGTTTGAGGTATTTGGTAAATCTTTCTCTCTCTGAATGGCTGCTATTGTGGCTGGATATCATGATGGTCTTGCACAGTTGCTGCAGTTGTGAAGTTGTAGAGATCATATGGTGAAGGGTAATGAAGAAAATGCAAGAAGATTGTTGCAGGTGCAATAGGATGAGCACTAAAAGTGCTAATACCACATATTGCACCTGCATCAATATACTAGACCAATCCTGATTACCTGCAGTGTTGAGAGGGATGTTGGTTTCAGTGGTAGCAGTGGTGGTTTTGTTTTCTTTCTTGGACTTCTGTTTTTGATTTCCGGGGCTGCTGGTGCTTTGAGAATGTTTTTCTTATTGCTGGAGTATCAATTGGTGCATTAGTGGACTGGACCAGTCATGCTTACCTGCAATATACTGCAAAAGGACAAAAAACACAAAAAGTGTTAGCACAGAGTATGTCCTGTTCCATAAGTGTTCCTGATTGATACTTTCTCTGTTGATGTTTCTGTGTTCTTGGGAGATGGTGATTTGAACTGCAGGTATTGATTTCTTGCACATGCCTTACTATTCATATCCATCAGAATTGGTAGGGAGCAACTGTGGTGGAAAGTTGATCTTTTTGGCTCTCCTATGTCTGAAAGCTAGTGTGGCTTTGAGGTCAAGGTATATCTGTCCTCTTATTTGTGCAGGCAGGTCTAATTGATTATTGTAATGTGTCATTGAACTTAGACCATGACTCAATTTTGAGAGGGCATCAGTTGGACAATTAGCTTCTCTAAAGGCATGTGAGTATTGCAAATCATCACATTGTTGTTTCAGAGTGGTGATCTTCTGTATCAACATTCATAAGGTCCATAGTGAGATAGCTTTGCCAGTTAGCCACTGAATGAGCATTTGAGAGTCAGCTTCTAGATGAATTTTAGTGTAGCCATTCTCAATACACCACTTGATACCAATGTAGGCTGCTTCAACTTCTGCTAGGTTATTGGTACCTTCTCCCAAGGGGCTTGAGATTACATGGATGAATTTTCCATCATGATCTCTAATAATGATTCCAGCCCCAATTTTCCCAGGATTGCTCAGAGCACTGCCATTAGTATTCACTTTAACAAAGCCATGAGTGGTTTAAGCCAAGTGACCTGCTGTACAGTGGTATGGTGTTTCAGCATCTCTATGGCAGGGTATATCTCAAACCAATTAACTGGCCATTTGATATTGCCATAAGATGCTTTGAGCAATAGTACAAGATCATATTTGATGGAGTACAATACTCTTGTTACAGATGATGATTTTTCCCCATATTTAGCAGCACATCTGTTTCTCCAAAGGTTCCAATAGATTATAATTGGCATTGTGTCTAAAATCAGCTTTTGTACTTCATTATCCCTTTTTTGGATCCACCATTTCATTAAAGTCATTCTTATTGGTAGCATATAGCTTTGGATGCCTACTGGTGCATTGAAATGTTTCCAGATGACTCTGGCAAACTGACCAGTGCTAAAAATTTGATCCAATGTCTCAGCCTTTGGTTTAATGCAGCAAACACACTTGTTAATAGTAGGAGATCAAAATTCAGCTACTCTATCATCTGTAGGCAACTTATTTCTCAAAGCTCTCCATAAGAAAAAGGTCCATTTAAAGGGGATTTTCCTATGCCAAGTCATTTTATTGGTGAAAAGGACCTGCTTCTTTTCTCTCAGGACAGACCATGCTGATGCACAAGAAAATTCACCAGAGGCATTAAGTTGCCATACTGCTGTATCAGGAGATGGGGGTTGTGATGAATCTTTGTTTGTATGATGTGTGGTATCATGTTCATGGGTGCTATTTGGTTTAGCTTCTGGATGTCCCATTGTCCATCATTCCAAAGTTGTGAAACTTTGATGTTGCAGGTCTACCACCATCTTGCTTGAAACTAGCTAAGTGTCCGATGCCAAGTCAATTGTCCCACCAGAAGCTACAGTTCCCTGAATGTAATCTCTGGTAGATATGGTTGTCAGCTGTTTTCTTGTTGATCATCATCTTTCTCCATGTTTGGGATTGCCCAGAATTCCATTTTTTGGATATAGGATGTGATCTTTTGCAATATTTGGCAAGAAGAAACTGGCTCCATAAGGTTTGTTTTGTTCTAAACCACCACCACTATTTATATTCCATGGCTTTACAAATTTCATGTATGGATCTTAAACCTATACCACCTTCTTCCATAGGATAGGACAATTTGTGCCATGAAGCCCAGTGGTATTTGTTTCTTTTCTTTGTTCATACCCCAGAAGAAATTTGCAGCCATCTTTTCAATTTGCTTTAGGATAGTCTTTGGCGGTGATACAACTAATAAAAGATGTATAGGAAGTGATTGAAGGACATGTTTGATCAAGGTTAATCTGCCTCCATATGATAGTAGTCTACCTTGCCAACCTCTGATCCTACTGACC